>JAAFCE010008833.1:9611851-9631197 GCA_013389805.1 Trigoniulus corallinus
GCAACTGACAAGTAATTCGCATCATTCGCACAATTCTCTCTTCATCTGAACTACTCGGCATCATAAGTGCAACTGTTGCCAAAGAGTTGCATCTGTGGACGAAAGTGACATTGCAATTAACTTTAGTTGCAATGCATTTCAGTTGAGTTGCAGTTGCATTGTGGTAGTGGACGAAAGGCCTTAGTCAACTGTGCCTTCCAAACGCCACATACCGCCTGTTCCATGTCTTCTGTCATTCGAACGATACTGCTGTGCATGCCTGTGCACCAACACAGTCATTTGTGGAAGAGCCGCATTCAAAGGGCCAAAGAGCCACATGCAGCTCGCGAGCCACAGTTTGCCGACCCCTGTCCTAGGCGAACAATTGTCCAGCAAACAATTGTCCTAGGCGAACTACTGTCCAGCGAACAATTGTCTGGTGAACAATTGTCCAGCGAACAATTGTTGGCAAACAATTGTCCTATAACCCGCCACAAGGGATGTCACAACTAGATTTTTTTATGATCAACGGGCAGCATAGAACAGAGGTTAGTGACTGCTGGGCACTCTCCAGTGAAAATTTTCAAAAGGTATTTGGCCCTAGGTTACTTATGTTAGAAATCCTAGTGAAAACGGCACATTCTTGGAAAGGAGAGCAGGTCATCAGGGGGTTGAAATTGCCACCAAAACGGAGGAATTTGCACAAGAAGTACACAAGTAGTTAGAAAGGGGTTGGGAAGGGACAACTGATGCCATGTGAGACAGGGTTGCCAGAGAAATTAGAAAATGTGGAAAAGCCATTTTAGGCCAGGCTAGAGTAGGAGGTACTTTCCATGGCAGGCTGATATGGTGATAGCATCATAGAAGCAGCCATCAAGTAAAACAAGGCTGCTTTTCACAGGTGGATGGAGATAGGAGACTGGGGATCTAAAATAAAGTATAGGCAGGCCAAATCCACAGCTAAGAGGATCATTGCCCTGATCATACACCAGAAGTTCGATGCCCTCTATGATCACTTAGCGACCAAGAAGGGGAGAGAATTTTTAAACTGACAAAGGCTAGAGATAGGGCAGCTAAAGATATACCCTGAACCATAGCAATGAAATATAGAACAGGTAGGGTCCTGTTTCCCTCTGTCTGAGGTAAAGAGGAGGTGGGAAGAGTATTTCCATAACCTCTTGAATGCTGCAAGGGGAGAGGATGACACTGACACCCATTCTGCATCTTCAGGGGTGGTAGGTAGCATAGCACAGGGGGAAGTTGTCTTAGCCCTTAGAAAGATGGAAGTGTAGCGTGTTCCATGGAATGTTCCATGCACGCTCTCTTTTTCTGATTGTTGCACGTTCTGTGCAGCTTGCTGTTTATTGGCTAATTTAAATTGTTTCTTCGTTCTGTCATTTAAAAATAACAGAATTTCGGTTTAGGGTCAGTCAGACAGTATTGAGTTGTAAAACGGCACTCGTTATGGAGACGATCCTTTTCACTTACATTTAAATATTGAATATCTGTTGTGTGTTATCTCAAGTGATTCATTTTAATTCCGTTAATGGTAAATTAGTGATTATTTTATTTTTATCATCTTTACAATAAACTTTATTGATATAACGATTATCCGTCAAATATCAAACGTGAACCAGCCAGGACAACCGCCATAGAAGGTTGAAAAGCTGCAGGCCCAGACAGAATCCTGATTGAAGTGTGGCATAGTCTAGGGCAGTGGTTCTCAATCTTTTGTAAGCCAGGGTACACTAAACTGTGACATTTTACTTGCACAGAACAATTACAATTCAACGTAAACTTTAACCCTAGAATCACAACCCAGAGTAAAAACGACTCCCGCTCATCATTTTACTTCAATTAAAAATTTCGCAAAAAGTCAGTAGGGCCCATCTTCATGATGTGTGTTATTCAATATCTTGCCAGTAATTTGAATATTGGCATTTCCTATAAGACGTATCCTTTCACTGCTTTTTGAGTTTTAAAAATGTTCAGGAGGAAATTTTACTCCACTTTTGCATGTTAACGAATAGGTGCACGACTTCCGGAGTGATTTTGATGACAGTTTAGAGCAGTACTGGTTTAGAGAATCCAACATGAGATGAAATACAGTTGGCTCTCATTTTATGCGGGTTCTTTTCATGTGAATTCCAAGTTACACAGTTTGCATTTGGTTAAAAAAATTTCGCTAAATATGCATACTGTATGCTTGTTCAGGAAGTATAGTCAGTCTAAGGCTGGTGACACATAAAATCCACCGACCGTTGTATTAGCCAGTCAAAGACGTTTTACTCTGTCAGAAATTAGCATACATAATAGGGGGTTCCGCACTTGTACATGACACTTAACAATCATACCCTTATCCCGACTGTGGCTGGGTTGGGTCTGCAGTTCCACTGAACATGCTCTAAAATTAAAACTTATTTTGGAGGTGATTTGAACATTTTTAACCATGATGATATAGAAGAACTGCTGGTGGATGATGTCTTAAATGACGATGATAGTATTAAACTAACTTTAGGTGCAGGCTGGTGTCAAAGTGTCCCAAGATACATTGAGGTAATTTAACACATACCTCAAAGTGTCCGCTTTCACGTCAGTGTCGCCGTTTTCCATTACGCGGGGTAAGTTATTTTGATAGAAATTTCGCGTTGATTCGCGTTACATATGTGCTCTGCAGTGCATATGTGCTCTGCAGAAAAGAGGCAAATTCGGGCATCTGCATTCGGACCTAGATGGTGGGCACTTTGAGGTACTCAAAAATTGTCTCAAAGTGTCCCGCCAGACACTTTCAAGTGGACCCCGGACACTTTGACGTGTGACACCGGCATCCCCCCACAGACAACCCAGCCAATGTCCCTGCGTGTTCCAGACGCCTGACTGGAGTGCCCCCAATCAGAACATGTTCAGGAAACCTGCAGACCCGACCCTGCCGCAAGTGGGGTATGGGTATGACGATGATGATGATGGTGGTCAAAACAAAAGTGTGCAGAGAGTGAGAAAAAAATATGTTTGTGAAAATGTATCGTCTATATCAAAGAGATCTATTGCAAAGACAGTTATTTCTGATGATGAAAGTGATTTACAAACAGTTTGCAGATGGTGTATACCCTTACCAGATAGACAATTGAATTGAAATACAATTTTATTTAAGGTTCATATAAATCTTTTTCAGCCTCCCAAAGAAATTTATTAAGAAACCTATTTTCTTTAACATCAACAAACTTTTTTTATGCGGTTTTACATTCATTTTAATTCGTTATTTCGGAGTTATGCGAATTTTAAAATTTATGGAACGTATCCCTCATTTTTTTCATAGTCTTATAGTCTCATTTTATGCGAATTCTTTTTATGCGATTTTCTGAGGAACGTATCCCCCGCATAAAAAGAAACCTGACTGTAAATGATTGTTGTTAAAGGATTTCACTGTGATCACTTTGCACATATGTGTAAATGTAAACACTGAATAACAAATTAATTTTGTGTTTATAAAAAATGAAGAAACCTCGTGATTTATGGCAGTAAAATTGACTCCCAATTAGGGAGAAAAATTGACTGCAGTTGTGATTTAACGCATAGGTTTTTGGGTTGTGATTCTAGGGTTAAAGCAGGTTGTACACTTTCAAAAATTGGTACTTACTACCAATTTATATAACTATAAAACGAACAACTACTGTATTTCATTTGTGCTTGCTGATTACCATCGCATTCAAAAATTATTTTAAATTGTATCGATTTTTTTTCCAAAACCTTTATTTGAGCATTTCATTTTTTGCAGATCACTTGGAGGGATCACATGGAACACCAGTCTTCCACAGTTTCATGGACACCAGTCTTTCACAGTTTCATGGAACACCAGTCTTGAGAAGCACTGGTCTATGGATTACAGGAATAGAATACATCTTAGAGGTAGAATGCCATCTGCATGGTATAAGAGTTGAATAGCACCACTCTTCAAGGACAAAGGAGATGTCCAAGATTGTGGTGACTATAGAGGTATAAGCTAATGAGTCATCCCAGGAAGCTCTGAGAGAGAGTAATAGAATGTCACCTTTGAGATAGAACCAGTGTCCATGGAAATCAGTTTGGGTTTAGGCTAGGTAGGTCCACAATGGACCCAATCTTCATTCTGAGGCAGATGATGGAAAAGTATAGGGTAGCAAAGAAAGATCTCCATTCCATCTTTACCGACTTGGTGAAGGCTTATGACAGTGTTTCATGACAGGTAGTTTTGGAAGTATTAAGAAATAGGGTGGTAGAAGAACGGTTTAATCGAATAGTTCAAGATATGTATAATGGGTCCATAGCCAAGGTAAGGTCACCTTGGCGAAATACTGGGGACTTCCCAGTGAAGTTTGGGTGCACTCAGGTTCAGCACTAAGTCCATACTTTTTCATTCTGGTTATGGACAAGCTGCTAATGGGAGTAGGAGAATGGGCCCACCAGTGCATTGCATTTCCCAACTATATTGGAAAACAGTGACTGCAGAGAACAGGTAGAGAAAGGCCTAAACGATATTAGAGGGGCGATAGAAAAAGGAGGGCTAATGATAAACATGAAGAAGACAGAGTATTTAGCTTTCAATTGAAGGACAGGAAAATAATGGTAAGGTACGTTCTGAGGGCAAACTGGTGAAGAAGTTGTGAGAGGTAAACTACTGTTGATCAATGTGGACATAGACTCTGATGTGGCCCATAGAATCAATGGGGAATGGTTGAAGTGGAGACAGGTAAGTGGAGTCCTGTGTGATAGGAGGGTCTAGGGTTTGTCGGTTTTGAAAGCTGGTTTGTTATGAGAATTATGAAACCCAAAAACCGGTTTGTTTTAATAAAAGTAGGTTATCAGTAAACCCTAGGAGGGTCCCAATCAATTTGAAAGGAAAGTTTTCCACGGCCGTGGTTAGGCCAGCTATGACATATGGATCAAAGTGTGGGGAAGTGACAAAGAGCCACATCAATAGATTGCAAGCAGCCAAGATGTGAATGCTGCAGTACGAGTGGTGTGTCAAGAGCTGAATGAATTAGAAATGAGTTTATTAGAGGAAGCCTAGGGGTGGTGCACATCGCTGAAAAAATGAGGGAGAATAGGTTGAGGTTATATGGACACGTAATGAGAAGAGGGGAGATTCGTCAGGTCTATTTCAGGAATGGAGGTGGACGGAAGTAAGCGGGGCTGGGAGAGGCTGAAGCCGACGTGGGAGCGTAAGGATATGGTAGTGTATGGGGTGGACGAGGACCTGGTGGGAGATAGACGGGAGTGAAGGGCTGGAATCCACAGACCCAACCCTACCGCAGGCGGGATAAGGGTATGATGATGATGTGACTGAACTCATTTTATTCACCACCTCGTGATATTTCCTGTAAGTTATACATTGATGTGCTTTAACATCACAATAGATATTTACATCGGAGTGTGTACTACATAGTACCTTGTATTAGAACAAGTATATCACCATAGGTGTACCCCGAGGGCCACATCGGTAAATGTGCGTTGTCATGAGGGCCGTGCAGTGTTGACTTTGTTTTTAGTAATTTGTTTTTAAAAGTAAGAAGAGGCCCGGCCTGCCGGTCTCGAGTTTATTTGACATGACATTTGGCGAAATGGTATTTTATAACAGTTTTTTTTTAAATCAAACTATGATACAGTACATCATTGGCACCCCAATCGAACTACGCCCGGGAGCAACAGTCCCCCTCTAGTACACGCGTCAGACGAAGATCTAGAGAATCGGACGAAGATCCATTTTGCCTGACGTGTTAAGGCATCACAAACTTCAATTGAAAGTTTTGTGATAAGTTTTTTTTTATAATTTTTAATAAACGTAACTTTTTTGTGATATCGTTTATTGGATGCACCCATAGTTTTGTTTCTTGGTTAGCAACCATAATGTTCATAACTGCTCCACAACCCTCCTCCTCAAGTTCCTCTAATACTCCTCAAATTGGTGTCACGTGGCCCACATTCGGCCCTCACAATCGACGTCTTGTAGTATGCATATGCAGTCTGCTGCTTTGAGGCATAGCGAGAGGGGGACAGTTGCCCCTGGATGTAGTTGGAATGGAGGAATGTGCCATATTTTAATTAAAACTATTATTAAAAACCATTTCGACCCATCTTTCTTCGTGTTTATATTAATTAAGAAATCTTAGTGAAACAATATGAAAATATCAGCAACTGTGCCCTTCTGCAGGGCAAATTTATTATTCCTAAATATTGAGTAGTTTTTCTTGTCTCCTGTAAAATTCGATTTTTTGAACATGCCGTTTATTTTTTCCAAATTTTTTGTTGCGCCGTTTATTGCAGGGCGCTGTTTATTATTTTTTTCCATTTATATGGTAAATGGAAACTTTTTAGCTGGACAAGTTGATTCCATTAATTTTGATTTTTGCTGACGCCACTCTCGAATATGAATTTATTGGCAAAATGAAATTGAGAAAAATAATCAATGGTTCATTTAAAAATTTAAATCCTTACTCTACATTCAGATAGCTGTACAAGTTTAGCCACAGGACGATTACCATAATTCTCAGCTGCAGAAATTCCCAACAGTTTAACTGCTAAAGAATACTTTCTCTTTCAACAATATCTGCACTAATGCTTAGTTTACACGAGCAAACAACTTGCGCAAGTACTTCCGATGGTAACTTTTGCAAGCATTTACATGAGTAACAAAAATGTGAGCAAGTAGTGTCTGAAAAAACTATCTGGAGAGCACTTGCCAGCACGTTATTGCACTGATGTTTAATGATATAGTGGATAGTGTGATTGCGTGCTTGCAATGCTCAGAAACAGAAAAACTATCATTATAAACAATTTGAACAATTTTAAGGTGGTGGTTAAATGAAATGAATTTTTTGCTCTTTATGCACTGCATATCGCTTTTCATGCCCTTCGTATGACCATTCAAACTTTACACAGTTGCTACACAGGAGTACCCCATCCATCCTTATTCATAAAGCAATTAACCACCCCTCTGTGACTTATTAGGAAGTTCAACCTATCGTGTGAAAATACTGTGAATCGCATTGCGCCAGGGTCACCCACAGAACAGAGAGGAGGAAGAAAACCCTTTGGGTAGACCAGTACCTCTGTTTGGGCATGAGCCTGATTCCTTATTGCATTATAGTTATTGTACAATAGGTCAGACATCATGCAATATTAAAACTGACAAAGCATTAATTTACCTGCAAAAATTTACATTTTGGTTGTAAAATGTGATTTTGGAACAGGGGGGTAGGTGGCATGCCTCCACAAACAACCAGCCAATATTCCTGCAGCTTCCAGACGCCTGACTGGGGTGTTCCCAGTCATAGCATGTTGAATGGACCACAGACCCAACCCTGCCACAGGCTGGATAAGGGTATGATGATGAGGACACCAGTACCCCTGTGTAGCATTAAAGGGTTAATCATTAAAAAAATTCAAGTTAACTCGCACAATCACTTCCAGACAGTTTTGAAATGAACAGCATGCCATTTATTAGAGGGTGCTGTTTAGTATTTTTTTCATCTGAAAGGTGCACTGGTTATTGGAGGGCGCTGTTAATTAGAATAAATATGGTATGTACTTTTTAAAGAAGTGACACTATGTCATGTCAAATAACCTTTTTTGTACCCCTAGGTTGACATGCCTGTTCTACAACATGGCACTATGTAGTACACAATCTGATATGAAAGTACATCGCAGCAATGTATACAGGGTATATACAGTATCATGTTGCATATGTTGTGTGAACACATCACGTCATAAAGCGCGTTTTGGTGGTTGACCAGGTCACTTTTGGTCACATTGTTTCAGAAACAATGAGTTTTGGCGGTGCACACGCTGGTTTGGTCAGTTGCTTTGGTCAACTTTGGTCAGACCAAAGGATGACCAACATGACCAAAATAAAAGCGTGGTCTGTGCATTTGGTCACAGAAAAATAAAAATGGCGGCATGCCTCAACCAGTTGTAGCAGATGATGGAAGGTACTGGTAGCTAGTTTAAATTATACAAATTTGTTTTTTTGTATTAATTTAGTGATTTTTTTAGTTTAGGAAATTTATTTTTTTAAGTTTATTGAATTCATTTTTTTTAAGTTTAGTGAATTCGTTTTTTAGTTCATGAATTAGTCTAGTCTAGTGGATTTTGTTTTCATTTTAGTGAATTCGTATTTTTTAATTTAGTGGATTCATTTTTTTTTATTTTAGGGAATTGTTTTTTTTTTATTGTAGTGGATTTGGCTTTAAGTTAAGGGAATTCACTTTCTTAAGTTTTGTGAATTCCTTGTCATTAGTCTCAAAATTTCTGATCAAAGCGTTTTAGCTATCCCTTTTGGTCAGACCAAACATGAGATTGTGGTCAAACCACAATTGACCAGGTCAATCGCCAAAACGCGCCTATAGTCTGTGTTGGCACCTTAACACACCTTAACATGACTCATCAGAGCAACAAGCATATTCGAATTCAAAAACAAGAGTAGGGTATTTTTTAATAACACGTGTTGTGGCACCTTTACATCAGCGTTTCTTCAAAGTCTGGTATGTGATCTACTGTTGGGCCAAGGGGAGTTTCTGGTGGGCCACGAATCTTATTAAGAAATAAATATCTGATATTATTTCTTTCTTCATCCTGGGCCATGCCTGGGTTAGAAGGGAAGTATGCCACTGAGTTATTGTGTATGCTTTTCCAGGTGGGCCACGCGGACTAAAGTTTGAGAAACGCCCCTTAGCTGACACATTGTAATTGTGCTTAAGTAGTCTGAGTAGTCTTGCATTTGCTTTTGCCAGTGTTCGGCAGCTAGGAAGAACCACAAAAGGCAAATGTAAAGGCTCCTACACACTTGTTTAGCTGTTTAGTCGAGTGGTGAGTACCCACTTACTACTAAAACAGTTTAGTCCCTAAAAAGTGTCCGGATTAGTCCAGTTGTCCATTTGAATTCAAGCAGGATGCACAGGCAACGTAATCGTGCAGCACTGAATCATGCTATAGGAAATGAACTCCATTAACGAACTCTACTAAACAATAGTGTCCAGACATGCTTACTAATAAGTAGTGGGTGGTTAGGAGATAGCTACTCGACCAGAAAAATATAACTACTAATTTACTCGACTAAACTGTTTAAGTAACCTACTCGACTAAATTTCAATGTTCACACACACACTTTGTTACTAAATTAATTGCTACTCGACTAAATTACTAAGGAAGTGTGTAGGAGCCTTAAGTGGCAGAGATGCGAATGCTGCGCTACATAAGTGGGGTGTCATGAGCTGACAGAATCCAAAATGCTTACGTTAGAGGTAGTTTGGGAGTGAGAGTCATTGCAGAAAAGATGAGAGAGAATCGGTTGAGGTGGTATGGCGTGTTATGAGGAGGGGAGAGGAGGAACTTATTAGGTTCATTACGTGACTGAGGATGATTGGGGGCACCAGGGGTAGAGGAAGACCAAATTGGACGTGGGAGCAGGTGGTGCAAAGGGACATGGAGGTGTGCGGGGTGGAGGGGGACCTGGTGAGGGATAGGCGGGAGTGGAGGATTAGAACCCGCAGACCGGACCCTGCCTCGGGCAGGAGAAGGGTGAGGTGATGATGATGATGATAATCTGAGCAAATAGACAAACATGTCACCAGTTGATGCGGACGCGACTCCAGAGGAAGCCAACTCGACCCTCTTTGCACGAGTCACTGCCAATCTTACAAGTATAGGCTATATGATCATACTACTCCAGAAGACAGTTGGTGAACCACTCCTTGAATCAGCCGAAGCCTTGAACTGGTCGATAGCAAAGTGGAAGGGGTGACTTGAGGACCGGAGCAAATATTGTACCACCGTGCAAATATTGTACCACTGTAGAAGGGATTTTAAACATTACTAGAATTCGATTGAAGACCGAAGCTAAAGACTTGTAGGCAAGATTTTGGTATAGATGATAAGAATACAGTAGCTCCTGTTGCATTATAGTTATTGTGCAATAGGTCAGACAGAATGCAATATTCTAACCGACAAAGCATTAATTTACCTGCCAAAATTTATATTTTGGTTGTAGCAGTGGGGTAAGTCGGCAGTGGGTAAGTAAGCAGTGGTGTTGGTGGGGTAAATAAGCAGTGGGGTAGGCCGGCATCCCTCCGCAGACAACCAGCCAATATTCCTGCGGGTTCCAGACGCCTGACTGGGGTCCTCCCCCCCCGGAGAGAGGGTCCGACTGTACGGGAAATACCATAGGCAAGGGACTTATAGTGGCATCCATGTGTGATAGGAAAGATAGTCGATGGTCAAACAGAACTCCGGGAATCGGCATTGGTGAGTCGTATTCGGGGTAACTGTGGCCTCTGGCAAAGACTGTTTTGATTGTTTTTAAGCATTGAGTTTCATATTGTCAACTGTGTTGCAAGTGGAATTCGTGGAACTCAAGAAGAATATCAGTGACAACTTTATGGCCCTCACGAATTCAAATGAAGGAAACATTCACAGATTCTGGTACGCCTTGGAATCAGTAGGGGATCCTCTCCTGAAGAAAAGCGAACAGCGTTTTCTATTGAATCCAGTGACCACTGATCAGTCTTTTCACCGCTCTCCCCAGTACGTCTACAGTATAATTTACTGTAACTTTATGGCAAGGAAAAAAACAGTGAATCCAACGAAGATCAAGATCAACAATCAAGTGCTTCAAACTCCCATGCAATATCCCAACTTAATGTCACTAGAATTCCCTCAAAAGGAACTACAAACACCACCAATTTAACAACCTATGCTGCAACTGCATCTAACCTGAATACAATCTCTAACACCGCTATAAAAGAATCAGCGGTAACTGACAACCCCATGAATTCCCCTGACGTACTGCAACGGAAAGGCTCATACTCTACAACATTTCGGAGGATATCTGCATCCCAACAGTAGTGTGGGTCTTATCTATTATGGTGGTCTTCTTGAGAGTGTATAAGGATCAAGACTCGCCATCTAGATGCAGAACGTTGGCCGGTTGGAATCTTTTTTCCATTCCATAAAGGAAGAAACCCCTCTCTGACTGATGCGTTTTGGGAAGATGTATTAAACCAGCCTCCCTAATATCAAAGCTGTTGGACAGAACACTGTCAGCCAAGCCTCTCATGGAAACCCTGAAATATCTTTGCTTTATCTGAACGCAGAGTCACTTTTCCATAAACTTGGCCTTCGAGCTGAGTATATTTATCGAGTTAACTCAGATGCTGTAGTGGTCATTGAGACTTCGTTCTCTTCTAGCACTCCCGATTACTTGGTGAGCCTCTCTCCCTTCTCTTGTCCTCCCTATAGGGTTCCTTTACCTCTACCTATCCAACTCGCTTCCCTATCTACATCTTCCTTGAGCGGCTGTATAGCGTTTCAACACACGAGTTCTCGTCTGATCACTGAAGTTAAGCAACGCAACCCCAGGTAGTCCTGGCATGGGCGACGGCGTGGACGGGGTTTCTATGACCATTGTAGTTGAGGGGCCCTAAAACACCAGTAAAACAAAAGTCCATCCTCCTCTCTCTCTCGTTCCATCTTCCTCTAGTCCCAGTGCAACTCCTATGCGCTGAGTATTGTACCTTAAGGAGCTTCTGTGCGCTCTGAAGAATGACATTCTATCACAATGTCCGTAAAATATCAGTATTTCTTAAGACCACAAGAGGATCGCTGGTAGTATACGAAGGAGCCTCCATAACCATAGGAGCACCATGCTAATCTGTGTAAGTCACGTGACTTACCATGAATGAATACGTTTAAAGAGATTAATTCTCTGTAATCGATCATTTACATTTTATTCTTGTGAGCGGTTGTCGTAGGGTCCCTAGCACACTTGTTTGCCCAAGGGCCCATAGTGTTGTTAAGTTGGATCTTCCGGGGGCGATAGAGGCAGCACTATTACCTTCTTGTCTTTGGATGACATTGCACCTTCCGTTGCCTGTTGCCAATCCCAACTACCTTCAGGCATTCAGGAACAGAATACCGGTAATTAACAGTTTGATTATTGCTATGAGTTTCGGTTCTTGATTTCACTGATTCCGTTCGGTGGAGAAGTCTTTTTGCCTCGTTTCCTTCTTCCCAAAAGGTGGCTAATCAGATCAGGGGCAGGGAGGGGGAAATTGCGTTGGACACACCGTTCTCGTCTGATTACTGAAATTAAGCAACGCAACCCCAGATAGTAGTGGCATGGGTGGCCGCTTGGGAAAACTGGGCACCGCTCACTGCCGTAGCCAGGATTTTCTAAAGGGGATATGACCGGGGTATATAGCGCTTCACTGCAGATAACTGATCCGTGATAACAAATGGTCCAGCTGAAGTTCACGACGTAAATGATCCAACTGATCCAGCCAATGCACAAGGGGGGGGGGGGTTAACCCCCAACCTCCTCCCTTTCCTACGCCGTTGGTACCGCTAATACTCAAAAATCGCCGCACTAGTGTAGTGTCTGTGCAGTCTCTGAATCAGAAAAACGCAGTGGACTGGGCTCTAATGACCTTGTGTTTCATGGGCCCTGAAACGCCAACCAACAAACAGATCAGGGGCAGACGAAGGCCAAAACAGGCGTGGGAGCAAGTTGCACGAAGAAATATGTGTGTGTAGGGTGGATGGTACCTAGTGGGAGATAGGGAAATAGAGGGCCAAAGCCCGTAGGTCCGACCCTACCACAAACGGGATAAGGGTATAATGATGATGAATAATTATTTTTAGACTTCATTTTTTGTCGTCAACCTTTGGACAGACGATCACATTTACTACAGTATTACTTCACAACAATTTGTCAATCTCCATTGGCACACTTGTTAACCTCTGCCTAGTACTTGACTGATATCAGCTCTTAAATCTACAAGAAAGAATATAGTCAATTAATAATGGGAGAAAATGCTTGTGTCAGCTGTTTAAATAGCCTTGAATCAGGTTTCATCTATTAACTACTTACCAAATTTTTTTGTCACAGTTGGAGTGCTATGTTAAAAGAGTGCTGTGGTCATTTCTACAGCAGATTTCACTCACACAATGGCAACCAACGAAGTACCAATATTCGTTGTCAATGCATTTACTTCAAAATGGTTTTCAGGAAATCCTGCTGCAGTTTGTTTGGTCAAGAAGGGAGAGGTAAGTGAGCCTTGTTTGAAAAAGTTCCATCTGGGACTCTCAGCCTTTTCAAATATGGTTGAAAACCAAGCAGAATGACAATTCTGGCCTTGTTTTATTTTGGAAAAATGTTTGTCAAGGTCGTAATGTAAAAACTTACATCAATCACTCATTTAAAGTGATAAATCAAGAATTTCATCTTCCCATGTCGTCTTCAGAAAATCTTAACCCATTGGGACTAATTTATTGAAAATACTTTCACGTCAGGCGAATTCGCGAATTGCCAAAGCATTTTTACAGAGGACATTTAAGCACCTTAGACGTCGTCCCCCGGTTCATCCTACGTGACCCGATTCGCCATCTTGGCCGTGAACGAAGCTACAATGTGTAATAATTTCTCAAATTCCCCTTTTTCCCATTCCATTAAAAATCGATAGTTTCCCGCTCTAATACAGTGGAACCTTCGCTTAACGAGCAAGCAACGCAACCCAAATTACTACCGACATGGGAGGTTGGTTTCAAACACTGGGAACTGCTAATTTCTCCACTCCTACCTCCTTTCACCCGCGAGCAGCCTCCACAAGGCTCGGCCCGTTATGGGTGCTTGGCCGACTCCCCTACCCTTTGGAGTAACAAACTACTGTAATGTGAAACACTCGTTAAATGAAACAATTTTTTGCATAGGAATCAATGTAAAATGGCATAATGCACTCCATCATCATACCGATATCCCACCTGTGGCAGGATGAAGCCTGGGGGTCTAGCCCTCCACTCCCGCCTATCTCCCAACAGCTCCCCAATCACTCCCACGTCTGTTTGGTCGCCCCCTGATGTGTGTTGGATAATGCACTCCACGGAAAAACCACTCCTTGTTTTGAAGAATAGTGCAAATCGTTGATGTGGACCGATTGTATGTGCATGCCAGGACAGCCACGCTCACACCTGGTTCTTCACTTCTCAATGATTTGGCATTAGATCTCTATGGTGATTTTCCTTCTCTTATCCCTGTCTTTTTGCTGCATTCTTTTAAGCACAATCAGTGCCGTAACGGGCGTATGACGCGCCTGTGGCAAGTGTCTAACTTTCGCTTGCCCGTAACCGAATAGTGATAAAAAACTTAAACATTTTGCGTCCCAAACCCAGTTGCGCCCGTTGCGGCCGCCTTCTTCGCCACGCCCTCGTTACGGCCCTGTGTATCTGAATGCAATTTTCAAAAGCGACAGTAAGCTACAGTATGTCCACACTGGTGCACTTTCGTCTTCCTCTTTCAATTCCACTTGCGTATCATCTTTCAACATTGCATGCGCTATAGCAGTGTTTTTCAACCTTTTTATACTTCTCACAGAAACCTTTGGAACATTTAAACCTTCAGCGGAACCCCATACAGTGACAGAAAAAACATTAATTGATACAGGTGTGTATTTTAGCATTTGGAGTAGAATTCGTGGCCTAATGTCTGAGAGAGACACCCGAAGTTCATCTTTGACAGACAAAAGTCGTTCTCGTTTCTTGTGTTTTCATTATTATTGTATTTTAACTTGTCATTGGCGGAACCCTTGGGCGGACCTCACGGAACCCTGGTTGAAAAAAACTGCGCTATAAAATCACGAACTTGAACATTCCAATGAGGCATGCAATAGCGCATGCCTTTCGTTCCATACCCTGTACGCTATGACGCATGCGTTTATTGAACAGAAAGGCGCACCAGTGTGGACATAGCTGTAAGGTGTTAGCTAAACAAGCACTAAATACTGGCCGATAGACAAAATGCAGGATCCTGCATGTGACGCCTCATTGTCTTCGGTCACTCGTTCAGCAAAACGTTGCTCATTAAAACCAGGTCCCAACGAGCACTTCATCCCCTCTTTTCATTCATCACATGCCATCTCTGCCATCTTTTCCGCGATGTCCCGCATTCCCAAACTTCCCCTAATGGGCTCATTTCTAATTATCTGCTCTCAACACACCTCTCATGTACTACAGCATTAGAATTTCAGATAGTCGCATTGCACTGCATTTTCATTTTGGGTGGGACACACCAGTTCTCGTCTGATCATTGGAGTTAAGCAACGCAACTCCAGCTAATACTAACATGGGTGGCGGCTTGCTATTACCCAATAATCGACGCATTAGTGTACAGTCTCTGCCCTGGAACCATGCTGTGGGCGGGGCTCTAATGCCGTTGTAGTTGAAAGGCCATGAAACAAAAATAAAACGTATTTTCATTTGCTCTTTCCCGCTGCCCAACACTCTGATTCGAATATCAAGCTGGCTTACGGCTTTATCCACAAAACAATGGCATGCAATACTGACAGGAAGTATTTTTTTTCGTGGTCAGGAGCCAACAGATGAAGTGAAACAAAAACTGGCAGCTGAAATGGATTTGTCCGAGACAGCATTCATAACTCCATTGAATCTAGAAGATGATTTTCATACAGGTAAAAATAGGTAGTTCATTCATTTATACTTGTAGAACTTGTTTATTTTCAAGATGCATTTCGAAATTGCTTTCAGCCTCGGTATTTAGTTTGAGATGGTTCACTCCAACGACTGAAGTTTCTCTCTGTGGTCATGCGACCTTGGCTTCGTCAGAAGTGCTTTTCAATTGTATAGGTAAATGATAAATCACAATTTCATTCTTCTAACATTAAATTATTTAAAAAATTTTGTGGAAGATTTTGAGCAGAAGTCGGAGGGCTGCATATTAATTGATAACTAGAATTGTCGTGGAAGTTTGCTGTGAGTACCGGGAACGTCAAACAGGTTTTAGGGTCCTGTCGAATTGCGCCATAACATTTGCCTAAAATAATTAAAGCCAACTGGATGGGTATATCCCTGGGGTTGCCAAAGCAATTTTAATACGCAGTAGAACATAACAGAATCTAAAATGTTGCCAATATTACTTTTTATTCAATATAGTGCAATTAAACATTATCTTAAGGCCCCACACACCAAACTGACGTGTGTGGGGTTGCTCACATCAATTGTTCACTTTTTTGTTCTGCGCATGCCCAAACATGGATAAACGTCATTATTAAAAAATTGCACCATTGTAACGGTAGAATTACTCGTTGATGCGGACAATCAAATGACTTTACATGACGTTCAACGAAAAGGAACATAAGTACGTCACACACCAAACTGATCGTGTGTGAGCAATTCATTACTTCACACCAAATTGAACACATCGATGTGCACACACCGAAATGACACACCAAACTGACACACCAAACTGATCGTGTGTGGCGGGCTTAAGGCCTTGTTTGAGAAAAAACTTGTTTTGCACACGCATGTCGATTTGGTGTGTGGGAGCCTTTAATGATTTGCATAGTATGAAGGCTGGTGAAGTTCCGGCCTGACTCATTGCTGGTGAGTGAATATTGTACATAGCGCAGGCACAAATTACGTACCCCAGAGTTGCACCATCCCATTAGTGACATATACCACATTAGTGACATAAGTACATATTTCTGTTAGGAAATCGAAATACCTCTATTACTTTTCAAACCATGAGTGGACCGTTGACAGTCAGAAAGGCTGCGGATAGGAAAATCATTATGGACTTTCCAAATCAGAAACCGAAACCATTGGTAAGACATATTTTGTTGTTACGCATAGTCTCATCATTTATAACCCCCTTCCCGCCTACGGCAGGGTAGGGTATGCATTTTCTCCACTGAAACCCCGGATTGTAGGCCTACTCGGATAGTAATTTCTCTTAGTGCCTGTGGTTTATGTCATAATTTTGCCATCTCCTTGAGCGCTATTCTTGTCAGTTTCGCGTGCCGTGGAACCAGGCTTTAGTTTGATCTCGTGTGGCGCCACAGGCCAAACTAAAGTGCTCAAATTCCTGGCTGGCCAAGACTAAAATTCATTCATAAGAAAATAAAAGAATGCAAGTAAATCAGATATCAACAATCAAATATTTATAGCAAAGGATATAATACATCAATACAAATGCATAGGTAGGCCTATGTATAAAATAACCACCATATCAGAATTATGTGATTTACTGAAAAATGGCACCTCATTTTTTAAATATAAATGACTCTATTGCTTACCCTCTCTTTATAAGCACCATGGGTCGGATAGCGCTTCATCGGGGGCCAGATCAACTCTCAGCACCATAGTTTGGGACCCCTGCACCTTCTCATTACTGCTGTTAGAAGTAGAAACTCCCAGGAAACCTATTGGAATCTCGCTCTACTCGCTTACGCTATCTCTAATTTACTGGTCATTTTATTCCACGTAAGAAGGGGTCTTTACGTGCAATTGACTTCTTACAACATGGAGAACATTGTGGAACAATATACCAGCGTAAAATGCGCCCTATAAAATAATTACTGTTCTTTTTTACGATGTGGTGCACATAACTAGGACAGATAGTTAAAAATGAAATGGGACTTGACATACTGTACAAGGCAACAAAGAGAGGTTATAAAACAGATCATGGGTGTGCTTTTGGCCCGGACAGAAATGTTGAAGAAAATACCTCGGAATCAGTGCTGGATTTACCAGTAGGCTAAGTAGACTGAAGCCTAGGGCTTCAACACTTAGCGGCCTTCAAAACTTAAGAAAAGGGCCTCAAAAGGGCTTGAAAGGGGCCTCAAAATTGAAATAGCCTAGAGCCTCTCAATATCTAAATCCGGTACTGCTCGGAATGCAAAAGAACTCATGAACCCGACCCTATCATTGGCGGGATTGAAGTGTGCTAGCTATTAACAGGAGCTGTATATAAATTCATAGTTAAACTCATTTTAGGCTAAAGCAGATGTGGAACAGTTAATAGAGGTAGGTTTATTTTTAGCAAAACATGATGAGAATTGGATTTCCTGAATCTTAACTTAATTTTTTTCCCGTTAAACAGGTAGCAGTGGGACCATTACCCTATCAAGATTTTCAGTATTCTTTCCAAACTCAAAAACTTATAATTCGCCTAGATGATAAAGTGCAGAGGTACACAAAATGCACAAGTATCTTTTTACCGGTTTGAAATGACTTTTCATACTTTTAGTAGCTCTAAAGCACGTCACTTCTTCTGCAGGTCAGAATTCGAGCATTACCTGCCAACAGCTGATGCCTTACTTAATGCTCCAAACAACGATCTAGTGAAAGGCATTATTGTAACTTTAAAAGGCTCGGTTGAAAATGGATGTGTGAATTCGGATGGTGAAGTTTATGATTTCGTCTCACGCTTTTTCGCTCCATGGTATGGCATTCTGGAAGATCCTGTCACGGGTAAGTTATCAATTTACTGTAATCATGCTGTTATCGGAGGTTAAACTTACATATTTATATGATGCAGGATCTGCACATTCCGTTCTTGGACCATACTGGGCTGAAATTCTAAATAAAAAACAATTATTTGGTAAGTTCATCCTAAGGGCAGGGCAAAGGCGAACAGAAACACATACAGAAAGACCGACATGCCCACATACATAGAGACAGAGACATTGAGAAGGAGAGTAAAATATTATAATAATTCGGAAATCAGGATATTATTTAAATTTGGTTATTAAGAAATTAATATGCTGGAGCTGGAACTATGGGTGGCATTAGGTTATGGTAACAAGGACGATGGTGACATGCAGAAAGTAGTGTTGGATACCCGTGCCAGAAAGGAGTGACAACCGAACCATTGGAATTGCAAATATAGAATCATATGAAAGTCTCGGGCCCTAAATTAAAATTAGCCCTTTATTTTGAGTAACGCCAGGTAAACGGGCCTCTAGATTTGGAGCCCTTGCCTTACACCTAAGAGCAGAAATATTAGTCATCAATGATAACATTTCACTATGGTGTATATAGAAACTATAGAGTTGGAATAGAAATCCAGAACTAAGGATAATAAGAGAAGATTAAATCTTTGAAAATGATTTTTGTCAGGGTGACAGATTTCCTTTTGTTTCGTTCCTGTTTTAGGGCCCTCAACTACAAGGTCATTAGAGCACCGCCCACTGCATAGTTTAGTGCAGAGACTGCACAAACACTACACTAACGCGACGATTATTCGGTATTAGCAGTACCCAGTTTCAGACTGCCCAGTGTTCCCCAAGTGGCCACCCATGTTAGTACTAATTCTAATTTACTACACTGCGAGCAGCCTTTCTTTGGCCAATATGGCAGTGGAGAGACTAATTCTCAATCTTACTTATGATAACCTAATACCCCTAAAACCCTAAGCTATAATTCAGGTGCCTCCCCTAACACAATACTAGCAATTTTTGGCTTTCCTTTTATGACGCCCTCCACCTTATCCTCTCCAAGGCCATTCCATTGTCGAATGACCCTTGGCAAAAATGACCAGTAGTATG
>JAAFCE010008833.1:9632667-9643304 GCA_013389805.1 Trigoniulus corallinus
TTTTTTAAAGATTGCGTTCTATATATGTTTGGGCATGCGCAGAACCTCTATTGTGAGCAAACCCCACACACGCTCACTTCTAAATGATGTCAGTCCGAACTGACACACCGATGTGATGGAATTTCTTCACACCGTCAGTTAAAATTTTTGGTGTGAGCACGCGCTTTTTGACACACACACACACGTCAGTTTGGTGTGTGGGGGCCTTTAATTAATATAAAAACCAAAGAAAATGGGACTTACGTGGTTTTTAAAGAAAGGTGGTGATATGTACAGTAGGTGAATAAAAATATGAAATACTGTATATGCTACAAATTCTTTAAAAGAATTCAGCACACCTCAGGCTCTCGTAATTAGTCATCTCGAACACAAACAATCCATCATTACCCTATCTCCAAAGGGCGAACCTTTTTTACCCTAT
Organism: Trigoniulus corallinus; assembly: GCA_013389805.1. NCBI lineage: Eukaryota > Metazoa > Arthropoda > Diplopoda > Spirobolida > Trigoniulidae > Trigoniulus > Trigoniulus corallinus. The sequence continues at coordinate 9,633,089 of JAAFCE010008833.1, forward strand.
AGCAACATCAGCTAATCTAACCTCACCCAAGCTTATATAACCGCTAACCATAAAATATGTCTAAATTAGATTTAGATGGAATTTAAGCTAGGATACGATGAAGGTCAAGTTCATTATTACATAGCACATCTTAGGTCACAGTTCATGTCTAGATGAAGATTCATATGCAGCGGACATATCCGCAATTAAATTATCGTGCCCTCCACATGGCGTTGATGGGGTTAGACGTGTGTGGAGCATTCTCTGCAATTGCCAGTGAGTTGGATGTTATGTCGGTCGTGGTTGGTATAATCGCGGATAAAGCTTCGTGTGTGTCTTGCGGGTCGTCAAGTTCTGCAGTCGATGTGGATACGATCACCTTTAATTGTTTTGCGGTCAAGTCGTCCATTGGTACGGCATGGAAGGTCTGTAGAGACTTTGGGACGATTGATGGTGCTGGTAATGCTGGTGCAGTCGTCGACCTTTTCGTGTCGGCGAGACTGTATTCTCAGTGCTCGTCGAAGGTTTTGCCTCACTTCGGGAGGCTCTGGATACCAGGCTTGAGAAGGTTTGCAGGGCGGTGGACCGTAGTGGTGTTTTCTCATCCCTTGGTAGTGATGTCAATTGTAGCCCTGTGGGTGCAGGCGCTTGTGTCATTGATGATGTGGATCTATCTGCTGACGTTCTACCACCGATGCTGACCCCCTATTTGGGGAACAGGTCAGGTTTCAAAGAAGTCGGAAGAATGTGCTGATGGATGGCTCGGCTGGTAAGTCTCGTGTGTCGGTTCAATGGGGGAATTGTTGACTTCGAAGGTTGTGCCTCTGGGTGATCTGAGAGTGGTGGCCACCCAAGATCCTTTGCCCAAGTTGTGAAGGAACACCCCAATCCCGGTGCTAAGTTACCTGGCAGGGACCCCTCGCCCAGGTCAGCTGACTGGGGTTTTGTGTACCGGCTCGTTTAAGGATCCTTTTGTGGTGAATAGGGCCTACTCTTAAGAGACTCGACTGAGAGGATTGTGCGACCTTGGCTGAAGCCCTCCAGGTGTGTGGAGATGTCGTTGTTGAGTGCAGTAGGTGGACCTCTAGATCTGGTCAACCTACACGATTAATTTTTGTGCAGGTTAAGAAAAATGATGGTCGAGATGTTTTTGATCCATCCCTGTGGCCAGCTGGTGTGTATATTCGACTCTTTTGAGGGCCGAATCCTGTGAGCATGTCTCTGCTGGAAATGTGAAGGCTTCCAGATGACACCATCAGTGTGTGCCGTCCCTTGTTTGTCCTTGCTCCTGATGAACGGCCGGTCACTGTTTCCCAAACTGGATTTCTTGGAATGCTTGGCACTTGAGTACTGTCCGTCTTTTATTGTGGTCACAAGACCTGGCTTCAAGGTCGCATTCTGGATGCATTCCTTGGGGTGCCATGCTACTCTGTGTATCGGTCCGACTACCCCTCTTGTGGGGGCGTTGCTGTCTTTGTTCAAGAGGAGTTCTCTGCCCATGTCCTTGGAAGGTTTTCCGGTGATGGTTCTAAGTGATTTTAACACCAACTTTGCCAGTCCTGCTTTTCCTACAGTCATCTGCTTGAATTCTTTTCATCTGTTGGTTTCAAGGCAACTGTGTTCTCACCCACCAGTGTGACTCGAACTTTACTTGATCAGATTTTTGTATCAAGGGTTGCTGATCTTCCAATAGTGTGATTTATCTCTGATTTTTCGCTTGATCATGTTATGGTTTTTCAAAGATATCCTTGGCTGCCTGTTAGGCATACCCAGGGCGTCAGTTGCTGTTATTCTTTGGCTAAGCTTAAGTCATGGGGTAAATGTGATGGTTGCTGTGCTCTTGGCCCTGCAAGGCCCATTGTCATCAGATCCCTCTGTCCCGTGAGATCACTGAAGTTGAGCAGCGCAAGCCCACGTCAGTGCAGCTAAGTTGCGTTGGACACACCAGTTCCGGTGAGATCACTGAAGTTAAGCAGCGCAAGCCCATGTCAATACCAACATGGGGGGGGGGGTTGGTAAAGAACGCTGCAAATAAACCCTCTTCTTCATCCTTTCACTTATCTCCTAATCACCTGCGGGCAGCCTCCTAAGGGTTCATCCTGTTATGGCTGCCTGGCTTACTCATCAACCCATTCAACTAATCCAATCCAATCCTGCTGGATTTTCTGTATTTACAGTATGTCTCCATGTATCATTGGCTGCTTGTTGCCCACTGGTGTCGGGGCAGTCCTGGGCCTGGTGGAACCCCACGCCCACGGTACTGTGCACCTCTATTTCCCAGTATCACCATGATTGGAAGTTTTCAAATAGCCTCAGTGATTATATCGCCTACTCAAATGCACGTCGGTTTTTCTCCTGCAAAGTTAAGGAAGCTAAGATGGCAATTCTTAAACTGAATGCCCCTCTATCTGCTTTTCTGGGTGTTTGTACGCTGCGTCTCTGTTTCCAGGCCTGAAGTCTCTCCCTCTACTGCACTCCAGATTCTCGAGGGGCTTGTTAATCCCCTTCCCACAGTACTCACGGTTGTGTGCACGTACCCACGCATTTCTATCTGGGGTTTGGTGTTCCTACCCCCCCCCCCCCCAGTTCTGTCTCTTCCTGAGCTCATGGGTTATATTTCCCAACTTAAGATCTTTTCCAAATCTTCACCTGATGGCGTGCCCACATTTGCAATTAAAGCTTTGGAGATTGTTAATCTGCATGTCCTCCTTCAGCAGTATATCTGCTGTATGGCTTGTGGTGTGGTACCACTGTTTATGAAGACTGCATATATTGTCCCCATTCCTAAGGGGGCCCACTGGCGGATTTTTCCCAATTTCAGTGCTGCCCCCCTGGCTAAGGTATTTGAGTGGTGGATGTTCGACCTGATAAGAGACCAGGGGCGTACCGAGGGTATTCTGCGCCCGGGGACAAAGACCGAAATCTGCGCTCTCTGGCACCCACTAAGCGCATTTTTTTCTGTACATTTTTGCGCCCCTGCTTTCTGCGCCCGGGGACATCTGTCCCCCCTCGCCCCCTAGTTACGCCTCTGTAAGAGACTCCCTCCTTCCCTGTATTGGTAGATCCCAATTCAGTGGTATGCCAAACTCGTCAGCATCTTTTGCCATCCTTTCCATCTTTCTGGCTGTACTCGATGCTGTAGCCTCGGGGTGTACCTTTATTTTGTTGAAAACTGATATTGCAAAGGTGTTCAACTCGGTCGACCATTCCACTCTTATCGCCACTTTGTCTGGGTGCATCGCAAGCCTGTACTTGTTTAATCTGCTCGTCTCCTTTCTTGACAGCCATGTATTTGTTTCATATGCTTAGGCCTTTTATTCCAATCCCAAAATTGATTGCAGTTTTTCGAGTAAAGGTTCGTTCTGTGCCACATTTACTATTCAGATCGGTTTCTGGCCAGCATGCCTCTATCTCGCCTTGCTCCTCTTCGGGTAGCATATAACTCTGTATTGTGGGCTATCTTTAGGTGTCGATTGATGACCCATCTGACTTCTTGCGTAGCATACCGTGTCCTTCCATTCAGTGGCGTCGCTGGGGTTGGCGTCACCCCCTCCCTAAAAAAAGCCGCTTCTTCTGCTTTGGTGTCACCCGGTGCGGCCCGCATCCCCTAGTGACGCCACTGCTTCTATTTCTTAACCAATCATGCAAACAACCTCACTTTGTCATCAGTTTTGATTTACCATTTCTCTTACGCCTGGAGACTTCAGGCGTCGTTTTTTCCCAGTTTGTTGTTAGCATCAATGGAACGCGCTACCGTATGAGTTGCAGTCCTATGTTTTTTTCTTGCATGAACTTTCAATGTTTGGCTAAGTGCCATCAGTTTAATTAAACGTCGGCTCCATTTGTATCTACTCCAGTCGCAAGATTATTGAGTTCTATTCATGTTGTGTGTTTTTTTTCTGTACTTTTTTGGATGCGATTAAAGAAATAAATAAATTTATTTTTCACGTAAGTTGTCCATAGTTTCATATTAGAACCGCAGCCAGAAAACTCTCTATCTGACGTACGCTACGCAATGCAGACGAATCGTGAACTGCGCAGACGCAAGCCATATCTGAGTTTGCGCAGTTGACAATTCGTCTGCATTGTGTAATGTACGTCGGATAGAACCGCAGCCAGATCCTCATCATAATCATCATCACACCCTTATCCCGCCTATGGCAGGGTCGGGTCTGCGGGTTCTAATCCTCCACTCCCGTCTATCCCCAACCAGGCTTTCATCCACCCCACATGCCATCATGTCCCTTTGTATAACCTGCTCCCACGTGTGTTTGGGTCTCCCCTTGCTCCTGATGCCACCCACCACCTGCTGCCCCATAATATACCTCTTGAGCTCCTCCTCCCCCCTTCACATAAATGCCCATACCACCTCAGCCTACCTTCCCTAATCTTTTCCGCAATGTCTCCCACCCCCAAGCTACCTCTGACATACTCATTGTGGACTCTGTCAGCACGCGACACCCCACTCATGTAACGCAGCATTCGCATCTCAGCCACTTGCATTCTCCTCTCGTGGTTCTTCCTCACTGCCCAGCACTCTGATCCATATAGCATAGCGGGCCTAACTACAGTTTTGTAAACCTTGCCTTTCAACTTTATTGGGACTCTGCAGCCACACAGCACACCGCTTGCCTGTCTCCACTTCAGCCATCCTGCATTGATTCTGTGAGTGACATCGGAGTGGATTTCCCCATTGCTCTGTATCACTGATCCTAGATACCTAAACTAGAACCGCAGCCAGAAAACTCTCTATTTACAGTTCAACTCGGTATATAGTGAACTTAAAGGGACTGACGTTTTTCTTTGCTATAATCTGGTTTCAATACACCCATGAAATGCACAATCTAGACTTTTGTGGAGTGGCGTGCCGATATTGTCTGGCGCCTGTGTGCAAGACCTTATTTGGCACCCTATCCCAGTCCTCTTGCCTAATGCAAAATCGTAATATAAACAAACTTAACAGTAGGAGAAAAGTAAATGCAATTTGTAAAGATGTCATTGTGACTTTCACCTTTTATAAATGTCTAGAGCAAATGCAAATACGGACACGAAGTGGCGCTTGGATAAGTGTGTGTGTGTGTGTGTTTTCTGGCGATCCTCACATTTTTGCAATTTTTGGTGAGCAACTAGACCCAGGAAAACGGTAGAGCTGCAGTTTGTGGGATCCTATAAACGGTGTGAGGAGCTTGGCGTGAGTTCAGTGGCATAAGCCTAAACGCACGCCTTTTTGGCTTTTCCATCGTTCGCCAGCAGCATAAGTGTCGTCTGCCTAGACAGATACTGGGCTGTGCTGGACGCCCACTTTCTTGCAGCTGGTTTAGTCATTTTTATTATTTATTTATTCATTTATTTATTTTTGCATATGTTTCCATTGTTTGTTGGTCTTTCTTTCATCTGTTTTTATCTGTTGGGTTTGGGTTTTGATTGAGGTTGTATAGGAGGACTGCCAGGTGAGTGTGAGACCTCCACTCACTTGGCACCCCCCACAGGTAGCCCTGCCAATACTGCTGTGGGTTCTGGACGTCTGACTGGGGTGCCCCCCGTCAGAGTTGCCATACCACATAGGGGGGCCAAACTGAGGCTAGGTACATGGAATATAGGGACCCTCTCAGGAAAAACTGGGGAACTAGTCACCACACTCAAGCATAGGAAGATCAGCATTGCATTCCTCCAGGAGACAAAATGGAAGGGTAATAGGTCAAGGGCCCTGGGGGAGGGATACAAGCTGATTTATACAGGCAGTGAAGAGGGATGAAATGGGGTGGGAATTCTTTTAAGTAGTGATTTGCAGCAGGGGATCACTTCAGTCAGGAGAATCAACAGTAGGTTAGTGTTACTGTAGTTTGGCAGGGTATAGGGCTCCACCTCATAAGTGCATATGCCCCCAAGCTGGTCTGGGTGACACCATAAAAGCAGCCTTCTGTGATGATTTTGATGAGGTGGTGCAGTCAGCTGACAATGCAATGAGACAGGGCCTAGGAAACGAGCAACTGATTATTGGGGGCAACTTTAATGCACAGGTGGGCAATGAGGGTCAGGGATATAAGGATGTACATGGAGTATGTGGGTATGGGACAATCAACCTAGAGGGGCAGAAGGTACTTGAAACAGCAAGAGCACATGGCCTTGCTTTGGCCAATACATGGTTCAAGAAGAGGGAAAAACACCTAATAACTTTCATGTCACCACAGGGGAGGTCACAAATAGACTTTTTCATGGTTAGGAAGCAGCACAGGACAGAGATCCAAGACTGCTGGGCACTACCCAGTGAGGATTTCCAGAAGGAAAGTGGGCATAAGCTGCTCATGATAGAATTACAAATAAAGGGAACAGTGAAGCAACATACCTGGAAGGGACAATCTGTTATTAGGTGGTGGAAACTGCCTACCAAGGCAGATGAATTCAGACAGGAGGTTCTCAGCCAGGTCGACTGGAACTGGGATGGGTCAGCCAATGCCATGTGGCACAGGGTTGCTAGGAAGATTAGGGGATGTGGAGAGGCCCTGTTAGGTAGGGGTAGAGTAGGAGGCACTTATCAGGGTAGGCAGACATGGTGGTGGAATGAGGAGGTGGAAGCTGCCATCAAACTAAAGAAGGTAGCTTTCCATAGGTGGAGGGAGTTAGGGGATCAGGTCTCAAAGATGGACTATGTTTAGGCAAGGAAAAACGCCAGGAGGACCATCGCCCTGGCCAAGTACCAGAAGTATGAGGCATTATATGAAAAGTTGGGGACAAGGGAAGGAGAGAAGGCAGTTTATCGACTAGCTAAGACCAGGGATAGAAGTAGTAAGGATGTTACCAGGGCTATAACGGTCAAGGATGCCAATGGTAGAGTTCTGTTCCAACCAGCAGAGGTAATCAAAAGGTGGGAGGAATACTACCACACCCTCTTAAATTCTGCCAACTGTGCAGCAGGCACAGACAGCCACCCCATCACTCCATTACTAGTGGACAGGGTGAGGGAGGAGGAAATAGTCGCAGCCCTTCAAAAAATGAAAGGTCATAAAGCAGTAATCCCAGATAAGATCCCCATTGATGTTTGGCACACCTTGGGGACCACAGGAATTACATGGCTAGGGAAGCTTTTTAATAAGTTAGCAAATGGAGATAGGATACCTTCTGCATGGCGAGAGAGTTGGATAGTTCCACTGTTCAAGGGCAAAGGTGATGCCCTGGATTGTGGAAACTATAGAGGCATAAAGCTAATGAGCCATTCTATGAAGCTGTGGGAGCAAGTCATAGAGTGTCGCCTCAGAAAACAAACTAGTGTCTGGGGAAATCAATTTGGGTTTATGCCTGGTAGGTCTACCATGGAACCAATCTTTATTCTACGACAGATGATAGAGAAGCATAGAGCAGCACAAAAGGACCTTCATGCAATATTCATTGACCTGGAAAAGGCATATGATAGTGTCCCTAGACAGGTAGTATGGAATGTTCTAAGAAAGAAAGGGGTTGATGAAGGCCACATTAGGATAGTGCAGGATATGTATGATGGTTCCATCACTAGGGTGAGGACAGCATGGGGTAACACTGCAAGCTTCAACGTGCAGGTGGGTGTGCATCAAGGGTCAGCATCAAGTGTGCATCAAGCCCCTCAGTGCCTGGTATTCGCTGATGATATAGGAAGGCTAGAGGAGTCCAAAGAGGATGCACAAAAGGGCCTACAAGACATTAAGACAGCAATGGAAAGAGGGGTTCTGAAGGTAAACATGAGGAAGACTGAGTACCTAGCTTCTAATTTTAGTGGCCAGGGACAAGGGGGTGAGATTCGTTGCAGAGGAGAGGCAATTCCAGTGGCACAAGAGTGTCGTTATTTAGGATCAGTTTTTCAGTGCAATGGAGAAATAGATTCTGACATAACCTATAGGATCAATGCAGCATGGCTGAAGTGGAGACAGGCGAGTGGGGTCCTATGTGACCGCCAGGTCCCAATTAAGTTGAAGGGTAAAGTGTACAGAACCGTCGTTAGGCCCGCAATGCTGTATGGCTCGGAGTGCTGGGCAGTTAGGAAGAACCATGAACGGCAAATGCAAGTGGCCGAGATGCGAATGCTGCACTACATGAGTGGGGTATCACGAGCGGACAGAATTAGAAACGAGTACGTTAGAGGTAGCTTGGGGTGGGAGACATTGCGGAACAGATGAGAGGGAACCAGTTGGGGTGGTATGGGCATGTGATGAGGAGGGGAGAGGAGCTTATTAGGTCCATTGTGGGACTGCAGGTGACTGGAGGGACCAGTGGTAGAGGGCGACCGAAATGGACGTGGGAGCAGGTGGCACAGAGGGACATGGAGGCGCGTGGGGTGGACGGGGACTTGGTGGAGGATAGGTGGGAGTGGAGAATTAGAATCAGCAGACCCGACCCTGCCTCAGGCGGGAGAAGGGTGAGATGATGATGATAGAGCAAATGCAAATACAGAACAGTAAGTCCTCGACTTATGCGATTGTTTTTAACAAAACAATTTTCGGCTAGGTGCACACTGTATAGTGAAGACTGTCTGACGACAGTCTTATGTTCTATGTACGTAGTTGTTAATCAGTTTTCAGTATTAGCCGCCTTGCTACCCATTGGTTTTCATTGCCTGAGCTGAGCACACTGACTGCCGTCAGACAGTCTTAACTATAGTGAGCGCCTAGCCTTAGGTGTGACACTGTGGTGGTGGAGTAATTCGGTTGTGCGCTTTGCTTTCTGTAATGTCCACCACCCCCAAGGTACCTCCAATACACTAATTCCTAATTCTATCAGCTCTCGACACCCCATTTATATACTGCAGAATTCGCATCTCGGCTACTTGCATTCCATTGACGTGACACTTCCTCACTGCCCAATGCTCTGATCTGTACAGCATAGCTGGCCTAACCACTGCCCTGTAGAACTTCCCTTTCAGCTTCATTGGGACCCTCCTATCGCACACAGCGGCGAATTGCGTTGGACACACCAGTTCTCGTCTGATCACTGAAGTTAAGCAACGCAAGCCCAGCTAGTACTGATATGGGTGGTCGCTCGGGAAAACTGGGTACTGCTAATACCCAATAATCGTCGCATTAGTGTAGTGTTTGTGCAGTCTATGCATTAGAACTATGCAATGGACGGGTCTCTAATGACCTTGTAGTTGACGGGACCTTAAACACCAGGTGTATGCAGATTGCTATGTGCAATATGTCGAATAATTTGTGTCAAAGATGCTAAATTTAGTGCTTTCCTCGACTTATGCGAAAACCTCTGGAACCAGTTGATCGCGAAAGTTTAGGACTATATTTTGTTCTCCCATGACATCATTGATGCTTTTAATGTGTGCAGCGCACACAACCGCCGGGTTGCCAGGTTTTTTCACACGGTGCCAGTGCGTCACTCCTTCTGTGGACGTTTACTCTAGTATATAATTTACGACTTTTATGTATTATTTTTGCTGAGTATTTTATTTATTTGTATTTCATAAATTTTACATATATATTTACTCCCTCACATATACCATCTTTTTCAAAATAGTTGAATGAGTGAAAGCATGCAGTCCATATCTTTTGCAAACTTCCTGGTTTTTACGCCATTGTCTTCTTCGGTGACATGAAGAGCCTCCTTTAGGGATGATTTCCCTGTCAAATCATTCTAAAGGCTTTTACAGTCAATTTTGCATTTTTCGTATTTGAGGAGGATGGTAGGCCTCCGCTTCACCCTACTTCATTTGGTTTGGAATCACGATCCTGCAATGTCGCGAGGGTGAAGATCTAGGCTCACATGGCAGTTAATGATCGAGTATGTATCTTCTGTGGAGTAGGCCGGCATTCCCCCAAAGACGATCAGTCCAACGTTCCTACGAGTTCCTGATTGTGAGGGATGGACGGGGACGTGGTGGGAGATTGGGCTGGAGTGGAGGGCCAGAACCTCCAAATTGACCCTGACAAAGGCGGGATAAGGGGATGATGAGATTGTGAATGAAGAGCCATTTTCATTTGAGTAGGGTTTGCCACTTTAACCTGATCTAGCCCTTCTGAGAATTCACTTTGCATACTGCAAGTTTTCGTAGACATTTCCCCTAACAGTTTGGGGTTTCTCGGGTCTCTAATGACCTCGTAGTTGACGGGACTTTAAACTCCAACAAACAAACAAATTGGGGTTTCTCCAAGGGTGAATTTCTGCCTAGAACAGAAAATTAAGTGATAATGAACTATAAATAGTATAATTCTTTTACTTCAATAGAACTCCTCAAACTTCAATAGAACTCCTCAAACTTCAA
>JAAFCE010008833.1:9643314-9689499 GCA_013389805.1 Trigoniulus corallinus
AACTCATGCTGTGCCATAAAGTCAGCTGTTTTTAATGTGTCAACATTGTATTTTAATTGCTGTAAAATCGTGTGAGCGTCGCATGAGGTCTGGAATATCCCTGTGGCTTATTGACATTGTGCAATAGGTCAGACTCCATGCAATATTATAACCAACAAAGCATTAATTTACCTGCCAAAATTTCTATTTTGGTTGTATATTGCGACGTTGGAGCAAGTGTGGTAGGCCAGGTCGGCATCCTTCCACAGACAACCTAGCCAGTATTCCTGGGGGCCTGGAATTCATTACTCGAGACGCCTGGCTAGTGGACCCGCAGACCCGACCCTGATATAGGCGGGATAAGGGTATGATGATGATGTAAAATCGTGTGAACAGAAGTAAAAAAAATCTCAAGGAACGTTTATAGTAAGTATTTGAGCAACAATTTTATTTAGGGGCTGCAGAACAATTTAACCTGGGGATGGCAAAATTATAATTCCACCTGGTTTTCTCCTTACTTTGTTTTTGCATTGCCTTGCATATAAAGTCTGCTTCCAAGTGCAGCCAAGTTGCGTTGGACACACCAGTTCCCGTGAGATCACTGAAGTTAAGCAGCGCAAGCCCTCGTCAATACCAACTTGGGTGGTTGGTAAAGAACGTTGGGTGCTGCAAATTAACACTTTTCTTTATCCTTCCCCTACCTTCTCATCTCCCACGGGCAGCCTCCTAAGGATTCGACCTGTTATGGCTGCCTGGCTTACTCCCCAACCCACAAAACTAATCCAATCCATGCTCCCATTACCGGTATACATGGTGGTGGTAGTCTTGGTAGAACTACAATATTTTATTATAAAGAAAGTATTAGATCTTGTGGCAAAAGAAAAGGAATATAGTGAATTATTTTGTGACACCAGTGTACTTCCTGTATACGCATTCAAGTGAAGGCTGTTGTATCAACTTGGTTGCATGGTAGACCAGAGCATTGAGTTCACGTGATGCTTTGAGTTGACTTGCTGGGGCTTCCTAAAGATGCCTGATACACTGCATGCATCAATGTTCACGACAGTGGGGTGACACTTCCTGCGTTTTTAAATTTTGCATACCAGAAAATTATGGCTCGTGAACAAGGTGGTAATTGTCCATATTTCATCCTAAGTGTTCTTTATAAAGTACCGGTTAATTGATTTCGTCTTGTGATACCACAACATGCACTGTGCTTTCTCTAGCGGTGACACCATCTCTACTTCTTGCATTTGCAACAGCACCTGCGATAAATGTGGGGAAACCTTGTAGTTGAAGGTCCTTAAAGCACCAACGAAACAAAGAAAAACATCCAGCCGCTTGATCATAGCGGGTTTGTCTGACCGCCCGTTTTCCACTAGAGGCCGTGACCAAAGTGGCGTGTTAGGGACTTGGGATCGCAGCCCAAACCCTTGACGTGTCGAAGCGATCTCGTCAGCTCGGGGCGGCCCAGAGACGTCGCACAGGATGCGCCCCCTCGACCACCAGGATCCACTTTCCCCAGAGGTTTGGGTCTCCACGCATGGCAAAAGACACGTAGCATTTTAACTACTAAATTTCTTAAAAATGTTTGCCCGACTGCCTGCATAGACTACAAGGCATACCTCCTTCAGAGCTAAACTAAGAAGGCCTCATAATTTAACTAAGATGACCAAATTTGTCTTAAATCCGGCACTGGCGCCTATGAATATGAAATGGGGATATAAAATGGTTAGGCCAGCTATGCCATAAGGATCGGTGTTGGGCAGTGAGGAAGAGCCACGTAAATAGAATGCAAGTAGTCGAGCTGCGAATGCTGCGGTACGTGAGTGGCGTGTCGAGAGCTGATAAAATTAGGATTGCGTATATTACAGGTGGCCGGGTGGTGGACATAGCCGAAAAGTGAGGGAGAATAGACTGCAGTGGTATGGACACGTCATGATTAGAGGGGAAGAGGAACTCAATAGGTGCATTCCAGGAATGCAGGTGGTCGGTAACACCCGGGGTAGAGGGAGACCGAAACAGACGTGTGAACAGGTTGTCCATAAGGACATGGCAGTGTGTGGGGTGGACGGGTACCTGGTGGGAGATAGACGGGAGTGGAGGGCTAGAACCCGCAGACACGACCGCGTCCCAGGCGGGATGAGGGTATGATGTTGATGATGAGATTTCATTGTTCTCAAATGGTCAGCACTGTTTTGTGTTTGAGGGAGAGACTGAACTCCTTCCTGTTTGAATACATGTTTTATTTGTTCTTTGTAGTGCTCAGATAAAATTTCCACAATTCTATCAACTGCTTTGATATAGTAACGGGTACTTTGTCTCCTTCCTTTATGTTAATATTAGCATTTATATTTTGTGGAGACTATTTATGTATTGTTAAATGATATGCATAAGGGAAAGAAATGTGACATGGAAAAGGTGAGTTGCTTTTGACGCAGTTCCTTTGAATGATATTAGTAATTGGATTCTAACTGTTTATGTTGCTCATATGTGGAGGTGATAAACCTCCTTTGTATACATTTGCTCAAACGTTTACCATTGATAGGACATAATATTTGCATAACGAGCGTGAGTGATGCATTTAGTTTACGTAGTAAATCAGAATCATTCGTTTTTTTGTTGATTGATTAATGTATCCTTATTGAAAGGGAAGCTTTTCAGGCCGTTGTCTAGGCCAGTATGATTGGTTCACATAGTTTATCTATAGCATGTCTACTAACAGCAGAATGCCAATCCACCCCTCAAGGGCAATAAATCTAAAAATCTGTGTGTATCACCACAAATCTATTGGGCGACAGAAAACGCTTAATTAAAGCATATTTTGAACGTCACTGCTTTAAGTGCTAATATTTAGTAGTTTTACTTCCCAAAATAAGGGGAGACTGCCAGTGCAGCAGGGAGAGCGGCCAGTTTAGAAAGTAACACTCTAGAGCCAAAATATATCAGGCTTAGAATCAGTTAATCTTAACCGATTTTGACTTGGAAAAAACGAAAATGACTTTAAAAATTGTGAATTGGCTGTTGTTTCCAAGATATTATGTATGATTCCCCTCAGAAACACTAGGGCATTTATCCATGTATGATGCAATTTCAGGAGTAGCTACATCGCGTGTTAAAGTAGCAAACGCCTGTTGAGCAGCTGCATTCATTGCTAGCTTTACAATATTTAATTTTATTGATCATATTCTAGTGAATTGTTTGTGAAATGCTTCAAATGTGCGAAATCAAAGCAGATAATTTCTGCTAAATTTGTGGTAATGTAACATTGTCTTCTCAAAAACGACATATTATTGCTGTTGACAAGAATTGGGCCCCACATATTTGCTGCATTACATGTGCAACAAATCTCACCTTATGGATGCATGGGTGTGACTGCAAAGGTCATTAGAGCCCCATCCACAGCATAGTTCTTATGCAGAGACTACACAGACACTACACTAATGCAACGATTTTTTTGGGTATTAGCAGTATCCTGTTTTCCCAAGCGGCCACCCATGTCAGTACTGGCTGGGGTTGTGCTGCTTAACTTCAGTGTTCAGATGGGAACTGGTGTGTCCAACGCAATTTGCCGCTCTCTGGATGCATCGGAAAAAGCAGGCTATGTCATTTGCCATTCCAATGATTTGTGGAGTGCCAACAGATCATGCCTCCCACTGGCAGAGAATTGACAAAAAGAAATGGACAATACAATATCCTAACATCCCATCTGCCTTGTGCCCAATACGAAATGGATAAGGGCTACCTATTCCCATTCCACCTCAGTCATTCTCAACTGATTTAGGAAAGGAATCTAATGAGCCTGAGGTATCTTGTTCACATGATCCAAATTTGTTTCATTAAAAAATGACTACCTTCTTTGAACCACACCTCATTACACACAGTGAATTGAATGATATTATTAAAGATCTGGATTTTCCAAAGAATAAGGCAGATCTTTTGGGTTCCAGATTGTAGCAAAGGAATCTCCTTGCAGAAGACACTCGTATTTCCTTTTACTGGTACCAACACAAAGACCCCTGTGTGCAATAATGTTTGCCATGTAATGGTGGCTCCGAAAATCAAATATTGTCCTCAGGATTGGAGACTTTATAGACTCATCCAAGTTGAGTTTAACAGCAGTGCTTCTACATAATGGAAAGGTTCTACCATTCATTCCAGTTGGTCATGCAGTTCATACAAAAGAAACTTATGACAAACTGAAATGCCTTTTGAAGAGCATAAACTATGATCAACATCAGTGGTTACTATGCTGTGATTTGAAAGTTGATGCTCTTCTGCATCGCCTTCAGGGTGGATATGCAAAATATTGTTGTTTCATATGTAACAGATCAGCACTACATCAAAAGAGACTGGCCTGTGTAACAGTCATTGAAGCTTGGAAGTAAAAATGTTCAACAGACAGAACTTGTGGACAAAAGCAAGGTATTGTTACCTCCCTTACACATCAAGTTGGGCTTAATGTGGAACATTGTTAAAGCAATGGACAAGTGACAGGAAGCTTTTAAATATTTAATGTCAAAATTTCCAAGACTTAGTGAAGCAAAAATAAAGGAAGGAGAGTTTATTGGCCCTCAGATTGGTGTTGTATTTCAAGATGAGCAGTTTCCAGTGTGTTGTGTGGGAAGGAAAAGGTGGCTGGGAAGCATTCCATTCCGTAGCAAAGCATTTTCCTGGAAGTAACCATGGTAAATGGAATCCTGCAATGCTTGCAGATTATCCCAACGCCTCCATGTGGCCCCTCTGGGCTCACATAAGACATTTTCATCCTCTTCTCTCTACCCATCTCCCTCCTTGCAACAGGAAATCTTTGACTTCCTAGCAAACTCTCTGAAAGCCAATGACCCCACATCCTTCGCATACATCAGTCTCAATTGATAACATGGACATCCCACCTGGTGTGGCAATTATGACCTATGTGGCAAGAGTTCAGAGTACTTCCTCACCTGGCCCAGACGCCATAGCAGT
This sequence comes from Trigoniulus corallinus, assembly GCA_013389805.1. Taxonomy (NCBI): domain Eukaryota; kingdom Metazoa; phylum Arthropoda; class Diplopoda; order Spirobolida; family Trigoniulidae; genus Trigoniulus; species Trigoniulus corallinus. The sequence continues at coordinate 9,648,262 of JAAFCE010008833.1, forward strand.
AGCTGCTCTCAAAGTGTGCTTGGCATATGGCCCATTTTTGTAAACACTGCATGAGTGCAGGCAATTTTTCCTCCTTGTGGAAGATAGTGTACCTGGTTTTCATCTGGAAACCTGGGGTGCAATCTGATCCTTCAAATTAGTGCCCTGTGGGGCTCTTACCAGTTTTGTCCAAAATTTGCAAATAGTGGGTCCTAGACCTCTGTTGGGACATGCTCACAGCAGCTATTCCAAAATCTCAGTTTAGCATGAGATCTCGTGCATCTGTATCTTTTGCTCTACTAACACTACTGCACTATCTTTGATAGCCTCAAAGTGATGCCTCAAAGACAGATGTGGCAAAGGCCTTTGACATGTTAGACCACTCTACTTTTGGCAGCAATAGCTAGCCACTTGGGCAATCCCTATGGAGTAAACTTCCTAGTGTCATTCCTGGAAAGTTAAGCTGTAGTTTCTCAATCGTCAGGTACTCAATGCAGGGGCGGATCTAGGTTGCTCGGGGCCTAGGGCTTATTGAAGTTCAATAGTGTCACATTGATTAAAATTCAATGAATAACAGTATAAATAATCATTATTATTATATCATTAATATTAACTATTTTTGCTATATGATAAGTGCTCATTTTTAATCAAAATGGTTTAAAAGTTTATGATAATTCAATTTTTGTGGGGCCCCTTGACACTTGGGGGCTCAGGGCTTAAGCCTATTAGTCCCTATGTAGATCCGCCCCTGACTCAATGCATCCTAAAATGGGGAATTCTCCAAGGTTCTATACCTGGGCTCATTCTTTTCAATTTAGCAATGGCAGACCTTCCAAGTGTTTGTAGTGACTGGACCCCAATGTCTTATGCAGACAACTTCTTTATGCATATATCATCAATGGGTGACCTACACAAGTGCTTCAGGATATAGATCCCTTTCATCCTGGCTAAGTGACTGGTATGCCTCTAAGAATATGCCTCAATATCAATAAGACCAAGACTGGTATTCCAATGATCAAGGATGGAGCCAGAGTTACCATCCAGTAAATATCAGTGCACACAGTGCAAATCTTGGGTGCCCTGTTTGACCCCAGACTGTCATTTCGGGAGCACCTGAAGTCTCTCTCTTGGCAAAAATTAATGTCACAGCTCTCCTTATGGACAAGCTGCTCCCACATCTGCTTTGATCTCCCCCTTCCCTGAGTGCTTCCAACCACTTACATTCCTTTAATGGACCTATGAGCTCTCCCTCCCCATTTCTCATTATGTGTCCATACCATCTAATATATACTGTCCATCATTCTTTCTGCAATGCACCCAACCCCAGGCTACCTCTAGCAGTAGCGGTTCTAGCATACGCGAGGCCCTTTCGAAAAATTTGCAACTTGCAAAAGCGAGGCCCCGTGCATTTGCACAGTTTGCACGTGCCTAAATCCGCCACTGACCTCTAGAATATTCTCCTAATTCTATCTGCACTTGACACCGAAACTCCTGTAATGCAGCAATCTCATCTCAGCTACTTGCATTCGATTTATGTGGCTCTTCCTCAATGCCCAACACTGATCCATATAGCATAGCTGGCCTAGCCACAGCCCTGTAATACTTCGCTTTCAAATTGATTGGATCCCCCCCATCACAAAGGACTCTGCTTGCCTGTCTCCACTTTAACCCTTGTGTTACTACCCGGGTACACATGTACCCATTTTCGACTTTGCATTGATGCTAAAAAAAGTTCTTTCAGAAGGATCATTTTGTCCAACCAGATCCCCATTATTTGGGAAGTTTCAGAGTGAATTCGTGTATTTATGTTTGTTTTTAGCAAAAGAATATTAATTGATATGACATTTAACTGATATCCTCCTCGTGTTACTACCCGGGTACACGGGTACCCCTAGGAATATTATGGCAACTGATGGCGCATTTTTGCATTGTTATTGTTATTTCTATACTGCCAGCCCAATAGTTGCAGTCCAATCTGTAGTTGGCTAAACCACTGAAGATAGGACATTACCTAAAGGGCAGGAGAGGACCTATTGAAATTGCTAGCTAGATTTATAATAAAAGGAATGTGAATATTTAAAAATATTTGGGGCCCACCTTTTTGATATACTCCCTCCCCCCTGATCTGCCACTGCTGATTGGACTGGCAGTATATTGTAGATGTGGGAATAGCAAACGCAAAAATACCTCATCAGTTGCAAAGTTGAATTTATTGAAGTACACAAATTTTATTTTAACAAACAAATCAATCAAGGTGTAGTGAGATGCATATGTCATGCAGCGTCACGACATGCGTATGTAGCTTCACTGCATCTCACGTTCTGTGATGCAGCTTCACTGCATCTCATTTCTTTCTAAATTTAAAATTTTATATTTTTAGAATTCAAACATGATTCAAAACTTTTTAATTTTTTGATTTTAAAATCATTCTCAACTGAAATCAGTTGTTTGCTAGTTTCAATGTTATTAAGACATGTTCGCGATTAGCTCTGGAATATTTGAATTTTAACACTATCCGGATTTTCTATTTTCAAACATCTTATCACTTCAGTTATAGAAACTGAATGATAACATCTTCTCAACCAATAAAACCCTTTTTATTACCTAAACTTTTATATACGTCAACTTTTTAGTTCATTCAAATTTTATGGAGTCAGATTGAACGAAACGTGGTGGAACTTGGGTCTCTTGTCCACCACAAAGGGACGTTTGTCTACAATCAAGCTACCTTCTTATTTGCTGCCTATGGCAGGGTCGGGTACCCATCTTGCCCCTTCTGAATAGATGCAAGGATGATCTTTTGGACTGCGTTTTTCCACAGCCAGATGCAGACTAAAACTGCAACCCCTGTGCATATTTATTGTAGGTCTACTGTTCTTTGAGGTATTCCACTGATGCCAGGTGGCAAGCTCCTACACAAATGTTGCCTCGCCTATCCGTTGCATAGTAGAAATTCATTTAGTATAAATGCCATTGAACGCCACATGGGACTATGGTTTTACTTCTAATCCAAAGGAAGGCGCACTTGGGGCATCTTTCTTGCAGAAAAGAAGGCAACCCGCCTTGGTCCAGTATCGAACCTAGAACCACTGCTGCAGTTACCAAGCACCCTGTCCACTGCGTCACCAAGGCAGGATGTACCCATTACAGAAGGGGTTTTCTGGAAATGGTGACATGCATTAGGTGTACCAATGGAGGGGTGTACCCATTATAGAGGTGGTTTTCTGAAAAGTGGCGACATGTATGACGTGTACTAACAGAGGGGTGTATCCAATTAGAGAGGTGTACCGTTAAGAGGGGTAGTAATATCATTAACCCTATGGGCGAAAAATCGGTACCTGAAAAATCTGTAGCGGTATGAGGGGTGTACCCATAGAGAGGCTTCGCTGCACTTTGGTATGTAAAAGGAATAAATAATAATACTAAATAATAATAATAATAATAAATAATAAATAAATGTGTGAATGTTTCAATTTAATGGAAACTAGAACCAATTGAGAAATTAGATTGTGATATTTGACTTCAGCACATGAAAATCAATAAGAAATGGCTAATTTGATGTCCGATACAAAAATTTTTGAAATTTTGTAGACCAGTGTTATTTTATCTTAACACCCAGCTAGCCAGTCACCAGTACTGGTAATGCCCAAAAATCGTCAAAACAGCATAGTGTCTGTGCAGATTCTGCATTTGAAGTATGCAGTGGACGGGGCTCTAATGGTCGTTATAGTTGAAGAGTCCTAAAACACTAACGAAAAGTGGTGATCAACGAATCATTGCTTAAAAATAATTACTGAGTTCATGGAACAAAAAGTGATTAACCAATGTTCTACCTTTCTGACTGGGACGTTGATAAGTACATGACGTATAAAGCTCGAATGGGATTGTGTGGTCAAAATGAAAACATAACAGACTGCTGTTTGAGAAACCGTGTCTGAAGTGATATGCATCAGGGGTGGTGTCAAACTGGCAGCCTGTGGGCCGCATGATGCCCTTGAAGCCTAGAGTTGTGTCCCTCACAATCGCTATCATGTGTATACAATCTGCTACTCAGGGGCATAACGAGAGGAGGACAGTTCGCCCTGGGCGTAGTGGGAATGAGCCGCCATGTGCCATATGTTGATTCAAACTATTATCAAATACCATTTCGGCAACTGTCAGGTCAAATAAAGTCCCTACCGTCAGGCCCGCGGTCCTCTTGCCACTTTTAAAATTCAATTGCTAAATATAGTCAACACTGCATGGCCCTCGTGACAACGTCTATGCAGGGGAGGATCTACATAGGGTCTAATATGGCTGTAGCCCTGGACCCCCAAGTGTGAAGAGCCCCCCAAAAATGGAATTATCATAAATCTTTAACAGGTGTTCATATGATAAGTGAGCACTTATCATATAGTAAGAAATAGTAAATATTAATAATACAATAATGATGATTATTTATAGTATAATTTGTTTAATTTTAAGGAATGTAACATTATTGGACTTCAATAAGCCCTAGACCCCAAGAAACATACATCCGCCCCTGCGTCCATGTTACCAGTGTGGCCCTCGGGGTATCTCCACTTTGACATGACTAATATACATATCATCGTTAATAAATTTGAAGATGGTTTTGAACAGTATTTACCATTTAAAACAATGATTTCAAAATGTTATTTTGCCTACTGTGAGTCATCATCATCATAATACCCTTCTCCAGCACGAAACTGGGTCAGGTCTGCGAGTTCCAATCCTCCACCCTCGTCGATCCCCGACCAGGCCCCCATCCACCCCACACACACCCATGTCCCTTTGTACCACCTGCTCCCACGTCCTCTTTGGTCTTCCCCTCCCCCTGACGCTCCCAACCACCTGCAGTCCCATGATGGACCTAACCACCTCCTCCTCCCCCTTTGCATCACATGCCCATACCACCTCAATCTGTTTTCCCCTCGTCTTCTCCGCGATGTCTCCCACCTCCAGACTACCCCTAACATGGTCGTTTCGGATCCTGTCAGCTCGTGACACCCTGCTCATGAAGGGCAGCATTCGCATCTCCGCCACCTGCATTCTCCTTTCAGCACCTCCGTGAGTCTGCTACCAATAATTATTATAGTATGTGATAAAATTTGGACACATTAGGGATTTTGCAATTAGACGGGACGAATATAATGAAAGACGAATACAAGGTGTCAATTTGTCCTCTTATGTTTCGTCTGGCTTTACGTTTGGCAATTTTGCAATTATCCGTTCCCAGTAATTGTGTGCCATCTTGTGAGAGCCAGACAAAACATTTTGCTATATGGCAATAACGTTAAGCAAAAAAAAAAGAATGAAAATATCATTAAAATAAAAATTTTTGTAATATTTGAATGGTATAGAGCATTGTATACAAGTTAAATTATATCTCCATAAAAAGCTTTTGGGGATCATCACTTATTTTCCATTTTTTCATGTTTTTATCCTCCTGTCGCTTCGTTTAAAAAAAATGGATGTCAGATTTCATGCTGGTGTGTGACATGCACATGCGCAGGCATTTAGCCAATCACAGACATGCCAATTCGTCGTGAAAAAGGAGGACGTTTATTTTGGTATTTATCGTCCTCATAATGCAGTAGACGAAGTGGAAGGACGAAAAGTGTGTTCACTTTTCATCTTTCGTCCAGGAATGCCCACATTGCGAGTATTTGCAAAATCCCTATTGTACAGTAAATAAATAGTGTCACTGATAATTTTCATTTGCTAGCAGTATTTACGCATGGAATTTCCAGCACGTTGTGTACCTAATGATGAATTTAGTAAATATTTGATAGATTACTATAGTGTATATCCAGCAGTTTCACTTTTGGGTTAATATCGCGTCGTTCGGGATGCATGCTACATCATAATGGTACTAAAATATTGCATTGCAATGTTTTTGACGACCAAGTTGGATGTAAATGTGGAGAAGAACTGACATTCACCTTACATTAGATTTTGTATCTGCCATATGTCTGATATCTGTCACTGCATAATGGTGAGTAGCAATCGTCTTTATTTCTCCATACTAAAATTTGGTGTGGTTATAGTTGATAAGACTTATAGCTGGGTCGGGATTATTAATTCTTTCCTCTCGTTTTCTACTGAGCTTGAAATTGTATGCGTTAGTCAATCAACTTTCAATATTCAAATTCGATGAATATCGTTATCTCAGGCTATTAATAAACTATGGATTTTGGAATGCTCTTTAATATCCAGAAAATTGTCTTCTTGTTGACCCATTCGTTAATTCTCCATTAAGGCCATTTGCGTTTTTGGCCAAGGTACTGCCACTAATACCTTCATACAGTTTTTTAATTGTACATCACTGGTTATTAAACATTACAAGCCACTGCAATAATGTGATGGTAAAAAGGATTAGTTTTTGTCTCATTTCAAATTGTTTTGCGTTTCCCCTTTTAACCCAAATCATGATTTATTTATACCAAGTACGTTATGTGATTTTATTTTAGAGTGCCAAAGTATTCAAAAAAGTAGCCTGGATTTCAGTTCTTTGTGTGATTCTGTGGTTCAAAATACAATCAGGTAAGAAATATCGTCGATTCCACACATTAGGCACGTTTTGGCGATTGACCTGGTCAATTGTGGTTTGACCACGATCTGCCTTTTTATTTCTGTATCTGTTTCGACTTTTGCCTTTTTATTTGTGTGTCTGTTTTGTCTTTTGCCTTTTTATTTATGTCTGTTTTGTCTTTTGCCTTTTTATTTATGTCTGTTTTTGGCTTTTGCCTTTAATTATTCTTCATTATTATTTGTTTATTGCCCTTTTATTTTTTATTACTTTTAGTGGGCTTTTGCCTTACTTTATTGTCATTATGGTGGGATGGCCATTTACACCCCCGCAAAGGTGATTGTCTTTCTGGGCCCTAATGACCATTGAAGTCGATCGGCCCTAAAATACAAACAACAACAAATTCACCACAATCTCATGTCTGACCTGTGACAAGGAATTCACACAACTTAAGAAAATGAATTCACTTGATTTAAAAAGCAATACAATAAAAAAAAAACAATTCCCTAAAGTAGAAAACGAATCCACTAAACTAAAGGAATAAGAATTCACTAATATGAAGAAAATCCACTAAACTAAACTAAAAACGAATTCACTAAACTTAAAGAAATGAATTCCCTAAACTAAATAAATCACTACATTAATACAAAAATAGATTTGCACAATTTAAACAAATTACCAGTACCTACCATCATCTGCTAAAACTGGTTGAAGCATTCTGCCATTTTTTATTTTTCCTTGACCAAATGCACACACCTTGCTTTTCTTTTCATTATGCTGGTCATTCTTTTGTCTGACCAAAGTTGACCACAACAACTGACCAAACCAGTTTTGGCAACGCCAAAATGCATTGTTTCTAAAACTATGTGACCAAAATGACCTGGTCAAACGTCAAAACGTGCCTATTAAACGTCAAGTTGGCCAGTAGGAAGTCATTGTATATCTGAATAAATAGATTTAATAGCCCACACATCAGTTTGATTGATGAATGGTTTATCCTTATTTCCTCATCATCTGACCTATGGTGTCATTGCATAGTGGGTATCAAATAGCATTAATCCCACTGCCAAATAAATGCTACATCCTGTGTGTGGCAGAGTTGGGTCTACAGGTTCAGGCTCTCCACTTCTACTTATCTTCCACAACGTCCTCATCCACCTCACATATGAAGATGGCTTTGCATTAGAAGAGAAGTCAGAAATATATTTTGGAGGGGGTGGGATCAGGGGCATAGCATTGCAGGAGGTGTGGCCCACCCTGGGTGGCAAAATTTCAAAATAAATAATATTAATAGTATCCTGAAATTTGACTAAAATGCTGAGCCATTTCTTTTCACATTTTTGTCACACCTATGATTCGGACCAATTAAAATAAAACTAGAGCCAAGGAAGAAAATATTAGTAGAAATGAGGGGGCTAAGGCCTATGCTATGGGCACCTGAAACCTACGCTATGCCACTGAGGTTAAGAAAGCCAGGAAGAGGGCAAAACTACTGATTAAATAGGCCTACAAGAATATCCATAAGAATATTTTGGGGGAATAATAGGGACAGTGGCATAGCCAGATTTTTGCACCATGGGGAGCAGCAAGCATATTTAAAAGGCGCAATCTTGCAATCTATAATATAGGCCCATTCACGTTTCACATGTCAATCAAATCATCCAAAAATTATAAGTAAAATAATGAAATTTTAAATATTGGTAATAGGCCTAACATGTTCATATAATGCTTTTAACACAAATTAGTGCAAATGCCAATATAAAAAATTCAATAACGTCCTGAATCATGGCATGAGAATGGAGACGTTTTCATTCAGCAGTGATAGTTTGTTTGCTTTAATTTTTTAATGATTAAATTTCCAATCTATCTTGGGGAAATTGAAATGATCCAAAGGAGGTCATCAAGTATTGTAGACTGAGTGTGTCAGACACGATCAGAGAATTAAGGGAAGGCTCACTACGTCAGAGGTAGGTGTCTGACATTCTTTTTAAGACTTTTGAAAGTATGATGGGAGTATGGGGGAGAAATGATCATCCATTTAAATTGAAGGAGATCAGGGCACAGACAGACTAATATTACTGGTCATTTTTCCAAGGATCATTTGACAATGGAATACTCTTAGTGAGGATAATGTGAGGAACTTTCTGAACGAAGGTGCCAATATAGCAGGTAGGGAATGGATGGGAGAAAAGATGCTATGCTCCACGTTTCATGGGGTTTTCAATGAGTTAGAACTTAGGAATGAGTTATTCTCTCCACTGCCAATTTGGCCTATTAGGGCTGCTTGCAGTGCTTTTAACAAATGGAAACAAAGCATCACTATCTAACCCTGGGTAAAAATGATTGACTTTATTTTGCTCGTGATTAATGAAATGTCTTTTCGTTTCAGGTTTAGGGGAAGAAACGTTTTTTCTACAGCAACCTTCAAGTAGCAGAGTGAACGTAGGTGATGACGTTACACTGAATTGCACACTTCGAGGGAAATTCACTAATTGTCATTGGAAGAAGAATGGCGGAATACTTAAAATCCTTCCCAACGACAGCAGGCTTCAGTTGAATAATTGTAGCCACAATGCCACAGTTTGGGATTGTGGTTTAAAAATAAGAGGTGTTACAAAAGAACATTTTGGTACTTACCAGTGCTCATCCTCTGGATCATCCGATAACAACTCTACTTCCCTCAGTAAAGAAGCAAAGATTTTCGGTAAGTAAAATGCTTAAACTTAGGTGATTAGCGAGGTTGAAAATGTGTTGAGGAATGGCACAGTACTGGTGAGCATTTAAATTGTCATCGCTTTGGTTAATGAAGCTTATGTTTATTTATTGGATGAGAGGTAGGCCTATATAATGTGAAATTCGTGCCCAGATAGTGCAGTAATTTCAAAAAGCTGTCATGAATTGTTTCTTTATTTTTCCATGCATGTGAATTATACATACAGTAGGTACAAGTGCGGATATTTTAAGCTTCTTAATTCATGTTTATGCATTTTCACTAATTTGCGTTCAAAAAATTTAGAAGGGGTATAATTTAACTTGGGAAATGAGACTTGCCTTGCGTTTATATAAACCAGTGGTTCTCAAAGCGTGTTCCTTGAAACCACTTTAAGTGTTCCGCAAAAAATTTTAATGCACAAATAAAGGTGTTGGAAAAAAATCGATACAACTTAAAATAATGTTTGGATGGGATTGTAATCAGCAAACGCAAATGACATAGTTGTTCGTTTTATAGTTATATAAAGTGGTAGTAAGTACCAAGGTAGTTGGGAGGTATTGCGAAAAAGAAGGGGGTGGAAGAAGGGTTTATTTGAATACTCCAGGATATGTATGATGGCTCCATAGCCAGGGTTAGGACACCTTGGGGGAATACTGAGGGCTTTCCAGTAAGAGTTGAGGGGAACCAAGGTTCAGCACTTAGCCCACACCTTTTCATCCTGGTATTGGACGAACTGCTGACGGGAGTAGGAGAATAGCCCCCCTAGTGCTTGGCATTTGCGGATGACATAGGAAAACTTGGTGACTGCAGAGAACAGATAAAGAAGGAACTAAACGATATTGAGGGGCAATAGAAAATGGAGGGCTAAGGATAAACATGAAAACAGGGTATTTAGCTTTCAATTGGGAAGGACAGTTAAATAACGGGTGACAAAGTTGCAAGAGGTAAAGTACCTAAGATCAACGTTCCAAAGCAATGGAGAGATAGACTCTGATGTGACCCACAGAATCAATGGGCAAGGGGGTGGCTGAAGTGGAGACAGTCAAGTGGAGTCCTGTGTGATAAAAGGATCCCAATCTAGTTGAAAGGGAAGTTCTACAGGACAGTGGTTAGACCAGCTATGCTATATGGATCCGAGTACTGGTCAGCGAGGAAGGGCCACGTAAATAGAATGCGAGTAGCTCAGATGCGAATGCTGTGGCACATGTGTGGCATGTCGAAAGCTGATAGAATTAGGAAGGCGCATATGTGGAGCACCTGTGGTAGACATCGCTGAAAGAATTAGGGAGATTAGGCTGAGGTGGTATGGACACGTCATGCGAAGTGGGGAAGAGGAGCTCGTCAGGTTAATTCCAGGAATGCAGGTGGTCGATAGCACCAGGTTGTCCGTAAGGATATGGACAGTGTGTGGGGTGGAATGGGACCTGGGCGAGGGATAGACGGCAGTGGAGGGCTAGAACCCATCAGACCCGACCCTGCCACAGGCTGTTAAGGATATGATGATGATGATGTAGTAAGTACAGAAGCAAGTGTAGAAAGTGTTCAACCTGTTTAAAGTTTATGTTGAATTGTAAGTGTTCCGTGCAGTAAAATGTCACAGTTTAGTGTTCTCTAACTTCAAAAAGATTGAGAACCACTGATATAATCAAATGCCCTTTGTCTTTCTCTCTCTCTCTCTTTCTCAGTTTTGTTGAAGTGATATTAAACCGAATCTGAGGTTTCTTTTCCGCGGTACTTGTTGAAGGCGGTAGGAATTCAAATCCGTTAAACTGATCCGTTCTCATATCTACGAAAATGGACTATTTCCAAGTCTCCAAATTAATCTTAAACCAGAAGTCGATTACTTAATTCATGAACGAGTTTCCATCTAGTTTCTAGATTAATTTTTATATGCTTCTGTGTTGTCTGAATGTACGGAAATAGTACAGTACATCTAGTTTTCAGGGCTATACTGCCGTCATCCTTGTATAATCAATATTATTTGCTTGCTAGGGCCAGAAGAGTCCTAACAGTTAAGACAGTTTCCATTTCCAACGTCTGGTGATAGGTTCATGTGCAAGTATAAACTGCAAACCAAGTGAACCCCACTTTTGGATCAGTTGCTTCCTGGACAAATTACCAGTTTGTGAGGAAAGATGATAATATAAAAACACGTTGTACGTCGATCTGTGGCGTGTCATAGAATGTCGCCTCAGAGACCAAACAAGTGTCCGGGGAAACCAATTTGGGTTTATGCCTGGTAGGTCCACCATGGAACCAATCTTTATTCTACGACAGGTGATAGAGAAGCATAGAGCAGCAAAAAAGGACCTCCATGCAGTATTTGTTGACTTAGAGAAGGCCTATGATAGTGTTCCTAGACAGGTACTGTGGAGCGTTTTAAGAAAGAAAGGGGTAGATGAGGGCCATATTAGGATAGTGCAGGATATGTATGAGGGTTCCATTGCTAGGGTTAGGACAGCATGGGGAAACACTCCTGGTTTCAATGTGCAGGTGGGTGTGCATCAAGGGTCGGCACTTAGTCCATATCTCTTCACCCTAGTAATGGATGAGCTGCTGACGGGAGTGGGAGAATGGGCGCCTCAGTGCCTGGTGTTTGCCGATGATGTAGGGAGGGTGGAAGAGTCCAAAGAGGATGCACAAAAAGGCCTACAATATCTTAAGACAGCAGTGGAAAGAGGGGGCCTTAAGGTGAACATGAAGAAGACTGAGTACCTAGCTTTCAATTTTAGTGACCAGGGGCAAGGGGGAGAGATTCCAGCAGTGCAAGAATTTCGTTATTTAGGATCAGTCTTCCAGAGCAATGGGGAGATAGATTCTGATGTGACCCATAGAATTAATGCAGGATGGCTGAAGTGGAGGCAGGCAAGTGGGGTCCTGTGCGACCGCCGGGTCCCAGTTAAGTTGAAGGGTAAGGTATACAGAACCGTCGTTAGGCCCGCTATGCTATATGGCTCAGAGTGCTGGGCAGTTAGGAAGAACCATGAAAAGCAAATGCAAGTGGCTGAGATGCGAATGCTGCGCTACATGAGTGGGGTGTCAAGATCTCACAGAATTAGAAACGATTACGTTAGAGGTAGCTTGGGGGTGGGAGATATTGCAGAGAAGATGAGAGTAGGTTGAGGTGGTATGGGCATGTGATGAGGAGGGGAGAGGAGGAGCTTACTAGGTCCATTGTGGGACTGCAGGTAATTGGGGGCACCAGGGGTAGGGGAAGACCAAAACGGACGTGGGAGCAGGTGGTGCAGAGGGACATGGAGGTGTGTGGGGTGGGGCGGGACTTGGTTGGGGATAGGCGGGAGTGGAGGATTAGAACCCACAGACCCGACCCTGCCTCAGGCGGGAGAAGGGTGAGATGATGATGATGTACGTCGATCTGTGGTAGATTTCTATCAAGTGGAGTTCTGAATTGAGCAACAAACCATTGCATTTTCCACCACCATGCATACTTAAGACAACAGAAAAGAACGGAAAGCTAATTAAATATAGAAATTACATTGTCATTATTTTCTGCTGTTTGTTTGTGTTTTAGGGCCCTTCAACTACAAGGTCATTAGAGCCCCTTATTTTCTGTCTCCTGGGATGGGAAATGACATACACTCGAAACAAACATTTAGCTCTCAAACCCCAACAGTGATGCGAAATACTTCGTCATAGATGACCACTCATGAAATATATTTCAAAGTGGACTACAAAGAGGAATTCAGCGGTTGAATATGATGTTGACATTCTGTTATGTATGTAGGAAAGATTGTTATACTGGGGATTGCACAATAAATAATGTGGTGAACATGGTCATGCACGGTATACAGCACATTCTGCTATAGATTTATCTTGGCGGGGTTGGTTTGAATTGTACAGAATGCTTTATTTCTGAAATGTATACGACAAAATTTTATTTCTGTGTTAGATGCCAGCGAGCTACAACTAAAAAATGCTACAGGATACCGAAATGCGGATTTAACGTTAACATGCGCTTTTGAAAAGGCACCCGGAAATTGCACCTGGAAAAGAAATGGGACAGTACTAAAGTTTGGAGAACGCATTGCTTTCGTAGGAAATGGCACCTCATCCAGCCACATTACGAATTGCACTATTAAACTGCTAAAACTCACAGACATGGCTAGTGGTAGTTATGAGTGTGCTCTTATGTCTACACACAATGATAGCAATACACAATCGTTGGATAAACAAGTGGCATGGATTTCTATTGAAGATTCTGAAAGTAAGTAGCAGTCAACTCCTTTGTTATGGATTTCAATTTAGGTTAATATGGCGCTGAAATGTTCTCACCATGGTCAATAACGTGCAGATCCATGACAGTTTCTCAAATATGCTATTGAACATTATTTTCCTCCAAAGTAGTTTTCAAGTGTTAGACATTGTATGGAATAGCTATTGACAGCAGTCTTTAGGTACTTTCAGGACCCGCTCTAACGATTATGCCGCCCTGGACAAAAAGACAAATTGCCGCCCTGGACAAAAGGGCAAATTGCCGCCCCTTGAAGCTGTGCTCTGTTTGCATGCAAATGATATTCTGTTCAGAGCAGTATAATATGCATGTTTAGACAAGTTCAATCAGCGTCCTTTACAAATCCTGCATTAAATTTTCAATAATAGTGCAAATATTTTTAGCTTTTAGACATAAACAATATAAATATGCTATGCACTGCAAATTTTTAGTGAACAAGGAAATTGGAAAATCAGCATTTTCTCACACTTACAGCCAAAATGGCTCCCCGGACAAATGTCTGGGTGGCGACCCCTAGAGCGGGCCCTGCGTCACTTTATTTTACAGTATAACCATTGTCAAGTGAAACAATGCGTCCTACATATTCCATTGCTTCCATCAATTCCAATTAGTTTTTCAATAAGGGAAATTTGAGATAAAATAGAATACAATGTCCCATATTGTAGTCACACTTATAAGAACATTATAACAGGCATTCATAAAAACCAGTCTCATAATGAGGGTATGAAGCGCCTAACTTGTGCCTCCACGGGTCTGCAGGTCCATTGAACATGCTTTGACTGGGGAAACCCCAGTCAGGCGTTTGGAAGCCACAGGATCATTGGCTGATTGTCTGTGGGGGGGATGCCAGCCTACCCCACTGTTCCAACCCTGCATTAGACAGCCAAAATATAAATGTTGTCAGGTAAATTAATGCTTTATCGGTTATAAATAATATTGCATGGTGTCTGACCTATTTCACAATAACTATAATGCAACAGGAGTAAGGCTCACGCCTGTAACCAAATAATGACAAAAAAAATTAAAAAGTTTAATGCATTAATTTATTAAGTTTAATTATTTATTAAGTTTAATGCGTTCTTTGCCACGCCCTCGTTAAGGCACTGTGAAAGACTGTTATTTTAACTATTAATATTTATTCCTATAATGCCTACATACACGTTGATAGACTTCCAATTTCGTTTTTGTAAGGATTATTTTAACTTCATTTGACTTTTTTGATGTTTGTGTTTCTGCTTTGCATGGTTCAAATGGCAAAATGTAGGGAAACCTGTCTAAACTCTGTAACCCTTATAAAAGTGAAACCTCAATCAATTCACGCAGCCTGAACCAGAAAGTTGCCTAGGATGATACTTGAAAGAATTTTCACGTGTGAGTACTCCCACTCGAAATAGAAATAACAATTCCTTATTTACCAAATGTCGGCTGTTGTGTGACGATTTATTTCGGTCAGCCATTATAACCTACGTGCGTCCTAACATATACAATATTTTTATTTTCTTATTTACTTTATTGATGTTGAACTTTATTTTTAAGAGCAGCACTTCCTGCAACACAGTAAAATGCTGGCTAGTTTTGTCATTTGAAAGTTCCCCTGACACACGTACAGTATATTAAACAGAATCTTGTCAGTGGTAAAGTGATGATTTAGACAGCTTTGCTCTCTAAAGCAGTAGTTCTCAACTGGTGATCTATGGAGCCCTCAGGCTCCACAGTAGGATTTTCGGGGCTCCACTCCACGGAGCTGCAGATCCCTGGGGCATCACAAACGCCAGCAGTCTCTATCTTGAGAACATGTAACTGCATCTTACATTTGTGGTTGTGTTCTCTCGCTGCACTGAACCCTTCTAACGTTGTCCAGTGATGGACAAGTGGTTAAAAACAGGAAGGATCTCTAGAACAAAAACTTGTTCCTAAAACTTTCCATATTATATATTTGCTTATGGTCAGTCGATTAAAGAAATGATTGTAACACTGGTCTACAAATTTTCAAAAATTTGTGTATCAGACATCAAATTGTTTTTCATGTGCTGAAATTAAATATCATAATTAAATTCCTCAATTGGCTCTAGTTTACTTGAAATTAAGACATTCACACATTATAGGTTCTGTTGTGAAGTCCTTGGATATCATTAAGAACTTGGATTAATTTATATATGGCAGATCACATATAAAAGAAAGCACAACGTTATATATGTACTGAGATCTTACAATGCACTAAGTAAATGGATAAAATACAAGAGCACTTATTCAGCTGTTGCCCACCTCTTCTTTGCTTGTTTCTTATACTCGTGCAATGGAGCTGCTCTTGATAATGTCCAGCAGAAATCTAGCAATGCAGGGCTCCATTTATCTTGGTAGCTTCTGTTCATCATTGCAATATCATGGTGAAATCGTTCCCCATGCTCATCACTAACTGTTCCACAATTTGATGGAAAGAAATATAAATGCGAGTTTAGGAAATGGAGAATTAAGGACATGTTGCACCCAAGATCATTATGCATTTAGAAGACTTTCTACTACTTCCTTGTAGTTTATAGCCCTGTGTTTGACAAGATGACAGTTTGCTACTGAATGAAATGCGCTTCCCAAGCCACCTTTTCCTTCCTACACAACACACTGAGAAACTGCTGTATCTTGAAATAGGGCACAAATCTGAGGGCCAATTAACACTCCTTCCTTTATCTTTGCTTCACTGGATCTTGGAAATTTTGAAATAAATAATTGAAAGCTCATGCAATTTGTCCATTGCTTTAACAAAGTTCTTCATTCAGCCCAATTTGATGTGTAAGGGAAGTAACAACAGCTTGCTTTTATCTACAAGTTCTGGGTGCTGAACATCTTTACTACCAGGGTGCCATGAGTGTCACAGAGGCCACTCTCTTTCAATGCAGTACTAATCTTTGCCTTGACTGTCCCACACATGTCTGAAACAACATTCTTTGGTATATCCAATCTGAAGGCCAAGCAGAAGAGTAACACCTTTCAAATCACAGAATAGAAACCACTGATGTTGATCATAGTTTATGCTCTTCAAAGGTGTTTGAGATTGTCATAAGTTTCTTTTGTATGAACTGCAAGACCAAATGGAATGGATGGTAGGACATATCTGTTATGCAGAAGCACTGCTTATAGACTCAAATTGGGTGAGTCTATAGCGGGGGTTACATGCTCAGTCTGGCATCAGTTCAGTCCATGATCTTGATCAAGAATAGACTGATGCCAAACTGATGGATTGATGGATGACATTACACCATCAGTCAGACTGACCATCAGTCTCCTCAAAAAATCTGATTGCACAAAAGAAACGATGGCTTGCAATAAGGAAAAAGCTTGTATTGCACTTATAATAGGTTTAGCAACAAGTGGTAAAAGGCAACGTTGGACCAGGGGCAGATCCATATGGGCAGCAATGCAGCAATTACTCCACCCTCGATGCCCCAACTGGGGTGAAACCATTTTTGACAAAGCAAGATACATGCATGAAGAAGATAGCTTGCTAGTGAGATATTTCATTCTAGACCCATAAGCCTAGATCTCCACCAGCACCCAGGCAACACCTTTGCCTTTTTCACCTATTCCAGCCGCTTCACCCCTGAACCTCTTCCAATGTGGTGGTTTCACAACCCCCCCCCTGCAGTGATCCAGCGCTGGACATGCCAGTATCACATGCCTGACGTCCTCCACTTGATCCCCACAGCCCTCCTCTCCATCTGTGATCTTTGCCATCCTCTGTTTCTCTCTGGTGACCCAGCTTTTGCCCAAAACAGAAGGGAGCCCTCCCACATATTGTTTCACATTTATTGCACTCGTATAAGTCTTTCTCTGGTTCCAAAGGTTTTACAGGCATTGTTGCAGGCAGTGCCAGATTTAGATATTGAGAGGCCCTAGGCTATTTCAATTTTCAGGCCTTTTTCAAGTCCGTTTCTTAAGTTTGACGCCCGTTAAATGTTGAGACCATAGGCTTCAGCCTACTGAGCATAGTGGTAAATCCAGCACTTAGTCCCAGAGGCTGGGGAGGGGTTAAAACGCATGTGTCTCCATTGCTGTCCAACCAGTGACTGACACCAGATCAATCTGACGTCAGTCAGACACAGACTGACGAAAATTATTAATATATTTAAAAATCCGTCATTCCATTCCATCAGTCCGTCAGTCATCGCATTATACAATCAGTCTGACGTCATTCTGACCACAGTCAGGGACTGAACTTATGCCAGACTGAGCGTGTAACACCCGCTTATAAAAAGTCTCTGATCCTGATAACAATATTTGATTTTGAGATCTGCCATTATATTGCAAACATTATTGTACACAGGAAATTCTCCTTCCTTAGTAAAAGAAGTTCAGTGTTTTTGTGATGGTACCAGTACAATGAAATATGAGTGTCTTCCACCAGGAGATTCCATTCCTGCAATCTGTAACCCAAACGTTCTGCCTAATTCCTTGGCAAATCTAGATCATTAATATGGTCATTAAATTCACTCTGTGTAATGAGGTGCAGTTCAGAGAAGGTAGTCATTTTTTGAAGAAGAAAATCTGGGTCATGTGAGTAAGATGAGTCTGGTTCATTTGATTCATTTTCTGAATCAGCTTAGAATGATGCAAGTGGAATGTGAATAGATAATCCTTCTCCATGTGGTTTTGGGCACAAGGGAGATGGGATATTAGGATGTTGTATTGTCCATTTCTTCTTTTTGTCAATGCTTTGCCAGTGGGAGGCATTATACAAAAGTTGCAATTGCTACATGGTCTGTTGGCTCTACACAAATCTTTGGAATGGCAAAAGGCATAGCCTGCCTTTTCCCTTGCATCCTTAACCCTTAATGGGTGAGGTGAACATTTAGGGCATAGAGGGTGAGGTGGTGTCTAGCAGACTCCTAAAATGAAAAATTTGTAAAATATTGAAATACAGTGGTACCCCGCTTAACGAACGTAATTCGTTCCAGCGATACGTTCGTTATGAGGGGTGTTCGTTGTGTGGGACACAACTTCCCATAGATCTCTATATTATATTGTGTAATTCGTTCCGGGTTGCCACGAAAAATTGTGAAAATTGTTAAGTTAAAAACAAAGTGCAGTGCTGATTGTTAATGAGCGAAAGCACCCTAGGATCCATTTTTGGGGAGTTCATACTTCACAAAAACTAGGAATTGCCCTGCAATGAGAAGGCAGTCAATTACTTGCAGTGTGCAGTTGAACGGTGCTCGTCAGCAAATGCCATGCATTGAGGGGTCCATTCTCCTACTCCCGCCAGTAGCTCGTCCATAACCAGAATAAAAAGGCATGGATTTGAGTGCTGAACCTTGGTGCACCCCAAACTTCACTGGGGAGCCCCCAGTATTTTCCCCAAGGTGTCCTTACCCTGTCTGTGGAATGGAACCATCATACGAGTACATATCCTAAATTATTCGAATAAACTGGTAAGCCTTCTCCAAGTCGATAATGATGGAATGGAGATCCTTCTTAGCGGCTCTATACTTTTCTGTCATCTGCCTCAGAATGAAGACTCCTTCCATTGTGGACCTGCCTAGCATGAACCCAAACTGATTTCCACGGACACTAGTTCTATCCTGGAGGCGACATTCTATTACAATACATTGGTATAACTCATTGGATTAATACCTCTATGGATACTACAATCTTGGACATCCCATACCAGTGGTGGCGAACCGTTTTTGAAGACGGGTCACAATAACACAAAAGAAAACCAAGAATTTGTCCACGGGTGAGATGCAAGCACTATTCAATTTTATGAATAAAAATAAGTTATTAATAGTGAATAAAGTTTATTAAAGGAGGGAATAGAGAACATCAACCAACTTTTATTACACCTTTAACATCATCTCATTAACACTCGGGCCACTTAAAATTGCACGGTGGGCCGCAGGTTCGCCACCACTGTCCTATACAGTTTCTAGTTCACTTTGTATATTGAACAAGCGTTCGTTATGTGAAACAAGTTCGTTATGCGATACTCCCGCGCTTTTTTGACGGTGTTCGTTATAGGGGACATTCGTTATACGAGGCGTTCGTTAAGCGGGGTACCACTGTATTTCACTTTTCCAAAAATTATGTAACACTATTATTAGAAGGGTATGATTAGTTTTTAATTAATTAACATTAAAATGCATATTTTAAGAGAAATGGACAAATTAGATAAAAACAAATTTAAAAAACGTGCAAAGGGTTCTGATTGTTAATTTCTAGACACACAGTATTTGCGCCCTTTGTTGTTACACTACATTGCAAACTGGTTTCTTGCACTTAGAGCATAGGTATTTGGTGCTCCAATATTCAATACTGTATAATAATTATCATTATCACCATCATAACCTTATCCCACCTGTGCAGTCTCTGCATAAGAACTATGCTGTGGATGGGGCTCTAATGACCTTGTAGTTGAAGGGCCCTAAAACACCAACAAACAACAGTCATTGGGTACATTAAAATGAGGTGTAGCTATATCTCAAATTGCACCATACATCAATAAATGCCTAAGTGGTTCTGAGGGGCATCATACAGTGTATCTTGGAAACAAGAGCCAATGCACAATTTTTAACGTCATTTTCGATTTTTCCAAGACATAATCAGTTGAGATTAACTGGTTCTAAGTCTGATGCATTTTGGCTGTAGACCAGTGTAATCTTTAATTCGATATTGTTTTAATCAAATAGGGGTGCCACAAACGAACTGGCTGCAATGTAAGGGAGCTGTGACTCCAAACGGGTTGAGAACCACAGCTGTAAAGTATTGTACATGTGTAGTTTACTAAAAGTAGTGAAATTTGAGAATATCTCTAATAACAATATGTCTGACAGTCTCTAATGATCCTCACTTTCTCATCCTTCTAGGTACTCCTAACGTCGCTGCTACCCGAGGTATGCTTTCTTGGCTATATGAACTCTCTTACACCTATGGCTACATGCAAAGCTTTTGGGAGCGGCGAGTTGCGTTGGACACACCAGTTCTCGTCTGATCACTGAAGTTAAGCAACGCAAGCCCAGTTAGTACTGACATGGGTGGTCGCTCGGGAAAGCTGGGTACTGCTAATACCCAATAATCGTCGCATTAGTGTAGTGTCTGTGCAGTATATGCATTGGAACTATACAGTGGACGGGTCTCTAATGACCTTGTAGTTGATGGGACCTTAAACTCCAACAAACGAAAACAAATGCAAAGCTTTGACAGTGTTCCATAACCGGTAGTTTGGGAGGTATTGCAAAACAAACTGGGGTAGAAGAAGGGTTTATTCAAATAATTCAGCGTATGTATGAAGGTTCTATAGCCAGGGTAAGGACACCTTGGGAAAATACTGGGGGCTTCCCAGTTAGGGGTGCACCAAGGTCCAGCACTAAGTACATACCTATTTCATTTTCGTTATGGATGAGCTGTTGATGGCAGTGGGAGAATGACCCCTGAGTGAATGGCATTTACCGACGATATCGGAAAACTTGGTGACTGCAGAGAAAAAGTAGAAAAGGGCCTAAACAATATTAGAGAAGCGATAGAAAAGGCTGAGATATAAAGGGCTGAAGATAAAAATGAAGATTGGGGCAGTAGTCAATTAACAAGGACAGAAAAATTACAGTGACGTTCTTTCTAGGAGCGAGCTGTTGAAAAAGGTGCAAGAGGTAAAGTACTTAGGATCAACGTTCCAAAGCAATGGGGCGATAGACTTTTGTGTGGCCAATTAAATCAAGGGGGATGGTGGAAGTGAAGAGAGGCATGTGGAGTCCTGTGTTATAGGAGGGTCCCAATCAAGTTGAAAGGGAATTTTTACAGGACAGTGGTTAGAGCAGCTACCATAAAATCTCACATAAAGTCCGCACCTCAAATATAGTCCGCACCCGTCTATAGTACGCATTAGCAATGGGTATGTTTCAATTATAGTCCACACTTTCAAATTCCTACTGTAGCCAGTGGCGCAACTTGTAGGGGCAATGGGATCAAATGAATTTGAAAATGAAATGTCAGATTGCCTTGACGATGAAATTGAAATGTGAAAGATTTTATATTGCATTATCATATAAATAAGAACGTACTGTGTAAAATCGTGTTGTTAAGTGTAATAAAATGTTCAGAAAATGAAGAGCAGATTTCATTGAGAACCCTTGGTTTAATTTATAGTCCGCACCCATATACAGTCCGCCCTTGCATATAGTCTGAGCTAAATGACCCTATGTTTCACGTATAATCCGCGGGCACTACATGAGATTTTACGGTATGCTATATTTATGAGTGTTGGGCATGATTGTGATTAGGGCTATCAATTATAGTAATAATATGTCTCTTTGCAGAACGTTTTCTCAATTCGAGATATAAATGTGTCTAATGTGTTTTTTGATTTCTTTCTTTGACAGACTCCAACGAGAGCATGGATAGTTCAAAACTAGGTATGGATTTTTCTTATCTTATTGCCAGGCATTCAGATCTGCCTCAGTCAGGCCCAGTGGCGCAATGGGTAGCATGCTAGAATTTCTGCGCCAGTAGTTCCCGGTTCGATACTAGATCGAGGTGGGCTGGCATCTTTCAGGTGAGAGAGAAGCCCCAAGTGCACCTTCCATCACATGAGAAGTAAAACGGAGGTCTCGTGTGGTGTACGAGAGTATTTCCACATTAAAAAACCTTGTACCATGCAGCGGGCAGATGAGGCAAAATTTCCAGGTGTAGGTACACGTTGGCAGGCGTTGGTGGGGTGCCCCAACGAGCAGTCGACCGACGATAAATACAGTAGGCAAAAAAAGTATTCTTATTCGAAAATATTCTTATTTTTAGTTTATTTAAGTGAAGCAAAATTATGAAATCCTGCTTTAAATTATTCTTACATAATGTACTTTATATAAATAAAAATGAAAGTTGAAAAAATATAACAATAATATTTAAATAAACAAAAGATGGAATTGTTATAGCAAAAAAAGTATTTGAGCACTTGTGTGGCATTCCCAATTGTATGAAATATTTGAAATACCTCTATATATTTAATGAGGTCAAAATCTGTTTTGAATGTCAAAAGTATAGTGAGCATTTCTCTAAGAAAAAATAATACTGAAATTGATATTAATGAATAATGGCACCTAAAAAAAAGTGAGATTTCAATAGCAACACGAGAAACTGTAGTTCAGATGAGTGTTAGTGGTTGTTCACAGCATGAAATTGCCAAAACGATGAAAATATCACGTGGTAGTGGGCATTACATTTAAAAAAAAACAAAAAGTAACTGGTGGTGTTGAAAATAAACAAAGAAGTGGTCGTCCAAGCAACTTAACTGTGAGGCAAAAACGTGCAGTTGTCAGAGAAGCTCTGAACAATCCCCAAGGTTCAGCACAGGCTGTGGCCTCACACATTGCATCAACTTCAGGAACACTTGTTACACCACAAACCATCAGAAATGTTCTACACAGTGAAGGAATAAAAGGTTGCAGACCAAGGAAAAAACCCCTCATTTCAGAAGTCAATAGGAAAAAACGTTTAGAGTTTGCTCTCAAATACAAGGACAAACCAATAGAGTTCTGGAAAAACGTAATATTCTCTGATGAGAGTAAGTTTGAAATAATAAAACCAAGAAGTATCCTCACTGTGTGGAGAAGGAAAGGCACTGCTTTAGATCGTCAAAATATTGTACAAACTGTGAAGCATGGAGGTGGTCACATTATGGTCTGGGGCTGCATGGGGTATTCTGGAGTAGGAAATTTACACTTTATTGAAGGTACTCCGACTGCTAAGTCATATATAAGTGTGTTGGTGACTAATTTAAAGGAAAGTGCTAGGAAATTAGGGTTGGAACAGTCATTCATCTTTCAACAGGATAATGACCCTAAGCACACTGCTAACCTTACCAAAGAGTGGCTCCTGTATAATGTTCCACACCAGCTGAAAACACCCCCTCAGTCCCCAGACCTTAACCCAATAGAGAATCTGTGGCATCTACTAGATAATAGTATTAGAAAACATTCGATTACGAGCGAAGAAATGCTAAAGAGCAAATTGCAGGAAGAATGGGATAAATTTGGTATTGGAATCAGCCAACAACTTGTGGAATCAATGCCAAGACGTTTGGCAGCTGTTGTAAAAGCAAAAGGGCTCCACACAAAATATTAATTTACTTCTTTAAATAGAATATTATGATTGGCAGACAATATTTGAAAAGTGCTCAAATACTATTTTTGTTATAAAAATTCTATCTTTTGTTAATTTAAGTATCATTGTTATATTTTTTCAACTTTTATTTTTATTTACATAAAGTTCATTATGTAAGGCTAATTTAAAGCATGATTTCATAATTTTAATCCACTTAAATAAACTGAAAATAAGAATATTTCATGTGCTCAAATACTTTTTTTGCCAACTGTAAGCATAGTGGTTGCAGCTTTGGTCGGCACCAGGCTGCGGATAAACATCGTCTATTACATCGCCCATTGTGTCCTTTCAGAGGGATAAGTTGGGTATCACACCCTACCATAAGTCGTAAAAGTTAGATGTTGCTTTTTGCGTTAATTGAAAGATATTCATTTTGCACTATTTAACTGGCGGAGGAAGCATTTCGACAGCTTCACGTCCTTATTACAGTAATGCAATGAATCAAATTATTATTTACCTTAATAAAACACAGTCAAACTCGGATATAACACGGACTGCTCGTGTCTGTGTCTTATAACCGAGTGTTATAACAGAAACAATGCTAAATGATGCCAAAGCTATGTTAACTGAACAAAAATATGCTGTTTTCAAGATAAATTCAACCTAGACTTGTATAATTATACTTCAAGACGCACACACTTGTAGTCAGCTGCAATTTTGCCAGATTCCACACTGCTGAGAATTTTATCCTTTTATCATCATCATCATCTCACCCTTCTCCCGCCTGAGACAGGTTCCGGTCTGTGGTTTCTAATCCTTCACTCACGCCTATCCCCCACCAAGTCCCCTTCCACCCCACATGCCACCATATCCCTTTGCACCACCTGCACTCACGCCCGTTTTGGTCTTCCTCTACCTCAGGTGCCCCCAACTACCTGCAGTCCCACAATGGACGTAATAAGCTCCCCATCACATGCCCATACCACCTCAAACGCTTCTCTCTCATCCTATCCGCAATATCTGCCACCCCCAAGCTACTACTAACATAGTCATTTTTGATTCTGTCAGATCATGACACCCCCACACATGCAGCGCAGCTTTCGTATCTCAGCAGCTTGCATTTGCCTTTCATGGGTCTTCCTAACAGCCCAACACTGAGCTATATAGCATAGCTGGCCTAATGACAGTTCTGTAAAATTCTTCCCACTTGCCTGTCTCCACTCCAGCCATCCTGCATTAACCCTATGGGCCACGTCAGAGTCAATTTCCCCATTGCTCTGGAAAACTGATCCTAGATAGGAAAACTCTTGCACCATACAGCCTTACTTAAGCTGTGGGGTATGCCACCTAGTTTCATGTTACAGCTGTTTGTTATATCCGAGATCTCTCACACGTTGAAAGTGCTGTAGGGACCAAACCAGTTGTTTGTTATATGCAATTTCCGAGTGTGTTATAGCCAATCGATTTCTATATACTTATGCATTAGTGCTGGCTGGGACTTTCCCTTGTGTGTGTTATAAGCCAAAAAGTGTTATAACCAGGGTGTGTTATAGCGAAGTTCGACTGTATACTAATTCATCATTAAAACTGCTGACGTTTTAAGGCTCTAGCTGCGTTGACAGTCAACAGCCTACCGACCAAAGGTGCAGCCCCTATACTTATTTATCGTAGGTATACTATGGGGTACACAATGGGATCATTTGATGCCATTTGTATTTACGAGGAAAAAATATTTTCGAAAGCGTCATTAGTATTTCTTCAGTCTTCTTATTTCCTATTGCCAACTGTCATTTCCAACATAATTAATATTTGGTTTCGAGCATTTTACATAAAGGTACGTTGCTTTATAAACAGTGGCGTAGCTAGAGTAGACATGGAACCCTTGCATCTGACCAGCTCAACAACAATCATTATATAAATGAAAATTGTAAATGTTAAAAGCATGGACATGCCTGACATCCTCCACTTGATCCCCACGTAATCCACAGCCCTCCTCTCCACCTGTGATCTTTGCCATCCTGTTTCGTCTCCAGTGACCCAGCTCTTGCCCAAAACAGAAGTGAGCGCTCCCACGTACAGTCAGGTCTTTTTTTATGAGGGGGATACGTTCCTCAGAAAATCGCGTGAAAAGAATTCGCATTAAAAAAGACTATAAGTCTATGGAAAAATTCGGGATACGTTCCATAATTTTTAAAATTCGCATAACTCTGAAATTATGGATTAAAAGTAATGTAAAACTGCATAAAAAAAATTTTGTTGACGTTAAACAAAATGGGTCACTTAATAAATTCCTTTGAGAAGTTGAAAATAACTTATATAAAATCTTAAATAAAATTGCATTTAAATACAACTCGTTTTACTTTATAAGAAAGTAATAGAAATTTACGTGTTTTTAATAACTATCACTATCTGATAAGAGTATCAAAAATAACTTTTTCTGCAATTGATCTCTTTGGTATAGGTGATAAATTTGTGGAACCTTCATTCTCACTGTAGGCTGATTTCCCTTTTTTAACAATAATCCATAATTAAACTTTGCATTGATGATTCTACTAATTGTCTATGCAATTCATGATATCCAGAAACACAGTTCTGCAGCTCACGTTGGAATTTAAAGGCCCTTTATGAATTGGGGTCATTAACAAGAAAATGATTTTATAATTTGCTGCATAGATGAAGACCATCTCGAATTATTTTTGAAGTGATTAGGTTTTGGTGATTAGGTTTTGGTGATTAGGTTTTGGTGATTAGGTTTTGGTGATTAGGTTGGGTTAGTCATTGGGTTTTCCTCAATATCACTTTCACTTTCTGAATTTGCTGCATCTAAAGCTAGTGCAACAATCTCATCATCATTTAACACATCATCCACCAGCAGTTCTTCTATATCATCATGGTTGAAATTATTAAAACATTCTCTGCCAATAGCATGTGCCAAACTTATAATTTCCTTCAAAAGTGTTGATGTTTCAATGAGTGTATTGCTTGTGATACATCCTGGCCGAACCTTTTTCCAACAGGCATTTAGAGTTGCTGGTTTTAGATGCAACTTGAAGCAGATGCAACTTGAATTATACAATCAAATATAGAATATTGTTTCCACACGTCTTTTACTGTCAGGGACTCATTTCTAATTTATTCAATATGAATTTGTAAGTCCGCTTAATGTAATATTTTTCGAATTTGAAATTATGTCTTGATCTAATGGCTGAAGAAGGCTTGTGGTGTTGGGTGGAAGAAATACTATTTGAACATTTGGATGTTCTAACTGTTAATGACCTGTGAATTATCAATAATTAATAAGACTTTAAAATCAAGAGATTTTTCTTTCAAATAGACTACCACTTCTGGTAGAAAGCAATTATTGAACCATTCTGTAAAAACAGTTGTTGTCACCCAGTCTTTTGGGTTAGCCATCCAATGCACTGGTAATTGTTTTAAATCTTTGCGTTTTAGGGCACGGGGTCTAAGAAATCGATTTATTATGAGTGTTTCAACATTCGATCTCCTGATCGCATATATATAGCACTGTATACATATTTGAAAAAAAAAAAAACTTTTAATGAAATGCAAACCGTGTAACTTGGAAATCGCGTTAAAAGAACCCGCAAAAAAAGAGAGCCAACTGTATTATCATAGATTACCTCCTCTCTATCTTAAGCTTGTTCCCATACACCCTCAGCGTTTTATTTGCCGCCCTTCCCTCCATACTCTGTCGCCACTGCTCTAACCCCCATTCCTTAACTTTGTCCTGTACTAGTCTTTGTAATGTTTTTGCCCCCTCTTTTTTTGTTATTTTGTTTACCCTCCTCTCCCAGTTGGTAGATACCCTCATGTTGGTTATCCATGCATTGACCTGCCATACTGGATTTTTCTTCTGTAGTCCGCATATCATGCATAGGTATAACAACTTACTAATCATTTCTCTCTGTTCAAATGGTGACCACCCCATGTCCCCCTGTATTGCTACCTAACGTTCTTTTGGCTACTTCCATACAGTCTATAACCTTTTTACTAATGCACCGAACCTCGTTTCCATAAGTTAACCCTGGAACTGCTACTGCTTTCCAAAAGCCCCTAACGATATCATACCTTGAGAATGAATCAAATGCCAGTTTCCTTTTTAATCCTTCTCTCGATTTTAGGTTACAAATGATGTTTTCCTCCACTGCTTTTAGGTATTCCCCTATCATTTGTGAGTCTAATCCCCAGGTATGTAACCTCTGACACTACATTTATCTTCCTCTCCCCAAGTTGTATTGGTATCTTATTGCTAGGCAGTGCATTATCCCTCCTATGATCATCAGCTTCGTTTTGTCCTGATCAAATTCTTACTGAAATTTCCTCTGAACTCGTCACAGATATTCAGTTTTTCTTGGAGCTCTCCCTCTCCCTCTGTCTCTGTCAGCAGCACTATATCATGACTGGAAGATGGCAGGCAATTTAATACCATCCCCCAGTGGAAACCCCAGCCCTCTATCTTGGAGCCTAATCCTTAATTCATTGATATACACTAGGAACAGCATTGGTGATAATGAACAACCCTGTCGCAGCCTGTTGTCCACACCTATTCTGTATTTATTCCTTTAGGGATTCTGTCGATCTGCTTATTTAAATAATGACGGCCTTGAGGTATTGTTTGTTTGCTCAATCCGTGAAGAACGCCAAGTAATCCGCCATTGTCCATAGCTGCCGGCACGTGGTTACGCCACTGTTTTCAAAGCTACTACTAACCGTTGTCCCACATTTAGCAGGGTTGGGTACCCATCTTTTTTCCCCTGACTGGACCCTTCGTCGATCAATTGGATGGTATTTTTACACAGCGTTCTGCATAAAGTTACGTTACTTTAAATGAAAAAAAAATTGTTTGCAAAGCTGTCTTATAAAACATTACAGTGATCGCCCTGATCCCTATCAAAAGTAGGCCTACGTTGTATGTATTTGTTTCGATCTGAATTGAAAACATGACCAACACCATTTCAGATCCCTACTGTTACTTGACTTTGTAACAAATGCTAATAACGTTTTTGTGAGTTGGCATTAATATAACATGGTCATACAACAAATTTCGCACTTTC
The DNA here is from genome assembly GCA_013389805.1 of Trigoniulus corallinus. Lineage (NCBI taxonomy): Eukaryota > Metazoa > Arthropoda > Diplopoda > Spirobolida > Trigoniulidae > Trigoniulus > Trigoniulus corallinus. The sequence goes on from JAAFCE010008833.1 coordinate 9,676,890, forward strand.
ATTGTGCACAGTAGGTGATTTCTGACTATCCAATTTTGGGGGCGAGGGTCACTTCGCATGGACGAATGCATTTCAAGTACCTTCCTGTGGTGATAGCTCATGAAACTCGCATAGAAGTGGCTCAGATGCATTGCAGCCCAGAACAACGAGCACATGTCTTAAATGTACTTTGTGGGTGAGGCAATGGTGCAATGGATTCAAGCATTGAGGCATTTTGAGGATTATCATACAATTTTGAGCTCTTAAAAATTAATGCAGGCGAATTAAGAAGTTGACTTGACAAAGTGGACGTCTGCTCCAAAAGAGTTGAGAAACACTGGCCTAATAATTACTACAAAAACAGTTTATACCTTCAAAATAGTTTAACGCTAGTTTCACTTCCGTGCTTTAATTGAATCCAAAATCAGAATGCAGATCCGTTAATTTGTACTGTGCTATCCTAACTGAAATATTTGTTGCTTTCACAATGAAGTCACCGTGTTTGAAAAATGTATTAATTTCACTTTCATTTAGCATCTATTTTGGGAGTTGTTGGTGGATTCATTGTGCTATTTTTAATAATCATTGCAGTTGTGTTTTATCTAATTCGCTATATTAAGAAAAACAGTAAGTACTCCATTTTTATTCTGAATAAAGATTGGAAATTGTAAACTAATTCTCATATATCAGCATAGTTATTTTCATTCTATAGGTGTAAAAGTTATTTCCAGCTCTTCTCTGTAAGTATATTGCAATTTAATCAGGTTAAAGAATTTGTAAACACTATCAAAACATTACTCATTGGTAAAGCTAGTATCAAACTCTGGAAAGGCCAGATGGGTTGTATTGTTCTTCCTTATTCTAAAATATCCTTATTTTATTGGTGTGAAATCCTCCTTTCATTGTTTGTGTACACGAAATGGTTTTGATCCTGACTGAAACAAATGGCCAGTTTCCTCTTTTGAATATGAAGTTGAATGTAGCCCCATTTGGTACTCCAGCACTTAGCACATAATTTTTCTACATTGACATCATTCCAAATCCATTTTTCACCTATTGCAAGATTGAGCACCCATTTGTTCCATCACACATGAGAACACAAGGGCGAATTATTTAAGGTAGTTCCATTCTCCTGGGTAATGACCTAAGACCTATGTTGGAAGACTTTCAAGTGAAAAGAGAGGGCTGTGGATTATGCGGGGATCGAGTGAAGGATGTCAGGCATGTGATACTGGCACGTCCAAAGCTGGACCACTGTTACATGCTTTGTGTGATGATGTCATCTGACCTGACGTGTTAACACGTCCCATCAGAGTAGGGTGTAGGCACTTTAATTCCTACACGTGGAACAAATGAGTGCCTGACCCTCAAAGAGACTGTTGAAGTGCGTATAGCTCGACTTGGATTTACCTTTGGGCTATATAGGCTGAAGCTTTGGGCCTTAACATTTAGCGGGCTTCAAAACTTAAGAAAAGGGCCTCAAAACTGAGATAGCCTGCCTCTCATTATCTAAATCCGGCACTGTCATGATGGGAGAAGCGGGTGGTATCGCCAGTAGTAATGAACCTTTACTGTTGATGTCCTAATTCCATATTCCAACTTGTTTAATAATGACTTTAATAAGATGACTCGTTAATTCAGCATTAAATTATTTTTGCAGATGTGATGGTGTCAACTTGAAAGAGCTTTTCGGTGATGAGATTCGTTATGTAACTAAACTAGGTCCCATGTATGAAAATGTTGCCAAAAGTAGGACGCACAGCACGCAGTCCGACTCATTGTATCCAAAGGTGAGAGATTATAGTTCTTATTAATTCTTTGAGCAGTCCATACCTCTCCCTGAGCAGATATGGGTCCTTCCACGTATACCTGAATACAGCTGGAAGAACGACGTCGACGGAGTGCCCGTGTTGCCCAGGCAAAGACGACGACTCTCGTCCCACTGTCTTTCACTCCAACAGTAGACTAACACGGTGCGGGGCAGGGATACCTGTGACATGCTCCCACTGTGTAGAGGTCATACTATTCATAATGAAGAGTGAGCGTCCCCGGCTTGTGCTAATAACTAGTGGAACCCAATGCGCTCTAGAAAAGGTCTAACCTGCAGTAACTTGTTATATACTGTATGGCTAGAAGATGGTAGTCGGGAGTACAATGACGGGTATATTTTTTAATGAATTTCCAGCATGTTTCAACAATCTGCTGAAAGACAAATACCTGATCCTGGCCCTGCCAAGCAGGCCTGGCAGTAATTTTCAGTGAACATCTGAAAATATTAAACAAGTGCCTTTCCTCGTATTGTGAAATACAGTAGAAACATCGAAACGGCAAAACTTCTGTAGTGGCGCTGTTCTGCATTGCAGTGTTTAAAGGTTCCCTTCCATAAGCCCTCTGCCTAAACTCCGCATATACTTAAACCTTCCTTGATACTTTGAGGATAGGCGTGCTTTTCTTACTGTCATAGCTTTAGTAGCGGAGGTACTGCATTGGACAGTTCTCGTCTGATCACTGCAGTTAAGCAATGCAACCCAAGTTAATACTAGCATGGGTGACCGCTTGAGAACACTGGGTACTGCTAATACTCCAAAATCGACGTAATAGCGTAGTGTCTGTGCAGACTCTGCGTTAGACCGGCATAATGACTTTTGCAGTTGAAGGACCCTAAAGCACCGATAGAACATAACTTTGGTGCGTGGTATGCGTGGTTATTACACCTGTTTTTCAACCCGATATTGGCCATTTATTGGTCGTTTTGGGCATTCGGGAGAATAATTACTGCACACGCTTTCTTCTTGGGACGTTACTCACGTTAGTCCTTCAAGGATATGGGGTCCAATGGATTTGTATGAGCGTGCCTCAGTAAGAATCATTACTGGAATATTCGTTATCACATTAACAGCACTTCAAGGCGTTATGTAGTAGGACTAGGTGGAAATTCCTCAATCCTCCAGTTTTATTAGAAATATTCAGGGAAATTCAGAAAAATTCAGAGAAAACTTTTCTGCCCTTTGTTGGCATTGTAATGAATGCATTGCATTCCCTAAAAAATCTAAATTCAGAGTAGTGAATTTAAGTGGAATTATAATTAAAATAAGTGGAATTATAATCGCGTTTCCACTTTTGTTTCACTTTTACTGTAACTTTGAAGGATTTCAGTCTATGGTTGCTAATTTAAAATCGCCTAGTTTTAAATAAAGGTGTTAAATAAAGGTTGGCTTTCGAATTTTATATAATTTGCATTTTTTCTATGATTTTTGTTAGGAGTTTGCGAAAAACGACAACGCACCTGACGTTATATATGCACAAGTGACGTTTAATAAGCAACCAACACTTCTCCATTGACCTAACAATTTGCATTTCTGCAGACAACTGCCGTAACCCTAGAACCACAACATGACATTTCCTGACATGACTTTTAGCCAAATTTTTAAATGCAGTTATTTTGTATGAATATCACAATTCGGAATAACCTTTAACTATATGTAAGCTCTTTATAAGGTAAAAAGTTAAATATAAAGGTCAGTTGATATAAATTGTGCTACTGTGTGATAGAGGAACAAAAATTGCTTTCAAAAACTTATAAGGATTAACTTTAAAAATGCATTGTAACATGTCATGAGAAACCGAAACGCACTGTTTTGGGAGTTTGATTCTGAATGTTTTAAAACTAAACCAACATTACATGCTAAAGGAGGGGATTGAAAGGTATAAGAAGGAATATGCCAATCAATTAAATAATAAAGGAGATATGATGCATTATAAGTTGCTTGGGGTCACCGGTGACCCCTAGGGTTAAAATGATTTCAAATTAAATTACCATCAAATCTCACGTAAATCTCACGTTACCATCATATCTCACTGCATCTCAAATATAATCCGCATTAGCGATGGGTATGTTTTATATGTAGTCTGCACTTCAAAATTCCTACTGGAGCCAGTGGCGCAACTTGTAGGGGCAATGGGATCAAATGAAGTTGAACATCAAATGTCTGATTGCTCTCACGATGAAATTGAAATGTGAAAGATTTTATATCGCATTATCATATAAATAAGAACGCACTGTGTAAAGTCGTGTTGTTAAGTGTAATAAAATGTTCAGAAAATGAGGAGCAGTTTTCATTAAGAACCCTTGGTTTAATTTTAAATCCGCACTCGCATATAGTCCGCACTAAAGGGCCCTATGTTTCGCGTACTATTAGTACAAAACAACTAAGTAAATAACAAGCAGCCAGATCAAAAATCAGAGCTTTGTAAGAAGTGTGAGTGAAGATGCCTCTTAAAATAAATACAGTCCATCAGGCATTTGAATCCAGTACAAGAAGCTGGAAAGTAGAGAAGAGTACTCTGGTATTATCGTAGAATGATGCCACATACATGCATGAACATTAATTTTGTAATACCAGACGTTTCTGGCCGCCTCTGGCGGCCTCCATCAAGTCCAACGAATTTCGATGTCAACCGCCGTTTGTAAGCCGGACCTCAATTATGATAACATCTTTGTATTATCGTAGCATGACATGTCATACTATCATGTTACGATAATATCACACATTCCACTGTTTAAAACACCTCACAGGAAAAAAACTCCTTCAACAATCATGTAAACTGATACTACGCTCAAATGAAACCCGACGAGTTTGTCTCACTAAGCAATAAAGTGCAATGGATGAGAATGGTTCCTTGAGGTAGAGGCAGGTACCAACAAATTTCAGTACTGAATTTTCCCATCAATAACGCGCACCTTATGTATAACGTGCACCCAGTACTTTGTAGTTATCATGAATTTGTATAGATACCGTGCACCCAGGGCTTCATAGTTATCTTGAACGTGTATGATGCCACGCATATATAGCTTGTGTGTAAAAATATGTCTATATCCATATACTAATAGATGGTAAGGGATGGGCTAATCAAGAGATTATGAAAGTGTGGGTTGAATATGTGTGGGGGGAAAAAGGAAACAATCCTTTTTCAAGCCAAAATCTTTATTGATAATGGACTCTTGCAGTGCTGACATTACTGACAAAACGAAATGGTTAGTGAGAAAATATTCTAAACTGGCAATAATACCAGGTGGATTAACAAAAAGGATCCAACCACTAGATTTATCCATTAATAAATCTTTTAAATCAAAGTTACATTCTAGTTTGGGAATGTGGATGATGTCTGGTATGAAAGACGACACAGAGTCAGGAAGGATTAAAAGAGCGTCTTATGAAGAAATAAGCCAGTGAATCCTGGGTAAGTTGGCAGGGTGTCACAGTGACTTGTGTAAAAAAATGGATTTGAAAAAGCTTTAGGCAATATTTCAATGCCAGTGCTAGGAAATGAGGAAGACTTCACTTCAGAGAGTGAGCTTGGTGATGTGCCTGAAGAGATTATAAATGCACTTAATTCATTTAATTGCGATTCACGCGACGAATTTCTTGGATTCCAGTGATCTACCTATCCTGTCATATGTTTATACATACGTGTATATAATATGATGTACTCTACATATACTCTACATATAAAGAAGTACTATGTATTATAATAAGTGAATTATAAAAATTATGTTTCTTCTTTTTCTCATGGATATATCAGATGAAATAACTTTAACAGCAGCAGATCTGTATAAAATAGAATGCAATTAGAAAGGCAATTCTTCTTTAAATTATTGTGTACATAGGTGTATAAATGTTTGGATTTTTTCAATTTTAATTACATAATGCGCATCGTCACTTTTTCCAATCATGTGAGCATTTTTGTATAGATGATGTGTGCGTTATCAATGGAAAAATATGGTATACTAAAATCTTGGTGGAATTAGGAATACTGGACTATGGATGTACATATTGAATTGTAGTAGATCATTATCCTTTAATCTATTTTCACCTCTGGCAGTGTCAGATACATTTCCCATTGGTGCCAAGAACACTGTCAGATATTGGAATTGTACTTCAGATTACAGTGGAATAATGTTCTGTAGCCACAGACCCAGCAGCAGATTTTGCACATGACAGGGCCCAGGTGCAATTCAATTTTGTGTTATCCCCCCCCTCTAAATATTTTCACTAGTCCTTCACCCTGCAATGTGCATTTTACATGCATGCTTTTTACATTTTACATGCAACTTTTACTTGTCAATTTAATTTCGTTATGAAAATTTTTTTTTTCATTTTGAGAGTTGCATTTTGAGGCCACCTTAATTTTTGAAGCGCAAGGCGCGCGCGTCATGTGCCTGTGTAAAAATCCACCACTGCACAGACCCAGAAATCAGAAATGCATCATTTTCAGCTCCTCATGGAGAGGGTGAGATGGGAAAGTAGTCTGGTATGCATTCTCACTGACCATCCTGTTATCTTCTGTTTAAGGCATCTCAGCCAGAACACCAGTTCTCGTCTGATCACTGAAGTTAAGCAACGCAAGCCCAGTTAGTACTGACATGAGTGGTCGCTCAGGAAAGCTGGGTACTGATAATACCCAATAATCGTTGCATTAGTGTAGTGTCTGTGCAGTCTATGCATTAGAACTATTCAGTGGACGGGTCTCTAATGACCTTGTAGTTGACGGGACCTTAAACACAAACAACAAACAAACTCGGCTAGAATTGATGAGTGGGAGGATGTTAGTCTAAAATTACTTATTTTTATATACACACAAATGGCATGGTGTCATAAGTGTCATTATTTAATAGTAACAATTTAGCTTAGCTAAGTGTGGGGGTGGGCAGACAGAATTTGATAGCATATATTTTAAGGCTATCTCCAATATTTCCTGTGGGCTCCAGACGCCTGGCTGGGGTGCCCCCTGTCAGAGCATGTTGATTGGACCCCAAGACCCGACCCTGCCACAGGCGGGATATGGGTATGGTGAGGATGATGATATTTTAAGGCTATTTATGATGAAGATGTAAGAGAATCACTTCTGCCTACCAGTTGCAAATCAATCAACTTTTATAGGGTAGCAAGATGTAATGAGATCTTTGTGGCTCATTTCTATATTTATTCCACCATGCTCACAGTCAGATCACGCCCTCTCCCCACCCCTTGAGAGCATTTAGACAAATTTGTAAATTGGGCTTCTTTCATCAAAAGCTAGTTAAATTTCACAAACTGTTTTTGCTTCCTATACCAGAGTTGGGATGCCTTTTTTCGTTTTTGGGGCGCATGAACAATCAATTGGAAAAAAATTTTACATAGCAGGCTACCATCCTAATGCTGAGGCGTTATATTTATTTATCATCGACCTATTCTTCTTCGTGGGGGCTATTTTCCTTCAAAGAAGAATAAGCCCGATAGGCTGAGCTACCATCCTGGCTAACGCAGTAGTCCTACATGTATCCTCTGTGCTATCGAGACAAGTCTACGAGGTACCTAAATATCAAATAGGGAAATTGGGGCCTGTGAATTCTCTTCCAATTCCAGACATTCCACTTTGTACGTTGACCTGGGCTTCAACTCAAAATAACCTTTGTCAACCTGTTATGATAGTAATTGATACCCACAGTGCTGTACCCAGGGTTAGTGTCACATGGGTGGATCAAGGGGGAGCATATTTTTAAGCTTAGTGTAATCCTAGCTAGCAATTGCAATAGGTCCTCAACTGCCCCATGTTTGGTGGTTTAGCCAACTGCAGTATAGAAATTGGGATAGCAATGCAAAAATCCTTCATTAATTGTAAAGTTGAATCATGCATCAGTTGAAATATGTACCACATTGAGGCAATGAGGGGGAACAATTGTTGCGTTGTCCCCCTCTGGATCTGCCCCTGAGCCAGAGATAGATCTGGGAACTTAAGTTAAGCAGTCTTAACCTCCACTATAACAGGCAAAGCCCTTAAGAAGTGGAGGGGGGTTAGGGATCAAAAATATATGATTGCTTGGATAAAAATAAAATCCCAATTCAAGCCAAAAGTCATCTAAAATCATTAAAATTTGTTAAGCACCGTCACTTATAGAAGGTGCTAAGGCAAACAAATAAGCATTAAAATAAAGTCAAAACAAGAATCCTAAATTCAACTAAAAATGTTTTATGAAACTGTGAAACAAAATAAAACTTAAAAAGTTCTATATCATCATCATCACCACACCCTTATCCCACCTAAAGCAGGGTCGGTCTGTGGGTTCTAATCCTCCAGGATTTCACAGGCTTTCATCCACCCCACATGCAAACATGTCCCTTTGTATAACCTGCTCCCACGTCTGCTTGGGCCTCCCCCTGCTCCTGATGCCACCCACCACCTGCTGCCCCATGATATACCACATGAGTTCCTCCTCTCCCTTCACATCACATGGCCATACCACCTCAGCCTACCCTCCCTCATCCTTTCTGCAATTTCAGCCACCCCCAAGCTGCCTCTGATATACTCATTGTGGACTCTGTCAGCACGAGACACCCCACTCATGCAATGCAGCATTTACATCTCAGCCACTTGCATTCTCCTCTCAAGGTTCTTCCTCACTGCCCAGCACTCTGATTCATATAGCATAGTGGGCCTAACTACAGTTTTGTAAACCTTGCCTTTCAACTCTATTGGGTCTCTGCGGTCACACAGCACACCGCTTGCCTGTCTCCACTTTAGCCATTCTGCATACCTGTGTGTGCCCAAGGTAGAATAGGCACACTGCATACCTGCATGACGTAAGAGGTGACTAAAAGGGGTGACTTTTTCTTGCTCCAGATTGGAAAGCACCACTGTCGTCTTTGTCTATGACGTGTTCTGGACAGGACGATACCATCATTGTGGTTGTTTGTGTCCTTGTTTTGTCCTTTACTGGATGACTGTCCAACTTGTTCTTGGTCGAAATAGGCTCCTCACTGAGGTGACCGTAAATAACCGCCTACCCACGTGTTTGCCATGCATGGAGACCCACACCCCTGGGAAAAGCAGATCCTGGTGATTGAGGAGGCGCATGTCCTGCGATGTCTCTGGGCCCCCCCCCCCACACTGGTCGCGTGGCTGACAGACATCAAGGATTAAGACAGCCCCAACACATCACTTTGGCCACAGCTTCCAGGGAAAATGGGTGGCCAAGGCTGATACCCAGTCTTGGTCAATCAGCCAGGGGCGCATAAGTTGTTATGCCGCCTACAGTTACTGTGAGTGGACCGGCAGTCAACCCCAATACCAATGGTCCGGTACTTGGGGATTATGCCCCCCTTGCAGTATCCTGTCTGAGGAATCTTGGCGACCCGAATGGGAGTCCCCTCGTTGGGCTCCGTGGTGGGTAAGACCTGTGGGCAGCGAATGCATAATTATTTAAATTATGTAAACAAATAAAGAGAGGCTGGGGGCCTCATCAAATAACCCCAACCCCACCCCTTTGTCTTCTTTTTTGACTGTGACTAGTTCTTGTGTTGAGCCGGAAGATGGCAGGCTCAGTCCCACTCAACTGGGTGGGCCAGCTGCCATTTAGGTGATGGAGACATGTACTGCTCCAACAAAGAGGCCACGTTCCCCCAGTATGCCAGCTGGATCAGGGACCTGCCCTTAACAAGAGGCAACGACCTCTTAGCCTTAAGGTGCAGGGCTCCACCGCTGATGCAAAGCATGACCCTGCATCTAAGTAGGCCTTAGGTGCAGTCAAAAGCTCCTACCTATCCTCCCCGGTTTCTATCCATCTCTGGGGAGGATGGTGCAGCCTTGGGGAAGGCGTCGCCCTTCCTTATCGCCAAAGCCATTAAGGGCATTACCGGTGATGTGACCTTGGTCAAGAAACTGCAATGGCACGTTGTTGGTGGAGGCATCTGCCCCTCACCAGATAGAGGCACTACTGAAACTGCGGAAACTCGGTGATATCCCCGTTGTGGTTGAACCCCATCGCACCTTAAACACCAGTAGAGGTGTGGTGCGGTGCCCCGACCTGCATGGGGAGTCAGGAGCTCAGGGACCAGGGTGTGGTGGCTGTCCACTGCACCTCGTTTTGGCAGGATGGGGAAACCCAACCCTCTGACACCTTGGTGCTGACCTTTGGTAGGCCCAAGGTGCCAGATTACATCATGGCTGGCTACCTCCACTTGCCTGTACGTGCCTTCATTCCAAGCCCACTTTGGTGCTTCAAGTGCCAGCGATATGGCCATGGCCAGAATTCCTGTTCTGGCAAGGCCATGTGTGGCACTTGTGGGCAGGGAGACCACTCCCCTGAGTGTTGTATGACTGCACCCTTTTGCATCAACTGCAAGGGCAACCACCCCGCATCTTCTCAGGACTGCCCTACTTGGTTGCAGGAATGCACAATCCAGGAGTTGCATGTCCAGAAGGGTATCAGCTTTCAGGATGCGTGGCGGCTGCTAGCCTTGCCAGGGACCCCCCAGTCGTGGGGTGCCCTATGCAGGTGCTGCCTAGGCAGCTGCTGTGTCATCTGTCTGCACCCAGATGGACACACTGCCTCAGCCCTCCCCTCTCATCCATTTGTTGCCCTCTCAGGCCTGCAGGGTCCATGGAGTGCCAGTCTGTGCCAGCATCAGCTGCCAGACGGACCCCGTCCCCTTTTCTATGGATTCTTCTGGCTCCACCACCGCCTCTGGCCCATCCATGGGCCCCCAAATAATGGCGGTGCCAGCCTCTTTGGAGGCCCCAGATGCCTATCATCATAGAGAGGCATCTCCCTTGAAGGCCTCCCTCCCAGTCTCAGCCCAGCCAGCCCCCTCCATGGATGAGGTGGTGGGTGAGACAGGAGGAAAGAAAGTAGGGACACCTACCACTTCCACAGTGGGGCTTGTGTCCCTGGTCCGTCCACCCAAGCTCTCTGGTCAATGGCAGAGAGCACGGGGGGGGGGGTTTCATGCCCAAACTGGGGCATGATGGGGATTCCTCCTTTGAGATGGAGGAGGACGACCCCATTGAAGGCATCCCTCCCTTTTCTGCAGTGGGATGGAGAAAGGGAGGAATAGAAATAAGCCACCTAAGCCCAAGTGATGATAAATTTCCTACAATGGAACTGCCGAGGGTTTTACCACAAGAGGGACGAGATCACACTGCTTAACTCCAGGCACAACCCTGTCTGCATCTCCCTCCAAAAGATCCTGTGTCAGAGTGATACCCCCATTTCAATACGGGGGTACACTATATATGCAGACACCTGGCAGCAAGGAAGCCAACCTGTGGAAGGGGTGGCCACTGCTTGCAGACACCTCTTCAAGCAGTGGCGGTCTCATTGCAAATGGATGTGCCCACCACTCTATGTTCCTCTACATGCCTCCTGGGATTGATATCCCATGGGCAGACCTCAACTCCCTCAGTACCCAGCTTCCAAGACCTTTCTTGATTATGGGTGATTTTAACACCCATAATCCTCAATGGGGCTCGGACGGTCACAACCCCATAGGGCGACTTGTGGAACAATGGGTGTCACACAATCGCCTCATTGTTCTCAACACAAGTGCCCCCATGCATATGATTACTGCCACTGGTGGTCTTTCGTATATAGACCGTCCCATCTGCTCCCCTGGGTTGGCACCAGGTTTGCAGTGGGAGGTTCTGTCAGACCCTTGTGGAACTGACCACTTCCCCATCAAGATTAGCAGTGGAGATGGGGCATTGCTCAAATGCCCACCATGGTGGTGTCTGCATTGGGCGGACTGGGAGGAGTTCACCCAGCGTATCTGCTTTCGCCCACTGTGTGATTCTGATGGGGTCAACGACCTAGTGAGTCACTTCACAGAGGTGGTGGTTGGGGCGGCGTTGGCGTCCATCCCTCAGAGCTTGTGCAACCCAGCACGAGCACGTGTGCCATGGTGGATGGAGGATTGTTGGAGTACGATTCAGGCTCGTTGGCGAGCCCTTCGCAGCTTCCAGTCTTGTCCTACCAACACCAAGCATGTCGACTATCTCCGAGCCCGGGCATATGCATGGCGGGTCAACAAAGGATGGCCAAACGCTCCTCATGAAGTCAGTACATCTCCTCACTTGCCCATCACACGCCCTCCAAGAAAGTCTGGGAAAAGCTGAGGAAGATCCAAGGGAGATATTTACCATCATGTGGCTCTGGTCTCCTTGAACAAGGGAGACATGTCCTTCTGCCATGTGAGGTGGCTGAGGAGCTAGCGAGGACGTTTGCAGCCGTCTCCACTTCCCAGCACTACACGGAAATATTTCTTCAACAGAAGCAGGCTTCAGAACGCCATCCACTGAACTTCACTGGTGGTGTCGATGAGGGGTATAACAACCCATTTACAACTTGGGAGCTGTGGGCAGCTCTAGCAAGAGCCAGGGACACTGCCCCTGGTCCAGATAGCATCCACTATGAAATGCTACGACACCTATCGGAGAAAGGCGTTAGATACCTCCTTGAGGCATTCAATTACATTTGGCAGCAACATGAAGTCCCTGCAGGCTGGCGAGAGCCTACTGTAATTCCACTTCAAAAACCTGGGAAGGATAGTAGCCTTCCAATAAATTATAGACCCATTTCATTGACAAGCTGTCTTTGCAAAACCATGGAACGCATGGTGAACTGGCGCCTGGTCTGGTATCTGGAACGGTGCAACCTTCTCGCCAATGCCCAATGTGGCTTCCATGCTGGCAGGTCTTCAGTGGATCATTTGATCTCCCTGGAGACTGCAGTACATGAGGCCTTTCTCCACAGATAGCACTTAGTGGCTGTCTTCTTTGATGTGGAGAAGGCATATGATACCACATGGCGCCATGG
>JAAFCE010008833.1:9692250-9727092 GCA_013389805.1 Trigoniulus corallinus
ATCCTTACTACTCCTATCTTGGGTCTTGGCTAGTCGAAAAACTTCCCGCTCACCCTCCTCAGCCCCTAAGCTCTTATTTAAAGCCTCATACTTTTGGTGTTTGGCCTGGGCAATGATCCTCCTAGCATGTTTCTTTGCCTGTATATACTCTGTCTTTGAACCCTGGTCCCCCGTCTCCTTCCACTTATGAAATGCTGCCTTCTTCTGATGGATAGCTGCTTCCACCTCCTCTTTCCACCACCAGGTCTGTCTACCCTGGTATTAGCCTCCTACTCTAGCTGTGCCAAACATCGCCTTTCCACATTGTTTAATCTTCCTGGCCACCCTGTCCCACAAGGCATCAGGTGACCCTTCCCAATCCCAGTCCACCTGGCTAATAATCTCCTGCTGGAATTCAAGAGCATTTGATGGTAACTTCCACCACCTAATGACTGGTTCACCTTTCCATGAGTGGTTCCTAGGTGTGCCCCTCACAAATATCTCCATCATGAGCAACTTATGCCACTTTCCTTCTGGAAATCCTCACTGGGGAGCACCCAGCAATCACAAATCTCAGGCCTATGCTGCACCTTGACCATAAGGAAATCAACCATAAGGAGACCTCTCCTGGGGTGACTGAAAGCTGATGAGGTGCTTTTCCCACTTTTGAAGCCACATATTGGCCAATGCAAGGCCATGTGCTTGTGCTGCATCAAGGACTTATTGCCCCTCTGCTGAGAGTTGGACATACCCCCATCCACCATGGACAGCCCCGTATCTTTGTCCCTCCTTGCCCACATGGCCATTGAAGTCCCCCCCTATCATCAGATGATGAGATACATTTCCCCATCTTATTTGGTTATCTACTGACTGCACCACCTTATCAAACTCCCCCAAAAATTCCTTTTGGTGGCCTCATTACAGCCTGCTTGGGGAGCATATGCACTGATGAGGTGGAGCCCAATACCCTGCCATACTAAAGTGACTAACATTATCCTGCTGTTAATTCTATGGACAGCTGTGATCCCCTGCTGCAATTCCCTACTCAATACAATACCCACCCCATTTTGCCCCTCCTCACTACCTGTGTACAGCAATTTATATCCCTCACCCAGAGCCCATGAGTGGTTCTCCTTCCATCGCGTTTCTTGGAGGAAGGCAACACTAACCTTTCTATGCTTCAGGGTATTCACTAATTCCCCTGTTTTTCCTGTAAGGGTCCCCACATTCCAAGTCCCTAACTGCAGTCTAGCCCTCTTACCTTGTGGGACAGCTCTGCCTGGGGGCTCCCCAGCCAGACGCCTAGAACCCAAAGGAGACACTCATTAATTTTTGCATCTTCATCATGTGAGCAGAGGTCCCACACTCACATGACAATTCACCCTTCACTTCCTACATTGTAGATATGCAGTCCTAGGACTGCATAACCCCAACAAACAAGGCAATAACAATAACTTAACAACAAAAATGACTTAACTAGTTAATTAGAATAATAATAATAATGATACTACTAATAATAAAAAATAAGCAAAATTTTAGCTGTAGGGGCTAGAATGAGGCTGCAAACAGTGTGGTCGCTGACAATGCAGACTATGCACACTGAAGCAGCATGACGAGGTCGGGAGAAAATCCCACAAGGTTAGGCTTAGCTGCCAAACCTCACAAGTTCCTCACCTGTTAAAAAGATACCCAACCACCTACACCCCATTTCTCGAATTCGCACAAAAAATTGAGAATAAATCTCGGCCACATGGAAAAACCGAAACACAAGGTAACAGCGCCACCTAGTGACTCTTAAAAAGTTCTGTATGCAACCTGTATATTATAGGCCTATTACTAGCGGAAATTTTCTTAGAAATTAGAAACAGCCACTGAATAGCAAGATTGTTTTTTAGCATTGAACTAATTTAAATGTCATTCATTTACAAATGAAGGTATGCGCTATAAAGACTATTGCTTTTTTTTTTATTTTTCAAGTTCAAAAATATTACATCATGCCACATGGAATACACAAATCAAAGAGGCCAAGTGGATATCACCAAAGAAAAGCTAAAAAGAGAAGAATAGACTCACTTGAAACATGGACCTCATGTAGTGTTTTATTATATCAAAAGAACAAATGATTATCAGAGTACATCACAAGATGCTGCTGCTCTGTCTATGATTGATAATGATGATTACCCTGATCATAGCAGCAAGCACAGTGAACAAAAACACCAATTGGAGGAAATGGAAGAAACTACTGCAGAAAAAACAAGGAATGCTGGTGGACAAATTAGTAACAGTCTACATGGCTACATAGAGTAGCTCTAGCCAAGATATTCCAAGTGTCAAAGGGAGTGAAGTTAAGGAGAAAAACTGGAGCATGTTATCAGATGCTGCTTTCTGGAATATACCAGTTCCACATCATATAAGGGTTGAAATCATAAAAGGAGGAAGTACTTATTTTGAGAACAAGGATGGGTCTGTTTGAGCTGTGACAAGGGAAGATGCAAAAGCAAAAGGAGATGTGTGCCAGCTATCAAAAGAGTGGTTCTACAAGACAATGCCCAATGGTGAGAAAATACTAAGGTCATGGATGATTTATTCACTCACCAGTGGGAAAATATACTGCTTTCACTGTCAACTCTTTGCTGTAAATACTACAGATACAACATCCAAGTTTGTAACAGGGTTTCAGATGTGGTGTAAACTGCATAGCCATGTACAAAGTGCATAGCCATGAGACATCTGAAGATCACCTAGATTGCCTTGAAAAACGCAATGGCCACTGCTTGGCAATGACTGCTTGGAACTTCCTAATAAGTCACAGATGGGTGGTTAATAGGTTTTCATTATTCGAATAAGGATGGATGGAGTACTCCTGTACCCCTGTGTAGCAACTGTGTAAAATTTAAATGGCCATACAAAGTGCAGGAAAAGCCATATGCAGTGCATAAAGAGCAAAAATTCATTTGCTTTACCCACCACATTAAAATTGTTGAAGTTGTTTATAATGATATTTTTTCTGTTTCAGAGAAAAAATAAAGAAAAGAGAAAGTATTCTTTAGCATTTAAATTGTTGGGAATTTTGGCAGCTGAGAATCATGGTAATCGTCCTGTGGCTTAACCTCTACAGTTATCTGAATCTAGGGATAAGGATTTCAATTTTAAATGAATCATTGATTACTTTTCTCAATTTCATTTTGCCAATAAATTCAGATTCGAGAATCAGCAAAAATCAAAATTGATGGAATCAACATGTCCAGCTAAAAGGTTTCCATTTATAAATGGAAAAAGTAATAAACAGCGCCCTCCAATAAATGGTGTAACAAAAACGCTTCAAAAAAATAAATGGCATGCCCTTTATTAGAATAAATATGGTATTACGTTGGAGACACAAGTCACTGCATTAGTGCCACTAGATTATTGGGTTCTGTTCATGTTGTGTGGTATTTTTTTTCTGCACTTTTTTTTGGTGTGATTAAAGAAATAAATAAATTATTTTTCACATAAATTGTCCATAGTTTCATATTTACAGTTCAACTCAGGATATAGTGAACTTAAAGGGACTGACGTTATTCTTCTCTATAACTGGGTTTCAATAAACCCTTGAAATGCACAATCCAGACTATTGTGGAGTAGCGTGCCAGTAGTGTCTGGCTCCTGTGTGCAAGACGTTATTTGGCGCCCCTATCCCAGTCCTCTTGCAAAATGCAAAATCGTAATATAAACAAACATAGCAGAAGGAGAAAAGTAAATGCAATTTGGAAAGATGTCATTGTGACTTTCACGTTTTATACTGTAAATATCTAGAACAACTAGAATATCTTTTTATGTGGCTTCTTTTCATGTGATTTCCAAGTTATGCGGTTTGCATTTGGTTAAAAACAATTTCGCCAAATATGCATACTGTATGCTTGTTAAGGAAGTATAGTCAGTCTAAGGCCCATGACAATTATAAAATCCACCGACCATTTTATTAGCCAGTCAAAGACGTTTTAGTCTGTCAGAAATTAGCATACATAATAGGGGGTTCCACACTTGTACATGACGATTGTTGCAGTGCCACAACTGCAAATTGTGACAGTTGGTCCTTTGACCTCTCACCGTCAGGTCATAGGTCACAGCCTTTCTGCCTAACCCAACCCTTCCCAAAAATAAGACCAGTCACAATGGCCAATGACACTAAGGTGACATAGGTCCATTGTGCTCTCTCCCTCAGGACAAAGGTCACATCCTGCCTATCTACCCTTTCCTTTCCCAAAATCAAAAGAAGGATGTGACTAAGCTTACATCTGGCCCTTAGCCCCTCCTCTTCCTCAGTTGTGATGAATGTACCCCTTTCTCTAAGGGCATTGACCATTGTATGTACAACAGTATATAAATGCATGTAAATTGTAAATAAATGTTCAGTAATTAACCAGCTATCACTCTTGCTAGTTGTCGTTATTTCTTAGCAGAACCAGCCCTTTTAAGGGCTAACCAGCTAGTCCTACTCAGGACTAACCAAGTCCACATCAATCTTGTAGTTGCAGTGCTACTCTCCTCAAACTCAACAGTCCTTCTCAGGACTCTACAATGGGCCAAGTCGCACAAACCAAATAGCACTGCAACAACACTTAACAATCATACCCTTATCCCGACTGTGGCAGGGTCGGGTCTGCAGTTCCACTGAACATGCTCTAAAATTAGAAATTATTTTGGAGGTGATTTGAACATTTTTAACCATGATGATATACAAGAACTGTTGGTGGATGATGTCTTAAATGATGATGATATTATTAAACTATAGGTGCTGGCTGGTGTCGGTGTCCCTGGACACATTGAGGTAATTTAACACATACCTCAAATTGTCCGCTTTCATGTCAAAGTGTCTCGGCCATTTTCAATTACCTGGGGTAAGTTATTTTGATAGAAATTTTGCGTTGATTCACATTACACATGTGCTCTGCAGAAAAGAGACAAATTTGGGCATCTGCATTCGGACTTAGATAGTGGGCACTTTGAGGTATTTCAAAATTGACGTGTGACATGGGCATCCCCCCACAGACAACCCAGCCAATATCCCTGCATGTTCCAGATGCATGACTGGAGTGTCCCCAATCAGAACATGTTCAGGGAACCTGCAGACCCAACCCTGCTGCAAGTGAGATACGGGTATGATGACGATGATGATGGTCAAAACAAAAGGCTGCAGAGAGTGAGAAAAAAATGTTTCTGAAAATGTATTGTTTATATCAAAGAGATCTATTGCAAAGACAGTTATTTCTGATGATGAAAGTGATTTACAAACAGTTTGCAGATGCTGTATACCCTGACCAGATAGACAATTGAATTGAAATACAATTTTATTTAAGGTTCATATAAATCTTTTTCAGCTTCCCAAAGAAATTTATTATGAAACCTATTTTCTTTAACATTAACAAACTTTTTTTAGGCGGTTGTACATTCATTTTAATTCGTTATTTTGGAGCTATGCGAATTATAATGTATGGAGTTATAATGTGACCCTCATTTTTCCATAGACTGATAGTCTCATTTTATGCGAATTCATTTTGTACGATTTTCTGAAGAACGTATCCCCACATAAAACGAGACCTGACTGTTCAGTACAGTAAGTCCTCCACTTATGCAATGTGGCACATAACCACATCACAGTACTAAGCAAGCCAGTGGTGACGTCACCCCATTGCCCCGCATCAATGGTGACGTCAGCACTTAACTTTTGAATTGATTCTAATTTTTAAGTTCATTCTACATATTAAAATAATTCTATTTTTATGAATATATATATATAGAATGATTCAAATCTGTTAGTTCAGTTGGAGTTTTGGTTCTGTTCACTTCGGATGCATACAATTGTTGGTGCACAATTTATATTGGATTACCTGTGTTTCTTCATTAAAATAAACTACAATTTTAGTAACAGGGTTCATTTATGCCAATGAAACATAAATTCTCCTGGATCAGAAAAATTCAATGAACACGCAACATTTTCAACATTTTGCAAATTTCAACTTTTGGACTTCTGCCATTTTTTTTACACAAAAGAAAATTTAGGCTAGGCATACACTGTTTGGTCAAGATGTCAAGGTCTATGTACTATGTATGTATTTGTTAATCAGTTTTCACTATTAATCGCCTTGCTACCCGTTGGTTTTCATTGCCTGAGCTGAGCACATTGACTGCTGTCAGAGAGTCTTAACTATAGTGAACGCCTAGCCTTAGGTGTGATACTGTGGTGGTGGGCTAACTGTTGTGTACTTTGCTTTCTGTAATGTCCACCACCCCCAAGGTACCTATAATACACTCATTCCTAAATCTATCAGCTCTTGACAACCAACTCATACAGTGGTGGACAAATGTTTAGCACAGACTCAAGAAGTTTACAAAAATCGACTTTTCTTTAAAATTGGTCGTTTGCAAATATTAAAAAAAAAAACATATAACATCTGTCTATTATGTTTATAACTAACAAGAAAATAAAATTGAATAAATGTGCATTACAAAGAATAATTCATAATGTTATCTTAAAAATGCCCCAGACAAATGTTTGTGGGATAACCAAAATTTTTGATGACTGCTTGTCAGCAACGTTGCATTGAATTGATCGAACGCTGACATCGTGAAATTGGGATGGTATTCCATACTCATTGGATGGCTGCAAACAATTGTTTCTTATTTGTCAATTTTTGCTTTTTTATTTCAATGTCAATATCTCTCTACAGCATCTCAATTGGGTTGAGATCTGGAGACTGAGCTGGCCAATGCATTACTTTAATTTCTCAATCTTTAAACCAATCAGAAACAGCCTTACTAGTATGTTTAGAACAATTATCCTGCTGGAAGATCCACATTAAAGGCAAGTTGTCATTGGCATATGTTAAAAAAGCATGACCCAACATATGGCTGCCAGAAGGACACTGTCCAGGAAGGGGTTTTTATGGGGCTATTATGGATATGGGCATCCTTACATACAGTACTCAGAACACATCTGGTTGAGAGCAATAAAAGTATTAAGTGCAAAGTGTACATTTTGGTCCCACTAAAGGAAGGAAATCACATGTGGCTGAGAAGAAAATGAATTTATTGGACCCAACATATGGCTGCACATCTGGACCTCTCATAAAATGTTTTGTGTCTCATCTTTATTCTTGTTGCTTGAATAAAGTTGTGTTCAGTGGGAGACCACAAGTGTGGATTTTAGCAGTTTTTTGTGACTGAGAGTGCAGTGCCAGCTTGAAGGATGCATTGGGACTGTGGTGTTCATATCAGTGGTACATAGCTGGGCTTGTCGTTTATCCAGCATTTATTAGGACTAGGCCACAGGGTCTAACCAATCAAGGATTTGACTTTGTGTAATTATAACAACATATGGCTCCACTAAGGTGTGTTATGAAATTATAAATACACCTGTGCAATCAGCATTGTGAAACATTTACTGCAAACAAAATACGTTTGAACAGAAACTACATATTGAATGTCTAAACAGTAAATGATCAAGATATCACACATATGTGGCAAATAGCTTTCATATAAATGGAGAAAGTCGAAAATAATGCCAAATTGCACTGTTAACACTAGAAGGACGGCAAATTCCGCCTACCTATAAGGATGACAACGTGTCATTTTGACCCCCATTGCAAAATAATGCAATACAGTTATTACCATTCAATTTTTAACACGAATCATGCTAAATACAGCGAAACCTCTCTAACTGGCACACATGTGGGATCCAGGCAAACTGTACCCATCAGAGGGATGTACATAAGAGGGTTGTACATAAGAGGGTTATGGCTGACTTTGATAATACTGGCATGTAATTTATACAGATACAATCATTTGTGGATCTAGGATGGGGTTTTTGTGGTTGCAACCCCCTATGCATATAAACTTATATTCACATAATTTGTGAGATTTAGCTCAACACCCCCTGTGTTAGCTCAACCCCCTTGACAAAAATCCTGGAGCTGGCATTGGATACAATACATATATTATTTTATATTGTGTTTTATAAACTAAAAAATGCATTGTATAACATCAAACTATTTTACAAAATTCTTAACTTTAATAAAGTGCAAACCCCTATGTGTATTTATTGTCAGTTTGCTGTTCTTTGGGGTATTCCACCAACCAGCAGGGCAAGCTTTACAGTGAAAATTTTGCCTCATCAATCCGTTCCATACTAGAGAGAGTTCGTTTATTTGCAAATACTATTGAACACCATGTGGGATTATGGTTTTACTTCTCATCCAAATGAAGGTGCACTCAGGGAATCAACCCACCTTGGTTCAGTATCGAACCTAGAACCACTGCTGCAGTTACCAAGCATGCTACCCACAGTGTCACAGGGATGGGATGTACTCATTACAGAGGGGGTTTTATGAAAATGATGACATGTATTAGGTGTACCAATGGAGAGGTTTATCCATTACAGAGTTGGTTTTCTGAAAATGGTAACATGTATTAGGTGAACCGATGCAGAGGTGTACCCATTAGAGAGGTTTACCATTTACACGGGTAGTAATGATGACCAAAGGAAGGTGCACTCAGGGAACCAACCCACATTGGTCTAGTATCCACCCTAGAACTACTTACCAAGCATGCTACCCACTGAATCACTGAGGAGGGATTTACTCATTACAGAGGGGGTTTTATGAAAAGGATGACATGTAGTAGGTGTACCAATGGAGTGATGTGTCCATTACAGTGGTGGTTTTCTGAAAATGGTGACATGCATTAGGTGAACCAATAGAGGGATGTACCCATTACAGAGGTGTACCATTTACAGGGGTAGTAATAACATTAAGCCTATTGGCAAAATATCAGTTCCTGAAGAATCTGTACCAATATGAGGGGTTTCCCCATAAAGACAGTTTACTGTACAGAATAAATATAGTTACTGCATGAAATTTTTGATGATGTACAATGTCTGTAAATGAGCCATGCATTTATTGCCCCAAAATCTAGGATGTTGTAGAACACGTTGATGGACCATCTCTGATTATGATCATTGACTGGAATCTTGGTATCAATCATTTTAGCTATTTCCTTATGGGGGTCATTTTGACACATTTTCGTCCTATTAGGTGAACTGACTCATAACTTTTTTGTTTTAATTCTTTTTTGATGAAATTGTATATATGCATGCACTGAATATATCTAGGAAAAGTCACAAAAGCTGAGCTTCTTTGGTTAAACGTTTTGGCGACAGTAAAATTTTAAAAACGAAAACGTCCGTCCTTCTAATGTTAAGTGCACCCATCAAAAATTAGCCTACCACATTGAATTAAGTTAACTTAATTCTGCTAATCCTTCATGAAGCCACCGTTTTCTTTAATCAACTTCAATATTCGATCAGGCATGCCTTCAACCAATTGCTTTAACTGTGTGCACCTCAGTTTGTCCCAGGTGCGATAAATGGCTACCTTTAAGTCATTTACATGAGAAAATTGCCTGTTGTTTCCATAAACATGGTGTACTAGCATTGCCCACACATTCTCCATTGGGTTCAGGTCTGGGCTTCTGGATGGCCAGTCAAGAACAGTTATCTGCTGCTGTCCAAACCAATTATGTGTTGACTGTGAGGTATGGCATGGAGCACTGTCTTGCTGGAATATCCAAAAGTTTCCACCAATTAATGGGCCAAAGGGTATCAAGTGACTGTACAACATATCTTGGTATGCTTTAGAGTCCAACCTGCTATATACTGTTACAAGGTCTGTTTTGCCACCTGAGCCAATTGCAGTCCACACTGTAACACCACCACCACCAAGTTGCCTACTGAAATGTTCTTTAGGTTGTTTTCTTAAATCATGCCACTATAACTTATTACCATCTGGCCCATCTAAATAAAATTTTTTCTCATCTGAAAAAAGTACACAATTCCATTTCTCCTTCCAGTCCATACTGTATGTATTTTGGCCCACTCCAGCCATGCTTCTTTGTGTATTGTGGTCAGCTTTTGTTTCACTTTTTGATGTTTTGTTTCACTTTTTGAATTTTGATGTATGCAATGTTGTTGTTGCTTTTCAATATTTTTGCCACTGTAACATGTGACACTTCAGTACCTATTTCTCTCATAATTGCCATTGTTGACATTTCTTTTCAGCTTGCCAGATCAAACACTTTCCTCTTGCCGCTTTCTGTTACTTTTGGCTAGCATCCACTCCTTTTCATTTTCCCATATTGGTCACCTTTCTTGAAGATATTCTGAATGGCACCAACAGATCGACAAGTCCTGCCTTGTCCTTTCATAAAGTATGCTTTTCTCACTTCTTCTTGCTTTAATTGTGTGCCATGTGGCATTGTTATACATCTGCATTTGCAGCAACAAGAAAAATGTGTAAATCATCATTTAGATGTACCATGAACTCATTTGCATATGTTTTAGTATACTGAAGATACATTCACTACTCCAAGAGGGGGTATATGTATAATTAATTAACAGTGAAATTTGGCATTATTTTCCACTTTCTCCATTTATTTGAAAAATATTTGCCACAACTGTGTGATATCTTGTTTATTTACTGTTTAGACATTCAATATGTAGTATCTGTTCAAACGTATTTTGTTTGCAGTAAATGTTTCACAATGCTGATTGCACAGGTGTATTTATAATTTCTTAACACACCTTATAGTTGAAAGTATATTTTTATAGACAAATCTGTCCATAATGCCAGATATTTCATGAATTGGCCCAGTACCTCTCCCAGAAAAGCATCCCTGGACCATGACACTTCCACGTTGGAACTTGACAATTGAATGTAAGCACTTAGGATGACATTCCTCACGTTTTCATCACCACACATATTTTCTGCCATCACTACCAAATAAGTTGAAGTTAGATTCATCAGACCACAGCACATTGTTCCATTGCTGAGATGTCCAATTTAAATGTTCTTGAGCAAATGCTAACTGAGCTTTTCTCTTTTTACAGATATCAATGGTTTCTTTTGTGCAATTCATCCAAATAATCAAAACACATTCAAACAACTTCTAATTGTTCGACAAGTCATAGCACACATATTTGTACTCTGAAGTTGTTTTTTGATGTCAGTAGATGTCAACATCCGGTGGTGAATGATGTGATCCTCATGGGGGTTGGTTATCCTCAGACCATCATTATAACACTTTATCTCATTATTACGTTGGACAGCACATACACAAGCACTTTTGCTACACTTTGCAATTTTCGATATATTCTTCAAGCTCAAACCATCATTTTTTTACTGAATTATCAGTTTTTGCATTTCTCCACTCAAATTTTTCATCTACCCATTTCAAACTGCTTGACTGTGTAACACATACATTGCAATATATACATAATTAAGATCCAAAGGTTATTTAATCTGTTTTTGCCCCCAAGAGTAAAGTTTATGACCAGTGCTAAACATTTGTTCAGGGCAGTTTTAAAATAGCATTACAAATTATTCTTAATTATGCAGATTTATTCAATTTTATTTTCTAGTTCGTTATAAACAAAATACACAGATGTTATACTGTATATATTTTTGAATATTTGCAAACGACCAATTTTAAAGAAAAGTTGATGGGATGGAAGCATGGGAGTATCACATAACAAACTTGTTTCACTTATAGAATGCTTGTTTAATATATAATGTGAGCTAGAAACTGTATAGGAGAATTGTGGCGAACCTGTGACCAACCATGCAATTTTAAGTGACCCGAGTGTGAATAAGATAATGTTAAAGGTGTAATAAAAGTGGGATGAAGGTGTGGTGATGATGACGATGATGTTGTCTATTTCCTCCTTTAATAAACTTTATTCATTATTAATGATAACTTATTTTTATTCATAAAATTGAATAGTGCTTGCATCTGACCATCGACAAATTCTTGGCTTTCTTCTTATAAGATGTCCAAGATTATAGTAACTATAGAGGAATTAAGCCAATGAGTTATACCAATGTAATGTAATAGAATGTCGCCTCCAGGATAGAACTAGGCATAGGATAGTGATAGGCAGGTCCACAATGGAACCAATCTTCATTCTGAGGCAGATGATAGAAAAGTGTAGAGCAGCTAAGAAAGATCTCCATACCATCATTATCGACTTGGAGAAGGCTTATGAGTGTTCCACAACAGGCAATATGCCTGTTCCATACCAGGTATTATGCAAAACAGGGTAGAAAAAGGATTTATCTGAATAGTTTAGGATATGTATGATGGTTCCATTCCACAGCCAGGGTAAGGACACCTTGTGGAAAATACTGGGGCCTCCCTAGTGAAGTTTTGGGTGCACCAAGGTTCAGCACTAAGTCCATACCTTTTTATTCTGTTTATTAACGGGCTGTTGATGGGAGTAGGAGAATGGACCCCTCAATGCATGGCATTTGCTGACGAGCACTTTTCAACCTCACATTGCAAGTAATTGACTGCTTTCTCATTGCATGTCATTTTACTGTTTCTGTGAAGTATGAACCCCCAAAAAATGGGTCCTAAGAGAGTTTTTGCTCATTAACAATACAGTACTGTACTTTGCTTTTAACTTCTTAACAATTTTCACAATCTTTTGTGACAACCCAGAACGCATTACACAATATAACATAGAAATCTATGGGAAATTGTGTTCTGCATAACGAACACCCAGCATAATGTACATATCGCTGGAACGAATTATGTTTGTTCAGCAGGGTACAACTGTATAATGAATTATTTTGTAACACCAGTGTACTTCCTTTAGATGCATTCAAGTGAAGGCTGTTATATCAACTTGGTTGTATGGTAGTCCAGGGCATTGAGTTCACGTGATGCTTTATGAGTAGACTTACTGGGGCTTCCTAAAAATGCCTGCTTGCATCAATGTTCACGAGAGTGAGGTGACACTTCTTGCGGTTTTAAATTTTGCATACCAGAAAATTATGGCTCTTGAACAAGGTGGTAGTTGTCCATATTTCATCCTATGCACTTTTTATAAAATGCCGGTTAATTGATTTCGTCTTGTGATGCCACAACATGCACTGTGCTTTCTCTAGTGGTGACACTATCTCTACTTCTTGCATTTGCAACACCACCTGTGATAAATGTGGGAAAACCTTGTAGATCAGCGTTTCCCAACCTTTTATGGCTCGTGTACCACTTGGTAGTACATCATGAAAAATTGTACCACTTCGTAAAAATGATTGTATTTCATGAAATGTTGTTATTTTTAGTGTGTTATTGTCTAATTCTAATTGAATATATGGCAAGCATCTCTGAAAGGCCAGTTGGCAGTGGAGAGAATGACTCTTTCCTAATTTATAACCCATTGAACCCCCAAGGGAACCCCCATCTTGAAGAAACTTATTCACATTATCCTCACTGAGAGAATTCCATTGTTGAATGACCCTTGGAAGAAAAGACCAGTAATGCGAGTCTGTTCGTGCCCCAACCTCCTTCAGTTTGAAGGGATGATCCTTTCTCCCCTATAGTCTACCAGGGATGAGCTGCCCCCGGGGTACCCTCACATCCTAATTTCAGCAGCCTGTGAAAAAGCTTAATGCTGTCGGATACCAGCCTCTGATTAAGTGAGTCCCACCCTAATTCCGTGATCCTGTCTGAGACACTCCACCTATGAGAGAAGCAATGCAGCACAATTCTTGCAGCCCTCCAAGATAACCCCTGCCTGAAGGGAAACCAAATTGGACTACAGTACTCCACTATTGGCCATCATCATCATACCCTCATCCCGCCTGTGGTGGGGTCGGGTCTGCAGGTTCTTATCCTCCACTCTCACCTATCCCCCACCCAACCCTCCATGTCTCTCAGAACCACCTGCTCCAACGTTCGTTTTGGTCTTCCCCTACCCATGGTGCCCCATCACCTGCATACCCATAATGGACCTAATAAGCTCCTCGTCTCTCCTCATCGCAAGCCCATACCTTCTCCCTCACTCTTTTTTGCGATGTCTCCCACCCCCAAGCTACCTCTAACATAATCATTACAGACTCTGTCAGCTCGTGACACCCCAATCATGTAGCGCAGACCTGGCCCCGTCACAGGCGGGATGAGTGTATGATGATGATGATGATATTTCATTGTTCTCAAATGGTCAGTACTGTTTTGTGTTTGAGGGCGAGACTGAACTCCTTCCCGGTTGACTACATGTTTTATTTGTTCTTTGTAGTGCTCAGATAAAATTTTCTCAATTCTATCAACTGCTTTGATATAGTAACGGGTACTTTGTCTCCTTCCTTTATGTTAATATTAGCATATATATTTTGTGGAGACTATTTATCTATTGCTAAATGATGTGCATAAGGAATTGAAAAGTGAAATGGAAAAGGTGAGTTGTTTTTGATGCAGTTTCTTTGAATGATATTAGTAATTGGATTCTAACTGTTTATGTTGCTCCTATGTAGAGGTGATAAACCTACTTTGTATACATTATTTGCTCAAACGTTTGCCATTGATAAGACATAATATTTGCATTAACGAGCGTGAGTGATGCGTTTAGTTTACGTAGTAAATCAGAATCATTAGTTTTTGTTGATTGATTAATATACCCTTCTTGAAAGAGAAGTTTTAAGGCCGGTGGCTAGGCCAGTATGGTTGGCTCACATAGTTTATCTATAGCATGTCTACTAACAGCAGAATGCCAATCCACCCTTCCAGGGTAATAAATCTAACAATCTATGTGTATCACCACAAATCTATTGGGCGACAGAAAACGCTTAATTAAATCATATTTTGAACGTCACTGCTTTAAGTGCTAATATTCAGCAGTTTTACTTCCCAAAATAAGGGGAGACTGTCAGTGCAGCAGGGAGAGCGGCCAGTTTAGAAAGTAACACTCTAGAGCACACTAACAACGACACATTTCGGGGCACACAAACGCCAAAGAAAATATATACTGTAACTTGTAACCTAACCCTATGCAAAACCTTGCCTCGGTGGCGCTCGGTAACTGTGTCAGTAGTTTTTTGTTCAATACTGGACCAAGGTGGGTTGGCTTTTTCGGGCGAGAGAGAAGCCCTGAGTGCACCTTCTTTCAGGTGAGAAGTAAAACCGAGGCCCCGTGTGGTCTACAATGGCAACTGCACGTGGAAGAACCCTCTCTATTATGGAACGGGTAGAGGACCAAAATTTCCAGGTGTAAGAGCTCGCCCCCTGTCTTCGGTGTCCCAACGAACAGTAGAAAGACGATAAATAGCATAGGAGTTGCAGCTTTGGTTGGCAACCGGCTGTGGGAAAACACTGCCCAATATATCGCCCTTGTGTCCTGTCAGAGGGACAAGATGGGTACCCGACCTCAAAATCAATAAGAAGTGGCTAATTTGATGTCTGATACAAAAATTTTTGGAATTTTGTAGACCAGTGTTGTTTTATCTTAACCCCCAGTTACTACCTTGGGAACACTCAGTAGATTCTGCATTCGAACTATGCAGTGGATGGGGCTCTAGTGGCCATTATAGTTGAAGAGTCCTAAAACACGAACTGAAATTGGTGATCAACGAAAGATGAAAGATGCGCCCCATTAAGACACTGAGAGGTGACCAATGGCTGCATTACTCTCTCCCCCCCCCGCTCCTGCTCCCACATGTCTTTCAAAGTACATTGTTGTGCCCTTCACTATTGGGTAGCTCTGTGTGCCCCTAATGGTCCCTAGGATTTCGGTGCATGTACAGTCACGCTCAAAATTAATGCCTGCATTGTAGTGTATTACGCATAATATAATCCGTCTTAGTCAGGTTATTTATGCAAACTGTTACCAAAACTTATTCCGTTTCCGCGTTAGGTAGTTTTCCGGATTAGGATTGTATTTTCAATGGGAAATTATTCCTTTCTGAAATTTATTTTCCGTTTGGCCAGGTTTCCGGTTTTTACGAGGTCCGCTTTAGGCAGGTTTTACTGTAATTACTGAGTTCATGGAACAGAAAGTTGTTTAGCCAATGTTCTGACTGGGACGTTGATAAGTACATGACGTACGAGTATAAAGCTCGATTGGGATTGTGTGGTCAAAATGAAAACGTAGCAGACTGCTGTTTGAAACCGTGTCTGCAGTGGGGTCTCTAATGACCTTGTAGTTGACGGGACCTTAAACTCCAACAAACGAAAAAAGTGTCTGAAGTGATATGCATCAGGGGTGTCAAACTGGCAGCCTGTGGGCCGCATGATGCCCTTGAAGCCTAGAGTTGTCCCTCACAATCGCTATCATGTAGTATACATATACAATCTGCTACTCAGGGGCATAACGAGAGGGGGACAGTTCGCCCTGGGCGTAGTGGGAATGAATCGTCATGTGCCATATGTTGGTCCAAACTATTATCAAATACCATTTCGGCAACTGTCAGGTCAAATAAGCTCCATACAGGCCCACTGGCCTCTTGGCACTTTTAAAAAATTACTAAAAAAAAAAGTCAACACTGCGTGGCCCTCATGACAACGTCCATGTTACCAATGTGGCCCTCGGGTTATCTCCAGTTTGACATGACTGATATATATATATATCATCGTTAAAAAATTTGAAGATGGTGTCGAACAGTATTTACCATTTAAATCAATGATTACAAAATGTTATTTTGCCTACTGTGAGTCTGCTACCAATCATTATTATAGTATGTGATAAAATATGGACACGTTGTACAGTAAATAAATAGTGTCACTGATAATTTTCATTTGCTAGCAGTATTTACGCATGGAATTTCCAGCACGTTGTGTACCTAATGATGAATTTAGTAAATATTTGATAGATTATTATAGTGTATATCCAGCAGTTTCACTTTTGGGTTAATACCTTGTCGTTCGGGATGCATACTACATCATAATGCTACTAAAATATTGCATTGCAATGTTTTTGATGACGAAGTTGGATGTAAATGTGGAGAAGAACTGACATTCACCTTACATTACATTTTTGTTTTCCCGTATGTCGGATATCTGTCACTGCATAATGGTGAGTAGCAATCGTCTTTATTTCTCCATACCCAAATTTGGTGTGGTTATAGTCGATAAGACTTATAGCTGGGTCGGGATTATTAATTCTTTCCTTTCGTTTCCTACTGAGCTTGAAATTGTATGCATTGGTCAATCAACTTTCGTCTCATGCTATTAGTAAACTATGGATTTCGGAATGCGCTGTAATAGCCAGAAAGTTGTCTTCTTGTTGACCCATTCGTTAATCCTCCATAAAGGCCATTTGCGTTTTTGGCCAAGGTACTGCCACTAATACCTTCATACAGTTCTTTAATTGTGCATCACTGGTTATTAAACATTACAAGCCACTGCTATAATAAAATGGTAATAAGGATTAGTTTTGGTCTCATTTCAAATTGTTTTCGGTTTCAGCTTTTAACCCAAATCATGATTTATTTATGCCAAGTACGTTATTATGTGATTTTATTTTAGAGTGCCAAAGTATTCAAAAAAGTAGGCTGGATTTCAGTTCTTTGTGCGATTCTGTGGTTCAAAATACAATCAGGTAAGAAATATTGTCGTTTCTACACATTAGGCACGTTTTGGTGATTGACCTGGTCATTTGTGGTTTGACCATGATCTGCCTTTTTATTTCTGTATCTGTTTTGGCTTTTGCCTTTCTATTTGTATGTCTGGTTTGGCTTTTGCCCATTTTAGCTTCATGTCTGTTTTTGGCTTTTGCCTTTTATTCTTCATTATTTATTTGGTTATTGCCCTTTTATTTTTTATTACTCTTAGTGGGTTTTTATCTTCATTTATTGTCATTATGATGGGATGGCCAATTACACCCCCACCAAGGTGATTGTCTTTCTGTGCCCTAATGACCATTGAAGTCGATGGGCCCTGAAACACAAACAAACAACATCAAATTGACCATGATCTCATGCCTGGTCTCACCAAATGGGAACTGTTTGACCTGCAAAAAGGAATTCACAGAACTTAAAAACGAATCCAATACAATAAAAAAAAACAATTCCCTAGAATAAAAAACGAATCCACTAAACTAAAGAAACATGAATTCACTAAAATGAAGAAAACCCACTAAGCTAAACTAAAAAACGAATTCACTAAACTTAAAGATATAAATTACCTAAACTAAATAAATCACTAAATTAATACAAAAGTAGATTTGCATAATTTAAACTAATTACCAGTACCTTCCATCATCTGCTAAAACTGGTTGGAGCATTCTGCCATTTTTTATTTTTCCTTGACCAAATGCACACACCATGCTTTTATTTTGGTCATGTTGGTCATTCTTTTGTCTGACCACAGCAACTGACCAAACCAGTTTTGGCAACACCAAAATGTGTTGTTTCTAACACAATGTGACCAACATTGACCTGGTCAATTGCCAAAGCGTGCCTATTTAATGTCAAGTTAGGCAGTAGGAAGTCATCATATATCTGAATAAACGGATTTAATAGCCCACACATTAGTTTGATTGATGAATGGTTTATACTTATTTCCTCATCATCTGACCTATGGTGTCATTGCATAGTGGGTATCAAATTGCGTTAATCCCACTGCCAAATTAATACTACAACCTGTTGTTTAATGATGATCATCATCATACCCTTATCCTGTGTGTGGCAGAGGTGGGTCTGCAGGTTCTAGCCCTCCACTTCTACTTATCTTCCACCAAGTATCATCCACTTAACACATGAAGATGGCTTTCCATAAGAAGAGAAGTCAGAAATATAATTTGGAGGGGTGGGATCGGGGCATAGCATTGCAGGAGCAGGAGGTGTGGGCCGCCCTGGGTGGCAAAATTTCACAATAAATAATATTAATAGTATCCTGAAATTTGACTAAAATTCTGAGCCATTTCTTTTCACATTTTCATCGCACCTACAATTTGGACCGATTAAAATAAAACTAGAGCTAAGGTAGAAAATATTAGTAGAAATGAGGGAGCTAAGGCCTATGCTCTGGGCAGCCAAAACCCATGCTATGCTACTGAGGTGGGATGCAGATAGTGAGGTCGCTCTTAAGAAAGCCAGGAAAAGGGAAAAAGTACTGATTAAATAGGCCTACAAGAATTTCCATCAGAATATTTTGGGGGAAAGGCTCAAGAACAATCCAATGGTGTTTTGAGGGTACCTAAAATGTGTGGAAAGGGGGATGGTAGGTTTACAGCTATTAACAATGGGTCAGGAAACTTAGTTAACAATAGCCTAAAGCCTAGTTCCCTGGCACGCGATACCGACGAGAATAGCGCTTGAGCAGACGGTATAATTATGACGTAAACCACAGGCGCTAACAGAAATTATGCCTGATTTGATTCCCTGGCATGAGCGAATTCACGTAAGTGATTAATAGTCTTCAATATGAACGTTTGGTGGCGCCAAAACCAAAAAAATAAATAAACCAATGAAAAGTAAACGGAAGACTATTTAAAAATTCATACAGCCAATCAAATTCGAGCGATGCATTCCATCGACAAATGCAGTTAACTAACTATCAACTGCACTTCACCGTTGATTTCGCTCTTACTTTACAAAATGGTAGTGTAGCTACGTCATCAGTTTTTGTGGATTGTCGTCTGCTAGAGCACGATTCTCGTCGGTGTCGCGTGCCAGGGAACCAGGCTTTATACAGTAGCAGCAAATTTTTTAATGATTCATTTGCAAATAGTAGGTACAGTGGCATAGCCAGATTTTGCACCATGGAGAAACAGCAAGCATATTAAAAAGGCGCCATGTTATCAATCTACAATATAGGCCCACCCACGTTTCACATGTCAGTCAAATCATCCAAAAATTATAATTGAAATAATGAAATTATGTTCATACAGTGCATTTAATACAAATCAGTGCAACTGTCAATATAAAAAATTCAATAACGTATCATATCGACACCTTCCCGCTAAAACATCGTAAGCGACATTTTTTGAGATTTTCACTTTGTAATTTAATCAAATTCTGTACATTGTGTCTTTCTTAATACTGCAATCGGTTTTGCCCTATGTTAAATACTTATTTTATTTTTTAATATCTAAAAATATTGTAAGCATAAGAATGAATGAGGAAATCAGAACATTTTTCTCATTTCCTGTAAAATTTATGAAATGGCGCTTACGATGTTTTACCGGGAAGGTGTCGATATGCACTATTGAATCATCCTGAATCATGGCATGAGAATGGGGACGTTTTCATTCAGGACTGATAGTTTGTTTGCTTTCATTTTTTAATGATTAAATTTCTAATCTATCTTGGGAAATTGAAATGATTCAAAGGAGGGCAGCAAGCATTGTAGACTGAGTGTGTCAGACACGATCAGAGAATTAAGGTGAGGCTCACTACATCAGAGGTGGGTATCTGACATTCTTTTTAACAGACTTTTGAAAGTATGAGGGGAGTATGGGGGAAGAAATGATCATCCATTTAAATTGAAGATCAGGGTACAGACAGACTCATATTACTTGTCTTTTATCCAAGGATCATTTGGCAATGGAATGCTCTTAGTGAGGATAATGTGAGGAACTTTCTGAACAAAGGTGCCAATATAGCAGGTAGGGAATGGATGGGAAAAAAAGATGCTATGCTCCAGGTTCCATGGGGTTTTCAATGAGTTAGAACAGGGGTGGCGAACCTTTTTCTCCTGGCGTGCCAAAAATTTAAATAGTTATAGTTCTTGATTCGCTAACGTGCCAGAAACATTAGTGTTAAAGGAATTTATAGTAGGGTACCCTCACTTCTGGTTTGTTACAGGAAATGGAAATTTCACCAATTGATTTGTAGTACGCTCGGCAACTGCGTTAGTAGTTCTAGGTTCGATACTGGGCCGAGGCGAGCTGGCTTCTTTTGGGGAGGGGGCAGAGGCCCCGAGTGCACCTCCTTTCGGATGAAAAGTAAACCCAAGGTCCCGTGTGGTGTAAGTTGGCATTTGCAAGTAAAACAACCCTCTCTACTTTGCAACGTGTAGATGAGGCAAAAATTGTGAAGTGCAGGAGCTCTCCCCCTAGCGTCGGTGGATGGAATGCCCCAACGCACACTAGACCGACAATAAATAAACGTAGGGGTTGCAGCTTTGGTCGGCAACCGGCAGTCCAGTATATCGCCCTTGTGTCCATTGAGAGGGACAAGATGGGTACCTGACCTCGCCATAGGTGGGAAAAGAGGTAGGAGTTGCTGATTGGTTTGACTTTATATACTGTAGGTTACCCTGTACAAGTATCTGCCACGTGCCAACAAAATTGCTCTACGTGCCATAGGTTCGCCACCCCTGAGTTAGAACTTACGAATGAGTTATTCTCTCCACTGCCAATTTGGCCTATTAGGGCTGCTTGCAGTGCTTTTAACAAATGGAAACAAAGCTTCACTACCTAACCCTGGGTAAAAATGATTGACTTTATTTTGCTCGTGATTAATGAAATGTCTTTTCGTTTCAGGTTTAGGGGAAGAAACGTTTTTTCTACAGCAACCTTCAAGTAGCAGAGTGAACGTAGGTGATGACGTTACACTGAATTGCACACTTCGAGGGAACTTCACTAATTGTCATTGGAAGAAGAATGGCGGAATACTTAAAATCCTTCCCAACGTCAGCAGGCTTCAGTTGAATAATTGTAGCCACAATGCCACAGTTTGGGATTGTGGTTTAAAAATAAGAGGTGTTACAAAAGAAGATTTTGGTACTTACCAGTGCTCATCCTCTGGATCATCCGATAACAACTCTACTTCCCTCAGTAAAGAAGCAAAAATTTTCGGTAAGTAAAATGCTTAAACTTAGGTGATTAGCGAGGTTGAAAATTGTTGAGGAATGGCACAGTACTGGTGAGCATTTAAATTGTCATCGCTTTGGTTAATGAAGCTTATGTTTGTTTATTCGATGAGAGGTAGGCCTATATAATATCAAACTGGTGCCCAGATAGCCTTGTACAGTAATTTCTAAAACCTGTCATGAACTGTTCCTTTATTTTTCCATGCATTTCAATTATACATACAGTATGTACAAGTGAGGATATTTTAAGCTTCTTAATTAATGTTTATCCATGTTCACTAATTGGCGTTCAAAAACTCTTCCATAATAATTTAGGAGGGGTATAATTTAACTCGAGGAAATATGTCTTGCCTTGCGTTTTATATAAACAAATGTCCTGTTGTCTCCCTCTCTCTCTCTCTCGGTTGTTTTGAAATGATGTTAAACCAAATCTGAGATTCTTTTTCCGCGGTTCTTGTTGAAGGCGGTAGCAATTCAAATCCTTTAAACTGATCCGTTCTCATAGGTACGAAAATGGACTATTGCCAAATAGACTCTCCAGTCGTGAAATGACTTTCTTCGACGTATCTTTAGAGAAGTTAAACCTAAACCAGAAGTCGATTACTTCATTCACGAACGAGTTTCCATCTAGTTTCTAGATTAGTTTTTGCATGCCTCTGGTGCTGTGTTGTCTGAATATACGGAAATAGTACAGTACATCTAGTTATCAGGGCTATATAGGCACGTCCAGAGGCATTTGCCTTTTCTCTATCTCCTGCATTTGCCGTCATCCTTGTATAATCAGTATTAGATGAGGCGCCGACTTTTATTTGCCTACTAGTGCCAGAAGAGTCCTAACAGTTAAGGTAGATCCCATTTCCAACGTCCAGTGATAGGTTCATGTGCAAGTATAAACTGCGAACCAAGTGAATCCCACTTTTGGATTAGTTGGTTCCTGAGCAAATTAGCAGTTTGAGAGGAAAGATGATAATATAAAAACCCGTTGTACGTCGATTTGTGGTAGATTTCTATCAAGTGGAGTTCTGAAATGGGCAACAAACTATTGCATTTTCCACCTCCATGCATACTTAGGACAACAGAAAAGAACGGAAACCTAATGAAATATAGAAATTACATTGTTATTATTCTCTGTCTCCTTATCCTTACTATACCAAAATCATGACGGTCTAAACAGATATAGGAATACCGTGGGTCATGTGTGACTTAAGGAGTGTTGATGGGAAATGGCATACACTCGAAACATTTAGTTCTCAAACCCCAAAACTGACGCGTTATACTTCGTCATAGATGACCACTCATGAAATGTATTTCAAAGTGGACTACAACGAGGTATTCAGTGGTTGAATATGATGTTGACATTTGTTATGTATGTATGAAAGATTGTTAAAGCTAGGGATTGCATAACAAATAATGTGGTGAACGTGGACATGCATGGTATACAGCTCATTCTGCTATAGATTTACTTTGGCGGGTTGGATTGTATTGTACGGAATGCTTTATTTCGGAAATGTATACGAAAAATTTTATTTCTGTGGTAGATGCCAGTGAGCTACAACTAAAAAATGCTACAGGATACCAAAATGCGGATATAACGTTAACATGTGGTTTTGAGAATGCACCGGGAAAATGCACCTGGAAAAGAAATGGGAATGTACTAAAGTTTGGAGAACGCATTGCTTTCCTAGGAAATAACACCCAATCCAGCTTCATTACGAATTGCACTATTAAACTGCTAAAACTCACCGACGAGGATAGTGGTAGTTATGAGTGTGCTCTTATGTCTACACATGATGGCGATAAACCTCCAAAAGCTTTGGATAAACAAGTAGCATGGATTTCTATTGAAGATTCTGCAAGTAAGTAGCAGTCAACTCCTTTGTTATGGATTTCAATTTAGGTTAATATGGCGCTGAAATGTTCTCAACATGGTCAATAACGTGCAGATCCATGACAGTCTCTCAAATATGCCATTGAACATGACGTTACTCCAAAGTATATAGTTTTCAAGTGTTAGACGTTGTATGGAATGGCTATTGACAGCAGACTTTAGGTACTTTCAGAGCCCACTCTAGCGCTTATGTCGCCCTGGACAAAAACACAAATTGCCCTTCCCCCCTTGAAGCTGTGCTCGGTTTGCGTGCAAATGATATTCTGTTCAGAGCAGTATTAATATGCATGTTTAGACAAGTTCAATCAGCGTCCTTTACAAATTCTGCATTAAATTTCCAATAATGGTGCTAATATTTTTAGCTCTTAGACATAAACAATATAAATATGCTATCCACTGTAAATTTTTAGTGAACAAGTAAATTGGTAAATCACAAAGAAGTCAGTATTTCCTCACAGTTGCAGCTAAAGTGCGTCCCAGACAAATTTCCGGGTAAATGTCCCAGACAAATTCCACCCCTAGAGCGGGCCCTGCGTAACTTTATTTCATAACCGTTGTCTGTTAAGTGAAACAATGCGTCCTACATATTCCATTGCTTTCATCAATTCCAATTAGTTTTTCAGTAAGGGAAATTTGAGATAAATTTTAAATAAGAACATCATAACAGGCATTCATGAAATACCAGTCGCATAATGAAGGTATGAAGCGCCTAATTTGTGCCTCCACGGGTCTACAGGTCCATTGAACATACTTTGACTGGGGACACCCCAGTCAGGCGTTTGGAACCCACAGGAAAGTTGGCTGATTGTCTGTGGGGGGTTGCCAGCCTACTCCACTGTCCCAACACCGCATTAGACAACCAAAATATAAATTTTGGCAGTTAAATTAATGCTTTGTCGGTTATAATATTGCATGGTGTCTGACCTATTTCACAATAACTATAATGCAACAGGAGTCGGGCTCATGCCTGTAACAAAATAATGACTAAAAAATTAAATAGTATAATTCATCAAGTTAAAGCTTACTAAATGCATTTGCGCCTGTGGCGGGTGCGTTCTTTGCCACGCCCTCGTTATTTTATCTATTAATATTACTTCCTATAATTCCTACATACATATTCATAGACTTCCAATTTCGTTTTTGTAAGGATTATTTTAATTTCATTTTGACTTTTTTGATGTTTGTGTTTCTGTTTTGCATGGTTCAAATGGCAAAATATGGTGAAATCTGTCTAAACTCTGTAACCCTTATAAAAGTGAAACCTGAATCAATTCACGCAGCCTGAACCAGAAAGTTGCCTAGGATGATACTTGAAAGAATTTTCAGGTGTGAGTACTCCCACTCCAAATAGAAATAACAATTCCTTATTTACCAAATGTCGACTGTTATATGACGATTTATTTCGGTCAGCCATTATAACCTACGTGCGGTCTATAATATACAGTATTTTAAGTTTCTTCTTTACTTTATTGATGTTGAACTTTATTTCATGCAATACAGTAAAATACTAGCTAGTATTATCATTTGAAATTTCCCCTGACATATGTACAGTATATTAAACCGAATCTTGTCAGTGGTAAAGTTGTGATTTTGACAGCTTTGCTCTCTAAAGCAGCGGTTCTCAACTGGTGCTCCATCTAGCCCTCAGGCTCCACAGTAGGATTTTCGGGGCTCCACGCCATGAAGAGCTGCAGATCCCTGGGGCATCACAAACGTCAGCAGTCTCTATCTTGAGCAAATGTAATTGCATCTTGCATATATGTGGTTGTGTTGTCTCGTTACACTGGACCCTTCTAACGTTGTCCAGCGATGAACAAGTGGTAATAAAACAGGAAGGATCTCTGGAACAAAATCTTGTTCCTAAAACTTTCCATATTATATATTTGCTGACAGTCAGTCATTTGATTAAAGAAACGATTGTAACACTAGTCTTAAAATTTATTCTCATGCAATGAAGCATCTGGTGATAATGTCCAGCAGTAATCCAGCATTGCAGGGCTTCATTTATCTTGATACCTTCTGCACATCATTGTGATGTCATGGTGAAATCTTTCCACATGCTCATTACTCCCTGCTCCACAATTTGATGGAAAGAAATATAAATGTGAATGTAGGAAATGGATCCTTAAGGACATGTTGCACCCAAGATCACTGTATACATTTAGAAAACTGTCTACTATTACCTAGTAGTTTATAGCCCTGTGTTTTTCAAGAAATTGCTTTGCTTCTGAATGAAATGCTTCCCAAGCCTCCTTTTCCTTCCTACACAACACACTGAGAAACTGCTCAAATTGAAATAGGGACAAATCTGAGGACCAATAAGCACCCATTCCTTTATCTTTGTTTCACTGGATCTTGAAAATTTTGAGGCAAATAATTCAAGGCCTCCCATGATTTGTCCATTACTTTAACAAAGTTTTTCATTCAGTCCAATTTGATGTGTAAGGGAGGTAACAATACCTTGCCTTTATCTACAAGTGCTGATTGCTGAACATCTTTACTACCAAGGTGCCATGACTGTCACAGAGGCCAGTCTCTTTCAATGCAGTACTGATCTTGGTTTCTACTGTCCCACACACATATGAAACAACATTATTTTGTATATCCACCATGAAGGCCAAGCAGAACAGTAACAACTTCCAAATCACACAACAGAAACCACTGATGTTGATCATAGTTTATGCTCTTCAAAGGTGTTTGAAATTGTCATAAGGTTCTTTTGTATGAACCACACGACCAACTGGAATGGATGGTAGGGCATTTCCATTATACGGAAGCACGGCTTTTAGACTCAAATTGGATGAGTGTATAAAAAGTCTACAGTCCTCAGGACAATATTTGATTTTGAGATCTGCCATTATATTGCAAGCATTATTGTACACAGGAAATTCTCCTTCCTTAGTAAAAGCAGGTCAGTGTTTTTGTGATGGTACCAGTACAATGAAGAATGAGTGTCTTCTGCAAGGAGATTCCATTGCTGCAATCTGGAAACCAGAAGTTTTGCGTAATTCATTGGTAAGTCTGGATCAGGGGTTTCCAACCTTTTCCTTAGATCGACCCCTTTTAAAAGTAAGGGCTTAGTTCATAGACCCCGCTTACATTTTTCTCTATAATTTGCACCTGATATACAGTATACAACACCCTGCATCGATGACACAGTGGGCCAGTAACTGTGCCAGTGGTTCTCGGTTTGGTACTGGACTGAGGCGGGTTGGCTTCTTTTTGGGTGAGAGACAGCGAGAGAGGTGCCTCAAGCACTCCTTCCTTTGGATGAGAAGTGAAATTGAAGTCCCGTGTTGTGTATGCTGGCATTTCCACATAAAAGAACCCTCTCTATTATGCAATGGGTCGATGAGGCAAAATATGCAGGTGTAAGAGTTCAACTAAGTGCCCCAATGAAGCAAAGGCTAATGCTATATAAGGATTGGGATTGCAGCTGTGGTCGGCAACTGAATGGGGAGAACACCGTCCACTATATCACCCTCGTGTCCTTTCAGAGGGGCAAGATAGGTACTCAACCCTGCTATAGGTGGGAAAAGGATTAGGAGTTGCTTGTTAGTCCTCAAAGGAAATAACAAAGAATGCATTCAAATAAATGTTTCAATGTCGACCCCCAATCGACCCTTTCATCATCTTTGACCCCCTTTAAAATTCCATTGATCCCTTGTGGGTCGGTACAGACCCCGTTGGGAAACCTTCATCTAGAATCTAGATCAGCAATTCTCAACCACTGTGCTGCGGCAATTTAGTGTGTCACGAGATTCATGAGAGTGTGCCACGAGGTCGGGTACCCATCTTGTCCCTCTGACTGGACACAAGGGCGATATATTGGGCAGTGTTTTCCCACAGCCGGTTGCCAACCAAAGCTGCAACTCCTATGCTATTTATCGTCTTTCTGCTGTTCGTTGGGACATTCCACTTAAGACGGGGCGAGCTCCTGCACCTGGAAATTTTGGTCCTCTACCCGTTCCATAATAGAAAGGGTTCTTTCATGTGCAGATGCCATCGTACACCACACAGGACCTCGGTTTTACTTCTCACCCGAAAGCAGGTGCACTCAGGGCTTCTCTCTCACCCGAAAAAAGCCAACCCACCTCAGTCCAGTATTGAACCAAAAACTACTGACACAGTTACCGAGTGCCACCGAGGCAAGTTTTTGCATAGGGTTAGGTTACAACTTATATATTTTCTTTGGCGTTTGTGTGCCCCGAAATGTGTCGTTGTTAGTGTGTTTGTGTGCCGCCAAATTTTGAAATTAGTAAAAGTTTACCGTGGCGAAAAAAAGGTTGAGAATCGCTGATCTAGATGATTAATAAGGTTATTAAATTCACTCAGTGTAATGAGGTGTGGTTCAGAGAAAGAATCTGGGTTCTGTGAACAAGATGGGTCAGGTTCATTTGATTCATTTTATGAATCAGCTGAGAATGATTCAAGTGGAATGTTAATTGGTAATCCTTCGCCATGTGGTTTTGGGCACAAGGGAGATGGGATACAGTCGACTCTCGATAATTTGAAACTCGATAATTTGAATCTCCCGATAATTTGAAGGTTTTTCCAGGTCCCTTGAAAAACACACGATAAGTTGAAAAAAATCAATGTATTTTGGTCCCTTCGGTAATTCGAAGTTGTTGCAATAATATTTTGCTCACCAACACTGTATAATTTGAAGTCAGGACTCCTGAACTCTATAATTTGAAATCCCCCACTGAATCAATTAATCATGCACAGACTTGTCCGTTGTTTACATTCCATAGTCAGTACTAGTTCGGTTTTTAGTCTTCTTAAGCCTAGTCTTAAAGCTACAGAGGTGTGAAAATTATTAGAAAAAAAATAAATTTTTAAAAAATCTTCCTGCTTTTAAGTAAAAATGATTATAAATCTTAATTTTTGGCCGTTTATATTGTAATCCATTGTTATTTCTATTTAACTTTATGACGTTGTCTCACAACATAATCGTTGTTTGCCAACATTGCCAGTGGCAACACTGTTGAGTCAAAAATCTATATTGAATATTCTTCAAAAATGTGTTTTTATTCCAATAATATTGACACCTCTGTAGTCTTGTTCAAATCTAGTTTGGGTGGGGCGGCAGCCCTGGGCACAAAATTTTAGGGGGCACAAAATTTCAAGGGTTGCAAAAATTTTCAAACGAAAAAATAAGAAATATAAAATTAGCGCACCATATCTTTCACATTTTGGGATTTTTTATTCCTATTCCCAGTCTCAATGTGAAAAGTGGTCAATGCTTGTTGCATCCACAAATCACACATGGGTGACAAAAGTATCTTCTTAAAGCACACAGTTACCTGTAATTTTCTCACCAGCCTGGACAAGGCCAGCATGATGGGTATGCGAACTGAATGCCAGCATAGCGTTCTGCACATTCGGATTAATAACCCAATTTACAGAAGGACCTCGCTTCACATCAGGTCTGTGAGTCC
The DNA here is from genome assembly GCA_013389805.1 of Trigoniulus corallinus. Taxonomy (NCBI): domain Eukaryota; kingdom Metazoa; phylum Arthropoda; class Diplopoda; order Spirobolida; family Trigoniulidae; genus Trigoniulus; species Trigoniulus corallinus. The sequence continues at coordinate 9,721,180 of JAAFCE010008833.1, forward strand.
TAACCCTCCACTCTCGTCTGTCTCCAACCAGGTTCCCGTCCACCCCACACACTGCCATGTCCTTATGGACCACCTGTTCCCACCCCTGGTTTGGTCTCCTCCTGCCCCAGGTGCTACCGACCTCCTGCATTCCTGGCAAGGACCTAATGAGCTCCTCCTCCCATCTTATCATGACATGTCCATACCACCTCAGCCTATTCTCCCTCATTTTTCTGCAATGTCCACCACCCCCAGGATACCTCTAATATAGGCATTCCTACTTCCATCAGCTCTTGACACACCACTCATGTATCACAGCTTTTGTATCTCAGCCACTTGCATTCTATTGATGTGTCTATTCCTTACTGCCCAACACTCCCATCCATATATCATAGCTGGCCTAACCACTGCCCTGTAGAACCTCCCTTTCAGCTTGATTGGGACCCTTCTATCACCCAGGACTCTCCTTGCCTGTCTCACTTCAGCCACCCCCATTGATTCTATGGGGCACATCCAAATCTATCACCCCATTTTAGATATTAGAATTGGAACATTGATCCTAAGTACTTTACCTCTTCCACCTTTTTCACCAGTTTGCTCCTTGAATGTACGTTACTAGTATTTTGCTGTCCTTCCCAACTGAAAGCTAAATGCTCTCTCTTCATCATGTTCATCTTTAGCCCTCTCTTTTCTATCACTCCTCTTATAACGTTTAGGCCGTTCTCTATCTCTTCTCTGCTGTTGCTAACTTTTCCAATATCGTTGGCAAATGCCAAGCACTGAAGGGTCCAATCTCCTACCCCTGTAAGCAGTAAGTCCAAAACCAGGATGAAAACATATTGACTAATTGCCAAACCTTGGTGTACCCAAACTTTCACTGGAAAGCCCCAGTATTCTCCCAAGGTGTCATTACCCTGGCTGTGGAACCATCATACATATCCTGGACTATTGGAATAAACACTTCTCCTACTCCCCTTTTTCATAATACCTCCCAAACTACCTGTCTTAGGACACTGTCATAGGCCTTCTCTAGGTAGATAAAGATGGCATGGAGATCTTTCTTTGCTGCTCTATACTTTTCTATCATCTTCCTCAGAATGATGATTGTCTCAATCGTGGACCTACCTGGCATAAAGCTGATCTGATTTCCTAGGACACAAGTTCTATCCCAGAGGTGGTGCTCCATTACTCTCTCCCTGAGCTTCATAGAGGGGCTCATTTGCTTTATACCCCTATAGTTACCACAACCTTGGACATCCCCTTTGCCCTTGGAGAGTAATACTATCTGACTCTCATGCCATGCAGATGACATTCTATCTCCAACAGCTAACCTACAGAAAAGTTTCCCTAACCACCTGGTGCCTGTCCCTCCTAGGCTATGCGACACTTTGATTGGGATTCCATCAGGGCCTACAGCTTTTCAGCTTTTCATCTTCCTTAGTGCCCTGGCTACATCTTCCTCTGTTACACAGTCCAACATCACTGTCGATGCAGGATAGGGGGCAAAGTCCTCCTCTCCTCTTCAGTGTTGAAGAGGTTTTGGAAGTACTCACCCCCACCTTCTCTTTATCACTGATGGGGAAAACAGGACCCGACCTTTGGTATCATTCACTGTTATGGCTTGAGATATGTCTGTAGCTGCCCTATCTCTAGCCTTGACAAGCTTGAAGACTTCTTTCTCTCCTTCCTGTGTCTCTAACTGCTCATAGAGGGCCTCATGATTGTGGTGCTTGGCCAGGGCAATGATCCTCCTAGTGGTGGTCTTGACCTGCCTATATTGTATCTGAGACTCCTGGTCTCCTAACTCCCACAACCTGTGGAAAGTAACCTTCTTTTGCTTGATGGCTGCTTCTGCCTCCTCATCCACCAGCCCTTACAGCCATTTCCAAAAATTTAGTTTTTATCAATAAATAAGATCTTCATTAAGTTTAAAAATGGTATTACTACCTAGATTGTTTAAGTTTAAGAACTTTGGCTCTCAAAAGAAATCCCAATCATGTATTGTTGATATTTGGCTCTTTTGACTGATGAGTTTGCTGATTTTTGCTTTGCCCCTGGTGCTAGAAACCCACACTACGCCACTGCATCAGGCACAATATTTTTGAAATGAAAGCAGGCACACTTTCTAATGACGTTTTAAAATATCAAAAATATTTTTATTACTTAAATTATTTCTCTCCTAGTATAGTAAACTCCTTTGTAAACAAATTAAAACAAATATGTTTGAGTTTACTTAGAAACAGACTGGATTATTATATTTTGCTCATTTGAATGCAGGTAGCTGCATGAGGAAATTATGTGACCTGGTCCATTGAAAGCAATGGGATGAAAGCTGGTCAAAAGTGATCAAAACTTATGCCACCATTTATTGCTGTGGTTAGTTCCAAAACTAATACTGGGAGAGTATTTGTGATGTAGTTATATGAAGCTGCTAGGCAACAGCAGTAGAATCATCAAGTAGTTTAAGCAAGAGGCAATGGAAGGTTAACATGAGGTGTAGCTATATCTCAAATTGCATCATATCAACACATTCCTGGTAAAACATCGTAAGTGCCATTTCATAAATTTTACAGGAAATGAGAAAAACTTTCTGATTTTCTCATTGATTCTTATCCTTACACTATTTTTAGATATTAGAAAATAAAATAACTATTTAATGTATGGTTAAAACTGATTGCAGTATTAATAAGGACATAATGTGCAGAATTTTATTAAATTAATAAGTGAAAATCTCAAAAAATGTCACTTATGATGTTTTATCGGGAAGGTGTCAATATGTGGATAAATGCCTTAGTGGTTCGGAGGGGCATCATACAGTTTATCTTGGAAACAAGAGCCAATCCACAATTTTTAATGTCATTTTCGATTTTAACAAGTCATAATCAGTTCAGATTAACTGGTTATAAGTTTGATGCATTTTGGCTGTAGACCAGTGTAATCTTTAATCCAATATTGTTTTAATCAAATAGGGGTGCCACTAACGAACGGGTTGAGAACCACAGCTCTAAAGTACTGTACATGTGTAGTTTACTAACAGTAGTGAAATTTGAAAATATCTTTAATAACAATGATATGTCTGACAGTCTCTAATGATCCTCACTTTCACATCCTTCTAGGTACTCCTAACGTCAGTTCTAACTCAGGTATGCTTTCTTAGCTATATGAACTCATTTCCACCTATGGCTACATGCAAAGCTTTGACAGTGTTCCATGACAGGTAGTTTGGAAGGTATTACAAAAATCTGGGGGTAGAAGAAGGGTATATTCAAATTATTCAGCATATGTATGAAGGTTCTATAGCCAGGGTAAGGACACCTTGGGAAACTACTGTGGGCTTCCCAGTGAAGGTTGGGGGTGCACCAATGTTCAGCACTAAGTCCATACCTATTTCATTTTCGTTATGGATGAGCTGTTGATGGCGGTAGAAGAATGGGCCCGTCAGTGAATGGCATTTGCCAACGATATCACAAAACTTGGTGACTGCAGAGAACAAGTAAAAACGGGCCCAAACGATATTGGAGGAGCGATAGAAAACGCTAAGAGATAGAAAGGGCTGGAGATAAACATGAAGAAAAAATAGAGTATTTAGCGTTCAATTGTCAAGGACAGGAAAATGATAGTGACGTTCTTTCTAGGGGCGAACTGATTAAAGAGGTGCAAGAGGTAAAGCACTTAGGATCAACGTTCCAAAGCAATGTGGTGATAGACTCTGGTGTGGCGAATTGAATCAAGGGGGATGGAGGAAGTAAAGACAAGCATGTGGAGTCCTGTGTGATAGGAGGGTCCCAATCAAGTTGAAAGGGAAATTTTACAGGGCAGTGGTTAGAGCAGCTATGCTATATGGATGAGTGTTGGGCATGATTGAGATTAGGGCTATCAATTAAAGTAATAATACAGTAGAACTTCGGTATATCGAACTCGCTTATATCGAAATCCTGCTTATTCCCGCTTATATCGAAGCTTGAGCGCCGGTCCCGCCCGATGTAAATTTTAGCTTTACATATAATTCCAGATTTGGATATATCGAATCTCGGATATATCGAACTATTTTTCACGGTCCCCTGAGGTTCGATATAACGAGATTCTACTGTACATCTCTTTGCAGAACGTTTTCTCAATTCTGATATGAATATGTCTAATGTGTGTTTTGAATTGTTTCTTTCACAGACTCCAACAAAAGCATGGATGGTTCAAAACTAGGTATGAATTTTTCTTATCTTATTGCCCGGCATTCAGACCTGCCTCAGTCAGGCTGTGGCACAATGGGTAGCATGCTAGAATTACTGCACCAGTGGTTTCAGGTCTGATACTATGTCGAGGAGGGTTAGCATCTTTCAGGTGAGAGAGAAGCCCTAAGTGTGCCTTCCATCAGATGAGAAGTAAAACAGAGGTCTCATGTGGTGTACGATAGCATTTCCACGTTAAAATACCCTCTACCATGCAACGGGTAGATGAGGCAATATTTCCAGGTGTAGGTACCCGTGGATCTCGCCCTATGGCATTGGGTGCCATAATGAGCAGTCGACCAACGCCACGATAATTAAGCATAGCAGTTGCAGCTTTGGTCGGTGGCCGGCTGCAGATAAACATGGTCCATTACATCACCCGTGTGTCCATTCAGAGGGATAAGATGGGCATCAGACCCTGCCATAGGCCAGAAAAGTTAGGAGTTGCTTTTTGCGTTAGTTGAAAGATATTCATTTGGCACTATTTAACTGGCAGAGGAAGCATTTTGAGAGCTTCATGCCCTTGTTACAGTAATGCAATGAATCAAATTATTACTTAATAAAATATACTTTTTGTTTGTGTTTTAGGGCCCATCAACTTCAATGGTCATTAGGGCCCAGAAAGACAATCACCATGGTGGGGGGTGTAAGTGACCATCCCACCATGGTGAAAATAAATAAGGGCAACAGCCCAATAAAATTTACAAAACAAAAAGGCAACCGCCAAACAAATAACAGCCAACAAGTAAGGGCAAAGGCCAAGAAAAAACACAAAAATTAGGCAAAAGCCTAAACAGACAAAAATACACATTTGGCAAAAGCCAAAGAAAGGACAAAGATAAAACAGGCAAAAGCCAAACAAACACAGAGATAAAAAGCAAAAGCTAAAATGGATACAAACATAAAGAGGCAAAAGCCAAAACACACAAAAGGAAAATGCAAAAGCATTAGTATGAGATTTTGTGAAAGAGGCCAGCCTCTTTCACAAATACAAGAGAGCTCTCAACTCCCTGGGGGTTATCTCCAAAGGAGTTAGAGAGCTCTGGACCGACCCCCAGTCGGTATTTATGTTCACAGTATCTCTCACAGTAACTGAAGATGTGTGCCACTGTGAGAGGCTCCCAACAGCAGTCACACCATGGTTCATCCTCACCCCATAATATGTAGGAGTGGGTGAGGAACGTGTGACCGATTCACAGATGAGCAAGCACAACCTCCTCCCTCTGTGACAGGCGGCATGAGGACGCCCAGTGCACAGGGGTGTCTATCAGGGTGCGGAGTTTGTTGGTGGTCTCCGCAAACCACTGGGAACGCCATTGCCCATGGACAACCTGCCGCACCATCGGGAGAGCATCAGAGGAGGGGACAGTAGTGTCAGGAACATCTGGTAGGTGGGCCACCTGACGGGCATGGGCATCAGCCCACTCATTCCCCATGATGCCAACATGCCCCAGGACCCACATAAACAAAACTGTCTTGCCCTGCTGACGAATCATGAGCAGCAAACTGTGCACACCCTGGACGATGGTATTCCTGCTATACAGGGTGTGCAATAGCTGTAGGGAGGATAGGGAGTCAGTCGCAACCACAAAGTGTTGATGGTTCAAATGATGGATGAGTTCCAGTGCCCTGTGCAGAGCAGTAAGCTCTGCAGTTAAGACACTGGTGATGCCTGGAAGGCGGCCCCCTATGAGATGACCAGTTGTAA
>JAAFCE010008833.1:9731057-9749779 GCA_013389805.1 Trigoniulus corallinus
AATGAGGCCATTGTGTGACACCCATTGTTCCACAAGGAGCCCTCGGGGGTTGCGACTGTCTGAGCCCCATTGGGGGTTATGGGCATTAAAATCTCACATAATCAGAAAGGGTCTGGGAAGCTGGGCTGTGAGGGAGTCACGGTCTGCCCATGGGATATCAATACCAGGGGGCAGGTAGAGGGAACATAGAGTGGTGCGCACATTCAGTTGCAGTGAAACTGCCACGGCTTGGAGAGGCGTCTGCAAAGTCACTGGGATGTGCATGCACCCACTCCGGATAAGGATAGCCACCCCTCCCACAGGGTGGTTTCCCTGCTGCCAGGTGTCTGCATACATGTTGTAGCCCCGTATCGAAAGTGGGGTATCATTTCGGCAGAGGATCTCCTGGAGGGAGATGCAGACGGGGTTGTGCCGTGAGATCAGCATTGTGATCTCGTCCCTCTTGTGGGAAAAACCTCGACAGTTCCATTGAAGGAGATTCACCATTAGGTGGGCTTAGGAGGTTTATTTCTATTCCTCCCTTTCTTCCGTCCTACAGCAGAAAAAGGAGGGGTGCCTACAATTGGGTCTTCCTCCTCCATCTCAAGGGAGGAATCCCCATCATGCCCTAGTTGGGACAGGCTGCCACTAAGTGCCTTCTGCTGCTGGCTGAAGAGCTTGGGTGGACGAACCAAAGCCACGCGCCCCACTGCGGGGGCAGGGGGTGTCCCTGGTTGCTTCCCTCCTCTCTCAGCCATCACCACCGCTATGGAGGGGGCCAGCTGGGCTGAGCCAGGAAGGGGGCTGCTCAAAGCAGATGCCTCTGTTTGATGAGAGGTATCTGTGGCCTCCAAGGAGGCTGGGACAGGGGCAGTGATGGAACCAGAAGAAACCTCTGGCATGGGATCGGGATCTGTCTGGCAGCCAATGCTACCACAGACCGGTATCCCATGGGCCCTGCGGGCCAGAGTGGGCAATAAACGGATGAGTGGGGGGAGTTGTGGAAGTATGTCCGTCTGGGTGCAGACAGATGACACAGCGGCCACCTTTGCAGCACCTGCATAGCACAAGCCACGACTTGGCGTCCCTGGCAAGGCTAGGAGCCGCCGCGCATCTTGAAAACTGATACCCTTCTTGACGTGCAATTCCTGGATGGCACGTTCCTGCAACCAGGTGGGGCAATCTCGAGAAGAAGCAGGGTGGTTTCCCTTACAGTTGGTGCAATAAGGTGCAGTTGGTGCAGTCTTACAAGGCTCAGGGGAATGATCTTCCTGCCCACAAGTGCCACACATCGACCTGGCAGAACAGGAATTCTGGCCATGACCATACCTTTGGCACTTGGCAGTTGGCCCACTAAGTTGGGTGGAACCGAGGCCATTGTCTTCAGGCTCAACACAAGAACAAGTTGCAGAAAGAAAAGAAGAAGAAGAAGACAAAGGGGTGGGGTTATTTGATGAGGCCCCCAGCCTCTGTTTTAAAGTTGCCATAATTTGATTAAATTATGAAGTTCACTGTCTGCAGGCCTCACCCACCACGGAGCCCAACAAGGGGACGCCCATTCAGGTCACCAAGGGTGCTCGGACAGGATACCATAAGGGTGGCATAATCCCCAGGTACCAGACCAAAGGCATCAGGGTTGACTGCCGGTCCACTCACAGTAACCCTAGGGGGCATAACCACTTATGTGCCCCTGGCCGATTGACCAACACCGGGTATCTGCCTTGTCCTCCCGTTTTCCCTGAGAGCTGTGGCCAAAGTGATGTGTTGGAACTGTGGGCCGCAGCCCTAATCCCCAATGTCTGTCAGCCAGACCACAAGTGTGAGGTGGCTCAGAGACATCGCAGGACATGCGCCTCCTCAATCACCAGGATCCACTTTTCCCAGGGGTGCGGGTCTCCACGCACAGCAAACACGTGGGTAGGTGTTTATTTACGGTCACCTCAGTAGAGGAGCCTACATCGACTGAGAACAAGTCGGACCAAACACATGAACGACCACGATGGTAGTATCGTCCTGTCCAGAACACGTCATAGACAAAGACGACAGTGGTGTTGTCCTATCTGGGGCAAAAAAAAGTCACCCCTTTTAGTCGCCTCTTACGACATGCAGGTATGCAGTGTGCCTATTCTACCCCAGGCACACACGGGGAATAAAATATACTAATCCATCATTAAAACTGCTGACAGATCAAGGGGCTAGGTCAGTGGTTGCGAACCTTTTTGGAAGACAGGTCACAATAACACGAAAAAAAAACAAAAAGTTGTCTGCAGGTCAGGTGCAAGCACTATTTAATTTTATGAATAAAATAAATTATTAACCCTGGAGAGGTAATGCTACCTTCGCTGTTACATTAAAGGTAAAGGGTAGTCTGTGAGACTACCAAAGAAAATTGCATTATTTTATTGAAATGTCGTGCAATAACTTTAAAACTCGATTGCATATTTATTAATCAATATGTTGCAATGCACAATACGCAATTTATTTTAAATTTCCACATTGAATACAAATTTGCCTATGATGATTACCGCTTATTGCTCTGGAGCACCAGTGCTATGATTATTGCATCATGCATTTAATTTCTGAAGGGCAGAAGGAACAAATTCGACGATTTCGTGTAGCAGAGGTGTTTGCACACCAAATAGCTTAACTTTTGGTTGTGGGGGCGGCTTTGGTCTCCCCCTGCCTAGGGTGTGTCTGACCACCTGAATTCCTGAAATTTACTTAACGTGGGAGCAAGCAGTCTGCAAAAATATGATAGAGTGTGGGGTGGACGGGAACCTGGGAGGAGATAGGCATGAGTTGAGGACTAGAACCAGCAGACCTGACCCTGCCATAGGCGGGATACGGGTATGGCTACAATTGCTAGGCTTCCCCTTAGTCATACTGCACCGTGCCGCACAGTTGTCATGCAGAGCTGCTCCTACCAATAGACTGCCCCTATAGTCATACTGCAACGGGCTACAAAGGTGTTATGCAGAGCTGCACAGCTACAAGAAGTTTTACAAACGTGGATGGTAAAGGTAGTCTGTCAGACTACCAGCTACCAAAAAAATATAGATTAGAATTAATTTATAAGAAAATTATTGCTTGGATCGTTATTAATCAGAGAAAAATGAAGGTACTGAAAATTTCAGGGACATTGCATGCTTAGAAACCAGTGATCTGTGATTTTTGTTAGATGACGGTAGTCTGTCAGACTACCCTTTACCTTTCTAGGGTTAATAACAATTGTAGGGTTGTGATGTGGCAGCGACGCCCCCGCCAGGTGGCGTCATGCTATGGTTAGGTTGCGTTAGCATCTTTGTCATGATCCCAATAGATGGCGCCACATACTGGGCAAACAAACCCAGTTAGTAGACTGACGCTCCCGCTTGGTGGCGTTCAGTCTGCTCTAGTCAGTTTAGGCAGGAAATGGAATGGTTAGTATTTAAGGAAGGGAAAGGGTGGGAAAGAGCAGTCCTCCTCCGAGCTCAACCAGCGTCAGGCTGTACCAGTGGTGGGCAAAGCGCCCCAAACAAAGCCAATGGTTCTCCGCCACAAATAGTCTAATGAGTAACGACATACAGTAACATTCTGTGATGTGTAATGACGTACTGTAGCATTATGTGATGTGTGATGACAAATAATGATGTCTTATGATGTGTAACGCTGTGCAGTGAAGCTGTTTGTTTTTGTAACGCTTGTGCTGCAGGCTGGTAGGACCAGGGCTGGCTTCTGTTGTTGTTGATATGTGCCTGAATGGTAATTAGCGCCTCTGCCATTTGTTTTATCATAATAAACTCAGCTGTAACTGCTAGGTCTATTTTTTGATCCTACACAATGAATAAAGTTTATTAAATTAGCAAATAGAGACCATCATCATAATACCCTTACCCTGCTTGTGGCAGGGTTGGGTCTGCATACGGACAACCTGCTCTTCCATCTGTTGTTTATGATATGATAAACTAGATATGATTCATGTCCGGGTCACTTGAAGTTGCTCAGTGAGTCACACGTTTGCCACCACTGGGCTAGGTGCATTGATCCTCAACAGCCTGTCGACCAAAGATGCACCCTGTATATTTATAGTAGGTATACTATGGTGTACACAATGGGATCATTTGATGGCATTTGAATTTACGAGGAAAAAATATTTTCAAAAATGTCATTAGTATTTCTTCAGTCTTCTCATTTCCTACTGTCAACTGTCATTTCTAAAATATTTAATATTTGATTTCAAGCATTTTACATAAAGGTTCGTTGCTTTACAAACAGGGGCATAACTAGAGTCGACATGGAACCCTTGCATCTGACCAGCTCAACAATGATCATATTTTAAATGAAAATTGTAAACGTTAAAAGCAGCAATGCAAGTGATAAAAAACCAAGATTCTCAAAGCATCCTGAATCCACTCTACATTTTTTAAATCATCAATCCTCGCTATTCAGCAGAGATTAAATGTAATTTTGGTTAATTAACATGTGCTGCCATTCATTAGGAATGGTTCTACCGTATTTTAGCACATTAATGCGTGCAGTATAGGGGGTAGGCTGCTTTTCTTATTGCAGAGTATTTGTGGAGGCACGCTGTACCAAAACCATTTTAAAGGAAGCTGCATTGAAGATATAAAATCTGGGCCATGAATAGTAACCAATAATGAATTTTAATGAAAAAGAGCCCATACAAGAAATATTACAGGGTCTTCTGCTCTTGCCACTGCTGCACAAGATTTGCATTTAATTCTGAGCGTGATGTCAAGACAAGAACGTTTTATATACCAAGGGCGTTTTATATACCCATCAGCAAGCTGCTAAGCCAGTGGTTCTCAAACATTTTATAGGATTTTCTGCGTTTTTATGTGATTTCTTCATGGCTCCCTAGGGGCTGCAGACCCCAGTTTGGGGTCTGCATTAGGCTATGGTTTCAGTGGATGCAAGTTCTGACGATTTCAAATTCGTCTGCACAGTTTTATATTCGTCAGAACACATTGGTTACTAGGGATCTTGCATTTAGAAGGGAAAGACGTAACGAAAGACAAATTTCAGGTCTCAATTCGTCCTCTTATGTTTCATCTTGGCTGGCATTTGGTAACATTGCAGTTATCCATTTCTGATAATTGTGTGCCATCTAGTTATATTGGTAGGAGCTTTTAAGTAAAATGGATCACAATCTCATTCAAATAATGTTCCATATAATTATTGCATTATATAAAACATTGAATATAACATTTATTATATCTGCATTAACAGGTGTTTGGGATTATCACTTTTATTTTCCTTTTCTTGGTGTTTTTATCTCTCCATCACTTCGTGTAAAAAAATGGATGCCAGATTGCTTGCTTTAGAGTGATTTGCACATGCACAAGCTTTTGACCAATTGCAGGCAAGCCAACTTGTCGTGAGAAACAAGGGCGTTTATTTCAGATTTTACCATCCATTTAGTGTAGCAGACGATGGGGAAGACGAGAACGTTGCTCATTTCTCATCTTTCATCGTGGAAATGCCCACATCATGTGTAACTGCAAGATCCCTACTATGTGTGTGAATTCTGAATATCAAACCTATAGTATGCCTATATTCCAGCTAGGTCGAATGCAGATCACCTTTATTTCTTTCCTATTACAGTACAGTAAGTCCTCAAGTTACATGATTAATTGGTTCCGGAGGTTTTCATGTAAGTTGTAAAATTGGATAAGTCGAGGGAAGCACTAAATTTATCATTTTTGACAAAAATGTTTTAGTTGTAAACGATAGGTGAAAGTCAAATAAATCTATATAGATACACCTAAGAATAAATTACGGTGGTGTAGTGGTTAGTGTGCTCAGCAACTACACCAGTAGTTCTAGGTTTGATACTGGACCATGGTGGGTCGGCTTCTTTCGAGCGGGAGGGAAGTGGCGAGTGTGCCTTCTTTTGGATGAGAAGTAAAACCAAGGTCCTATGTGGGTGTATGATGGCACTTGCATGTAAAAGAACCCTCTCTACTATACAATGGGTAGATGATGCAAAATTTCAAGGTGTAGGAGCTTGCCCCCTAGCGTCAGTAGCATTCCCCAACAAACACTAGACCAATGGCCAGCAACTGGCTGCAGAAAAAGAACTATGATCAATATATCACCCTGTGTCCATTCATAGGGACAAATGGGTACCCGAACCCTGTCATAAGCAGGAAAACGGTTAGGAGTTGCTTTTATTTATTGGAAATATTGCACATAACAATCTGCATATTTACTGTATTTATAGATGAACTACTTCAAGTATTGGTCCAGCATTCATTGTCCTTTAGTCCTTTGTGATAGGAGGGTCCCAATGAAAATGAAGGGGAAGTTCTACAGGGCAGTGGTCATTCCAGCTATGCTATATGGATCCAAGTGTTGGGCAGTGAGGAAGTGCCACATCAACAAAATGCAAGTAGCCAAGATGCGAATTCTGCAGTATTATGATTGGGCTGTCGAGGGCTGATGGTGGTGGTTGACATAACAGAAAAGAAAGCGCACAACTGAGTTACCCCTACACCACAGTGTCACACCTAAGGCTAGGTGCTCACTATAGTCAAGACTGTCTGACTGCAGTGTGCTCAGCTCAGGCAATGAAAACCAAGGGGTAGCAAGGATGCTAATAGTGAAAACTGATTAACAACTGCATACAAGTGACTATAGAGTGTGTGCCTAGCCTAAGATTTTTTTTTGGTTTTAAAAAAATCGCATAAGTGTATGACTTACTGTACATTATTATTAAAGTTATTAGATGGAAAAATAGAATACTATGACCAATGTTTTATTTAAGGAAAGATAAGACAGAGTATCAAATGGTATTTGAGACCTTTCAAACAATCCAAAAATTGTGCCCCAATGCAGGGCTGGTCCTAGAGTTTGCAGGGCCCATGGCAGCAGGTGATAGCAGGGCCCCAGTGCCAAGATTAATGAAGCTGATTGCTTACCAATGTAGTATTTTAATGTCTTTAAACTCACATGAAATCAAAATACTGTAATGCCATAACCCATAGCTCAGTGCAAATTTAGTAAAATAAATATTTTAATTTTTCATTGATACACCAGTGCAGGCCCAAGGCGATTGCCTTGGTTGCCTTGCCCTAAGGCCAGTCCTATGCCAATGAATAGTAGACCCAGCTATTCAAACCCAAGCTTCTGTGGGACAAGGAATAGACGTGACCATGCCATAGATGGTAAAGGGGTTAGGAGCTGCTTTGTAGAATTATAATATGAAAAACAGTTGTTTATTTCATACTTAAATTTATGTCCCTTATAGAGTTGTACCCACCCTGTGACACTGCACTTATGGAAACGGGAGGCAACTGCATACTGGACGCCAAAATATGCATGAAAAAACAAAACGATTTGAATGGTTAACTTGTTCTGATGTGTTCTTGCATATTCCGAAGAGGAATTTGCAAGCAAAGAAAACACTCTTATAACAATAACATTATTTGATTGTTCTAATGAATCTGTCAGAATTAATTTTCGTCAGAAGCCACATCTACAGTAACCATAGCCTTATTCTAAAATGGGTGTACGTTGTATGTGCCATACAGTGCTCTTAGGGATTCTGTCGATCAGCTTATTATTCAAATAATGATGGCTCAGAGGTATTGTTTTTTTGCTCAATCCAGAAAAAAGGCAAAGTAATCCATCATTACCCATAGCTTCCAGCATGTGGTCTGGTTAACCACGGTGTCAAGCTTCCAGCACATGGTCTGGTTAACCACGGTGTCAAGCTTCCAGCACGTGGTCTGGTTAACCACGAGCTTACTAATCCTTGTCCCACACAACCTTGTCCCCACATGTGTAAGTTTATTTTTGAAGTTTGTCTTTAATTGACAGAAAGTATATCAATTGATGACTTCATTTAAGACATTTTAAAGTATTTTAAGGGTGCATATAATAAGGGACTGTACTTTTTAAATTGCTTTAGGGACCACTTATTATTTATTTCATTATTGTGTAATATTGCACTACTTTGAGAGATCATATTACTATGCCTCCAAAGAAAGTTGCAGTGTGGTGGCTGCAAGCTCTTAAAATTGGAGCTTGCTAAGATCCAGGTGGAGATCAGCAGGTTACAGGCTATTATCCTGAGCTCCAGCTCTCCAGTAGCTGGTTTAACCAATTGTAAGGTTGGGACTCCAATGGCATCACCATCTAATTAACCTAGAATATTGGTGACACCATCAGGTAGCAAAGGGGCAAAGACAAAGAGCTCCAAGGGGATAGGGGAATTGCAGAAACAGGATAGTAAACACATAACACCCAGATTGCAAGGGAAAGGGGTTAGGGAAAGAGATGCAGGGGATAGCCATATGCCTGCATCTATACCCCAGGATTCTGCCTGTGGAGGATTGGCAGAGGTTAGTGTAGAGGGCTCTACATTGGTACAAAACTCATCCCCTGGCAAATCCATTCTTGTACTTGGGGACACAGACTTAAGGGGTGTTGATAGCTGGGCACTACCAGAAGGGCTAGAGAGAGGGTGAGTCAGTGTTGCTTCCCTTCCTGATGCAAGGTTGGAAGACATAATGGGAAGAATTGAAGGTATAATGGACGGGGAAAGGGAGGAATGCATGATGATTTTACATATAGGATCAAATGATATAACTCTTGATAAATCTGTAGTTGAAGTTTTGAAGGGAATTGTGGATATTGCCAAGGAGGGAAAAAGATTTAGGCCCAAGGCTAGAGTTATGTTGTGTCCTGTTGTTGAACGACAGGATAAAGGCAGGTTAACTACAGCAAAGGCCAGATGGATGAATAATAGGATCTTTTCTGAAGGTCAGGCTATTGGGGAAAACTACTGGATTATGGAGCATGGATCTCAGATCTCCACCATTGGTTTGCTGCTGATGGATTTCATTTTAATACAAGGGATGTCTGAAAGATTGGAATAAAAATTAAGGAGTTTATTGCTGATTTTTTTAGGAAAGGTACCAAGTCATCTTATGCCAGGTTAAGATGCAATATCAAAAGGATACGTATAAATAGGGGAGGGATAGGTAAGTCGTTAGCAGTAAATGACCCTTTGACTTTGCTTGTTGTGAATTGCAGAAGCATAGTCAATAAAGTGGTTTAGTTCAATACCCTTGCTGCAACATCAGATGCTGATATCATAATTGCCACTGAATCCTGGTTGAGGGCAGGCATCAAATCAGCAGAGATCTTCCCAGATAAGTTTGTAGTTTACAGAAAGGATAGGGAAGTAGGCAGAGGGGGTGGAGTCTTTATAGCAATAGATAAATTCCTGGAGAGCTCTAGGGAATTGCAATATGAGGAAGATTGTGAAATGGTATGTTGTCATGTTGCAAGCTCTTGTGGTGGGGGGATTTATGTACAGTGAAACTTCTCTAATTGGTCCACCCCTGGGGATTTACAAAGGTGGACCCATCAGAGGGGTGGACCAATAAGGGGGGGTAACCAAAATACCAGGGAATTTTCCATTCTTTAAAACAAGTGAACCTTTGCATATGCTAGTGTCCCTAGGCAGGTAGTATGGAGCGTTTTAAGACAGAAAGGGGTTGATGAAGGCCATATTAGGATAGTGCAGGATATGTGCAGTACGATGGTTCCATCAATAGTATGAGGACAGCATGGGGAAATACTGAATGCTTAAACATGCAGGTTGATGTGTATCAAGGGTCAGCACTTAGCCAATATGTGTTCACTCTAGTAATGGATGAGCTGCTGATGGGAATAGGGGAATGGGCCCCTTAGTGCCTGGTATTCGCTGATAATGTGGGAAGGCTTGAAGAGTCCAAAGAAGATGCACAAAAGGGCCCACAAGGCATTAAAACTGCAATGGAAAGAGGGGGCCTAAAGGTGAACATTGTGGACCTTGGACCAGTGTCAGGGGTGGACCTATTAGAGGGGTAAAAAAGTACTGCACATCTATGAGAGCATTTTCCATGCTTAAAAAAAGTGGACCTTTCTATGAGGTGGACCGATTACAGGGGTGGACTGATAGAGAGGTTTCACTGTAGTTGGCTTCTATCATCCACCAGGTGATGATCCACTCCCACTCATAAGACTGTCGCAATCATTGGAGCATCTATATCAAAGGAAGAAGGTACCACTAGTAATTCTTGGAGGGGACTTCAATTTACCAGGGTTGGATTGGGGCAGTGTGCAGCCTAATTTAAATTCCTGGTTATCAGGTGCTCTGAATCTCTTTTTGGAGCAATTGTACTGTAATGGATTGGAACAGATTGTGACAATGCCTACACATGATAAAGGAGGAATTTTAGATTTGGTATTTACAAACGTGCCAAGTTCTATCAATACTGAAGAGTGTTTTGAGGGAATTAGTGACCATGCAGGGGTTATGGTGGAGATAGTGAAAAGGTTACCTAGAAAGGTGGCACCAGACAGGGTGGCATACCAATATAATAAGCCCAATTGGGAATATTTTAAATCATATCTTGAATATGAGTTAAATGATTTTGATACCATTGCAAATACCTGTGACGTTGAGGAATCTTGGCACTAGCCCTGTTAGAGAAGGGCAAACAGCTAACTGTCCCCACTAAGACTATAAAGAATAATACTTTTCTTGAATGGTATACCAAAGAGGTGATGGTAGCTTTGTGGAACCAGCAAAGGACTAGGAATGCACTTAGAAGAGGGAGGGATGCCAATAGTGAGTTAGCTTATAAGAGGGTCTGTAAAATGGTTAAAGTGTATATGAAGAAGGCTTACAAGAACTTTCATGAAAACATTTTGGGAGATAGGCTTAAGAAAAATCCAAAGGCATTCTGGGGGTATCTGAAGAGGTGTAGGAAAGAGGGTTTAAAAGATACAGTGGTTAAGGATGGGTCAGGAACTGTAGTTAACCTTCTGTCCACAAGGTGACGATTTTTGAAATATGTTGCAAGGTGGGGTTAATTTTTACCCCAAAGAGAAATTTTGATTTCCAATGCTAAAATATATTCAGAATTAAGAGATTATCATCTATATTGCATTAAACAACATCTATATAAATGCTAAACAGTGAAAATAATTTGAAAACTGGCAAAAAATTATTTAATTTCCAATTAACCTGAGTGACGTCATGAATTTTTTTATGAACAAGCCACAATTGTCATTTTATTATGCAAATATTCTAACAATATTTAAAAAGAGGTAAACATTTTTATATGCCAAGACATATGAGTCAATTAGTCCAAATTGAATCCACAATAGAACTCTAGATGTCCATGCTTTCATATTCCGTAGAACATTTCTCACAATACAGTTCAGCTTTTGAATGATTTTTGCAAATGGGAAGATGGCATTCGTGGCATTTGTTAGATGTTTCCTAACTTATAAATACAGTAATTTGACCTGTAATTCAACCTTTCCTAGAACTTCAAAAAATCAAACAGGCATTAAAACCCTAAAGCAATGTAGGGCATAGTTAATAATCTCAAATTAAACATTTTGAAGTGCATTGGGATAAACCCCCATGGGTCTAGGGGTAAAGCTGACTATTACTGAGAATAGATGAAGAAAGTGGTTTGAAGAGGCATCACTAAAATTTCACATACATCACAAGGTGGGGTCAGGAATAACCCCATACCTGTCCCATTCCCAAAAGAAAATGAAAATAAAATATGATAATTCCTTAGGAGTCCTGCCAACTTCCCTAGATAGGTAAAGAAAACATTGGAGAACAGGTACTCAAAGTTTGGTTAAGATTGGAGAAAGTGGTACATGTGAAGACACAATTTTGTAGGTCTGGGGTTTGCCAAAACCCCACCTTGTGAACGGAATGTTAAGGATGGTCTTATGATTGCCAATGTTTTTAATGATACATTTGCAAAAAGCTTTGCAATGTGTAGAAGAAACTTCCAGCTGGTACTTGATAGTGGTTCACCAGGGGGAATGGATGAGGTTAGTATCACTAGGGTGGGAATTGAGCAACTACTGAGTAAATCAGTGGTTCACAAGGCTGCAGGTCCTGATGATATTTCTCCATATATTATGCAGTGGCTTTCAGGGATAGTTAGCTATTACCTGGTGGTAATATTTAGAAAGTCATTAGACATGGGCATTGTTCCATCATCGTGGAAACTGGCTAATGTGGTACCAGTTTTCAAGTCAGGAGACACAGCAGACCCTAAGCGCCATAACAAGTGCTGTATCCAAGGTATTTGAACATATCCTATTCTCCTCTATAATGGGGAATCTGGAAAAGAATGTCATCCTTAGCAATAACCAGCATGGGTTTAGGAAAGGGAGGTCATGTGACACCCAAATGGCTTGCTTGATGGATTATATTCAAAGGGCTTTAGACAACAGAAAGCAGGTTGATGTTGGATTCTTGGACTTTGAACAGGCTTTTGTCATGGTACCCCATGATAAGCTGATTTCAAAGATGTCAAGTTTAGGGATACATAGTAAGGTTACTCAGTGGGTAAGTTCCTATCTGCTTGATAGACAACAGAGTAATGTACAAGGGAAGTGCATCTCAATAGAAACCAGCCACATCAGGGGTTTCTCAGGGAAATCTATTGGGTCCTTTGTTGTACATTCTATATGTGAATGACATAGGACTTGAAATTAGTTCCTTCCTTCCACAAAAACATCACATTTTGCCAGTGAAACTGACTGTTCCACCACCATTGATCTATTATGCAATTTTTTTTATCATAAAGTTGTAATAAAACTCTTATTTTGTTGAAAAAATACTTTTAAGGAACGACAATTATGGCAACCCTACTCTATATGCCTAATTGTTCGTCTGCTTAGATTGCGTTCGTTAATTTTCGACTGCTTTCACTCCGTTTACTCCTCCTTTTTGAGAGGAGTGACTCTAGTGTGACTCTTACACGTGAAAGAAGGCATCTAGGAACACGGGGCTTTCAGAGTAAGCCATTTAGAAACGCTTTGGAGTCACTCCGGAGTAACTCGAGTTTTGACTCGGGTAATTTAGAAACTCAGCCAATGAGCACATGTCTTAAATGAGCTTTGTGTGGGAGGCAATGGTGCAGTGGATTCAAGCATTCAGGCATTTTGAGGATTGTCATAAAATTTTGAGCTCTTAAAAATTAATACAGGAGAATTAAGAATTTGACCTGACGAAGTGCTCCAAAAGAGTTGAGAAATGCTGGCATAATAATTACTACAAAAGCAGCTTATAACTTTAAAATAGTTTAACGCTAGTTTGACTCGCCTGCTTTAATTGAATCCAAAATCACAATTCAGATTCATTAATTTGTACTGTGCTTTCCTAACTGAAATATTTGTTGCTTTCACAATGAAGTCACCGTGTTTGAAAACTATATTAATTTCACTTTCATTTAGCATCTATTTTGGGAGTTGTTGGTGGATTTATTGTGCTATTGTTAATAATCATTGCAGTTGTGTTTTACCTCATTCGGTATATTAAGAAAAACAGTAAGTACTCCATTTTTATTCTGAATGCAGATTGGAAATTGTAAACTAATTGTCATATATTAACATAAAGTTATTTTCATTCTATAGGTGTGAAAGTGATTTCCAGCTGGTCTCTGTAAGTATATTGCAATTTAATCAGGTTAAAGAATTTGTAAGATTATCAAAACAATAGTCATCTGTACAGCCTTACAGCTAGTATCAAACCCTGGAAAGGCCGATTCTCAAACACTGTGCTATGGCACATTGGTGTGCCGCGATTCTTGAAATGTGCTGCCACCGCTGCGAATACTCTACTAATACATAAGTGACGTCAGCCAAGTACTTCGTTCAATCCGTGTGCCCTCCTAGGAGGGACTAGCTGAACCATTGGGCATAAATATTTCAGTTCTGCCTACTGGCTAATAAGGCTTGATGTGTGAATAGGCTTAGGTTACACCGTAGCTCGTAACCCTTTTCCTGCCTACTGCAGGGTTCGGATGCAACCTCAGGTACTACTGGCATGGGTGGCTGCTTGGGAAAACTGGGTAACGCTAGAATCCAAAAGTCGTCATATTAGTGTAGTGTCTGTGCAGCCTCTGCATCAAAACTACACAGTGGACGAGGCTCTAATGACCTTATAGTTGAAGGGCCCTAAAACACCAACAAACAACAGGGTCGGGTTCTCATCTTGTTCCTCTGAATAGACAGAAGGGCGATATATTAGACAGCACTTTGCCACAGCCGGTTGCTGACCAAAGCTGCAACCCCAATGCTTATTTATCATCGGTTTACTATTTGTTGGGGCATTCCATGGATGCCAAAGGATGTGTCGTCGACCCACTGCATAGTAGAAAGGGTTCTTTTGGGTACAAATGCCATCATACACCACACGGGACCTCAGTTTTACTTCTCATCCAAAAGATGGCACACTCGGGGCCAGCCCACCTCAGTCCAGCATTGAACATCGAACTAATGACTAATGCCTGGTTCTGTATGCTCACACGCTAATGCTATTTCCATTGTATCAGATGACAGTTGGCAAGTGGTCAACTAAAATACTGCCCCGCAAGTCACGCTGCATTCTGATTGGCTGGTGGTTGAGCTGTCTGCTTCTGAAACATGCAAACGTCATAAACAAAAATGGCAGAGGATAAACTGGTGGGTTGCGTGTGACGGGAGCACAAAAAAAAAGCGCTACATATATGGAATCGCATTGGTATGCCATTCTAAAGTGCTTGCACAAAACGTCAACAGCACTGACATGATTTGCACTTAACTGTGGTGATAAGGAACTAGGCAGAACTTACTGAGCGTGCTACCCCAAAGCCTCCTAGAAGAAAAAGCCAACCGGTTCGGTCATCTGTGACCTCTGGTTTAAACAACTCTATTGCACGAAGAACACTCATTTTTTGCAAGTTATTAGGTTGCAAGTATGTCTTCATTAAATAACGGACCGGTTTGCATATAGAGTCCTTGCACAAATCATACAAAGCATGTAAGTGCTCTGATGTGATTTCGGTTACATCAATGGCAAAAAAACGGATGAACAAGGTCCACAATTTTTTTATGATATGGGAAGGATCGTATGAAAGAAATAATGTTCGTTTTTGGTTACATGGATGACAAATTGTGGGCTGTAAATTTCCTTTGCCTAGGAACAGAAATGCTTTTGTATTTACTGCATTGTTGTCAGCAACTAACCGAACAACTTCAAATCCTGTTTGTTCTACTTCTGTAATCACATGTCTAACGAGCTTTGATAGCTGTCCTCCAGTAATTTGTCTGGTGAAGTAGTAGGCCACTGGTATTTTATAATTTGCAGCAAGTCCGGCAAGAACAAAACAAAGGACTGACTTTGCCATTGATGGTGAGTCAGATGTTATATTTGGCACAGGACCCATTGCAACTTCTCCAACAAATGAATCATGTTGTTTAGAATAGTTGAGCCATTGTTGGATCATCGCTTCATCCATGATGAGAGAAGCCGTCCTGGCAATATCAGAGTTAGCATCAAGCAACTGAAGATCCACTCGAAGCCTGTTCTTGCATAGCTCCGTGACACCTGAAAATACTTTTGTTAGCAAAGCAATGTAATGGGCACTTTCCAGTCGGCCCACTTAAATATATATAAGTGGGCTTACTGGAGAGTTCCCATGGTAATTTTTTAAAGGAGCACATTGGAAATGCTTTAAATAAGAAAAATATAATATGTTCCTCACAAAAAGCTGGAAATATTGAAAAAAATTACAAAACATAAAAAAGTATTAGTTCAACATGCTAACTCAGACCAATTTTAATTCAATATAACCAGAATACCAGAAACCATCACAGTGGTGAAAATGATGTGGATGTTTCCCACAGGCCCTGGAGTGGGGGGGCAAGTGGGAAAGATCCCCCCAAAGATGGCAGCAGGGGAAACCTAGGGAATGAAGCCAGCCCCTCTTCCCACCAGACAACAGCAAGTGAAACTGAGGGAAGGAATGCAGCCCCCCTGGACGACAGATTTCCACCAGGCCCCCAAAGCACCATAGTGTCTCTTTCCCAGGCAGCTTGAGTAGTTTATGCTTCCAAGCAAATTTGTAGCCTTTTGGTGATACATAGTGCCACATCACCCACCGAAAGTCGCACTGTTTTTTCTGACAAAGTGGATCTTTGTTTATTAAGGTTTAGAACCTCATCTAATAGGAATGCCACAGAATTGTTGCTGTCATCACAATTTAAAATATTTAAAAGAGAATGTACAAAAGGATCTGACTTGAGATTTCTAAGTTCTGATGACAATTTGCCATTCTCGTCTTTCAAAGTGCTAATCTGCTTCTTATAATTTTCTAACTGTTGTCTTAGTTGATTGGATTCGTAGTTATCAAAGTCTACCTGCACGCTTGCATCGCTAGAGCGGCTATTTTGTGACGAAAACTCATCAACATTTGAAGAAATGGCACATTCAAAGTCTATCAGCCGTTGCTGGTGCCCCAATGGCAGCGCTGTTGCCAAGCCTCCTTCGGCTTTGGGTGTGGTGGTCCTAGAACCATAATTACCATGCCTTTTGTAGGTTGCATACACGATGGGTACTGAGGAAACACAGAAGGCGCTGCATTGTTCTTGAGGAAATGGACCTTTGTTGATGGCTTGAAGTCGTCCTCTCTGAAGTGGAGGCCACAAACACGGGTTGATTTTGAGCGATCATTGATCTGCAGATTTTCTCGACTGATGGCCTTTATCCATAAATTTTGTGTTTCTGAGTTCACTGGGAACTCGTGAAACGAAGTACGGGTAGTACCCTGCCATGACTTGCAGAACGGAACGCAACAATATACCATTATGGACTGAAACAATGTATCACCTACACACCAGTAAAATCAAACACTCCTAACATTTTCACTTGCAGCAGCGATTTGTTGTGCAAGCGGAAAGTAGGGTGCCCTCGGAGCGCCTCTAGCGGACGCTGCCGCTGGCAAGATGGAGGGCGTTTCGGTCGGCTTTTTCTTCTAGGAGGCTTTGGCTACCCACTGTTCTACTGAGGCGGGTTTTTGCATAGGATTAATGCCTAGTTCCGTATCACCACAGTTAAGTGCAAATCATGGTGCTGTTGACGTTTTGATGACATTTTGTGCAAGCGCTTTACAATGGTGCACCAACATGATTTATTGTTGCGCTTTTTTTGAGCCCCCATCACGTGCAAACCCACCAGTTTATCCTCCACCATTTTTGTTTATGACGTTTGTGTGTTTCAGAAGCAGACAGCTCAACCACCAGACAATCAGAATGCAGCGTGACTTGCGGGATGGTATTTCAGTTGACCACTTGTCAACTCAACTGCCATTACACATAGCTACTCTGTGGAGCCCAAAGTAGCTTTGTGACGTCAGCACTTTTTGTGCTGTGTCGTCTGATACAACGGTAATAGCGTTAGTGCATGAGCATATGGAACCAGGCATCATAAGTTAAAACTTATATATTTCTTTGGCATTTGTGTGCAACTAAATTCATCGCTGTTAGTGTGCCACCAAATTTTTAAACTATAAAAAATGTGCCGTGACGAAAAAAAACGTTGAGAATCGCTGTTCTAAAGTATCATTAATATTTGGTGTGCAATCCTCCTTTCATTGTTTGTATACACAAATGGTTTTGATTCTGACTGAAGCAAATGGCCAGTTTCCACTTTTGATTATGAAGTTGAATGTAGCCCCATTTGGTACTCCAGCATTTAGCACATAATTTTTCTACATTATCATCATTCCAAATCCTTTTCCCACCTATTGTAAGGTTGAGTACCCATTTGTTCCATCACACCTGAGAACACATTGGCGAAAAGATAGTTCTGTAACATCTGCTGGCTAATGACCTAAGACCAAGGTTGGAAGACTTTCAAGTGAAAAGAGTGGGGATCGAGTGGAGTATGTCAGGCAGGTGATACTGACATGTTCAAAGCTGGACCACAGTTACCTGTTTTGTGTGATGATGTGATCTGACCTTACGTGTTAACACGTCACATCAGAGTAGAGTGTAGGCACTTTTAACTCCTACACGTGGAACAAATGAGTGCCTGACCCTCAAAGAGACTGTTCAAGGGCGTATAGCTCTACTTCACGTGATCAAGAGGCAGTGCCGGATTTACCACTGGGCTATTTAGGCCGAAGCCTAGGGCCTGAACATTTAGCGGGCTTCAAAACTTAAGAAAGGGGCCTCAAAATTGAAAGAGCCTAGGGCCTCTCATTATCTAAATCCGGCACTGTCGAGAGGGGAGAAGCGGGTGGTATTGGCATTAGTAATACACCTTTACTGTTGATTTCCGAATTCCATATTCCAACTTGTTTAATAATGAATTTAATAAGATGACCCATTAATTCAGCATTAAATTATTTTTGCAGATGTGATGGTGTCAACGTGAAAGAGCTTTTGGGTGATGAATCTCATGATGTAAGTAAACTAGGTCCCATGTATGAAAATGTTCCCAAAAGTAGGATGCACAGCATACAATCCGACTCCTTGTATCCAAAGGTGAGAGATTAGAGTTCTTATTAATTCTTTGAGCAGTCCATACCTCTCCCTGAGCAGATATGGGTTCTTCCACGTCTACCTGAATACAACAGAAAGAACGAACTCGACGGAGTGCCCGTGCTGCCCAGGGATAGACGACACCCATCACACTGTCTTTGTCTCCAACAGTTGATTAACACAGTGCGGGGCAGGGATACCTGTGACATGCCGCCACTGAGTAGAGGACATACTATTCATAAAGAAGAGTGAGCTTCCCTGGCTTATGCTATAACTAGTGGAGCCCTATGGGCTCTAGAAAAGGTTTAACCTGCAATAACGTGTTATATACTTTATGGCTAGAAGATCACTAGGTGGCGCTTGTCCCTGGTGCTTCGGATTTTCTTCCGCTCGGCGAATTTTTT
>JAAFCE010008833.1:9754779-9787495 GCA_013389805.1 Trigoniulus corallinus
TTTTCAACCAGCAGAAATAACCAGGAGGTGGGAGGAGTACTATCATGGCCTCTTAAATGCTGCCAACCAGGAAAGGACCATTGAGAGCCACCCAGACACCTCAGACGCAGTCGACAGGGTGACAGAGGAAGAAATAGTTGGGGCCCTCCAAAAGATGAAAGGACGCAAAGCAGTAGGCCCAGATAAGATTCCCATGGTGGTTTGGCATTCCCTGGGGGCCACAGGAGTAACGTGGCTGACAAAGCTCTTCAATAAGGTAGCAAGTGGAGACAGAATGCCATCAGCATGGAGGGAAAGCTGGATTGTTCCATTGTTCAAGGGCAAAGGTGACGCCCAGGATTGTGGAATCTATAGAGGCATCAAGCTAATGAGCCACTCCATGAAGCTGTGGGAAAGAGTCATTGAGGGCCGCCTCAGAAAATGCACTATGGTCTGGGGAAATCAATTTGGGTTTATGCCTGGTAGGTCTACAATGGAGCCAATATTTATCATAAGGCAGATGATAGAAAAATATAGGGCAGCAAAGAAGGACCTCCATGCAATATTCATTGACCTAGAGAAGGCATATGATAGCGTTCCTAGACAGGTAGTATGGAATGTGCTAAGAAGAAAAGGGGTAGATGAAGGTCACATTAGAATAGTGCAGGATATGTATGAGGGCTCTACTGCTAGGGTGAGGATGGCTTGGGGAAACACAAAAAGCTTCAACGTGCAGGTGGGTGTACACCAAGGGTCAGCACTTAGCCCATACTTATTTACTCTGGTCATGGATGAGCTGCTGACGGGAGTGGGGGAATGGGCCCCCCAGTGCTTGATATTTGCCGATGATGTGGGAAAGCTTGCAGAGTCCAATGAGGAGGCCCAAAAGGGCTTTCAAGACATCCAGGTAGCAATGGGAAAGGGGGGGCCTGAAGGTGAATATGAAAAAGACAGCATACCTAGCTTTTAACTGGAGTGGTCAGAGGCCAGAAGGTGAGGTACGCTCAGGGGATGAGGTGATACCAGCAGTGCGGGAGTTTAGATACTTAGGATCAGTGTTCCAGGGAAATGGGGAAATGGACTCTGATGTGTCTAATAGGATTAAGGCAGGTTGGCTGAAGTGGAGACAGGCAAGTGGAGTTCTGTGTGACCGCCAGGTGCCTATAAAGCTAAAAGGCAAAGTCTACAGAACTGTGGTTAGGCCAGCTATACTGTATGGCTCAGAGTGTTGGGCCGTGAGGAAGGACCATGAAAGGAGAATGCAGGTGGTGGAGATGCGAATGCTGCGCTTCATGAGCGGGGTGTCACGAGCTGACAGGATCCGAAACGACCATGTTAGGGGTAGTCTGGGGGTGGGAGACATCGCGGAGAAGATGAGGGAAAACAGATTGAGGTGGTATGGGCATGTGATGCGAAGGGGGGAGGAGGAGTTGGTTAGGTCCATCATGGGACTGCAGGTGGTTGGGAGCGTCAGGGGGAGGGGAAGACCAAAGAGGACCTGGGAGCAGGTGGTACAAAGGGACATGGGTGCGTGTGGGGTGGATGGGGGCCTGGTCAGTGATCGACGAGGGTGGAGGATTGGAACTCGCAGACCCGACCCAGTTTCATGCTGGAGAAGGGTATGATGATGATGATGATGATGATACTTTATGGCTAGAAGATGGTAGCCTAGTCAGGAGTATAACGATGGGTGTCATCATCATCATACCCTTATCCCGCCTGTGGCAGGGTCGGGTCTGTGGGTTCTAGCCCTCCACTCCCGTCTATTTCCCACCGTGTCCCTGTCCACCCCGCACACTGCCATGGCCTTGCGGACCACATGTTCCCATGTCTGCTTTGGACTCCCCCTACCTCGGGTGCTACCAACCACTTGCATTCCTGAGATACACCCGACTAGCTCCTCTTCCCCTCTTGTCATGACGTGTCCATACCACCTCAGCCTATTCTTCCTCATTTTTTCGGCAATGTCTGCTACCCCATAACTACCTCTAATATGCGTATTCCTGATTCTATCAGCTCTAGACACGCCATTCATATATCACAGTATATGCATCTCGGCTACTTGCATTCTATTTACGTTGCTCTTCCTCACTGCCCAGCACTCTGATCCATAGAGCATAGCTGGCCTAACCACTGTTTTGTAGAACTTACCTTTCAACTTGATTGGGACCCTCCTATCACACAGGACGCCAATTGCCTGTCTCCATTTCAGCCACCCCCCATTGATTCTATGAGTCACGTCTGAGTATCTCCCTATTGCTTTGGAATGTGTATCCTAGGTACTTTACCTCTTGCACCTTTAACACCAGTTCACCCCTTGAGCGTACGTCACCGTTGTTTCCCTGTCCTTCCCAATTGAAAGCTAAATACTCTGTCTTCTTCATGTTAATCTTTAGCCCTCCCTTTTCTATTGCTTGTCTAACATCGTTTAGCCCCTTCTCTATCTGCTCTCTGCAGTCACTGACTTTTCCAATATCGTCGGCAAATGCCAGGAACTGAGGGACCCAATCTCCTACCCCTGTAAGCAGTTCATCCAAAACCAGGATGAAAAGGTATGGACTAAGTGCAGAACCTTGATGCACACCCGCTGTCACTGGGAAGCCCCCTGCATTCCCCCACGGTGTCCTTACCCTGTCTGTGGAGCCATCATACATATCCTGGATTATTCTAATGAATCCCTCTTCAACCCCCCTGTTTTGTAATGCTTCCCAAACTACCTGTCGCTGGACACTGTCAAAGGCCTTCTCCATATCAATAAAGATTGCATGGAGGTCTTTCTTTGCTGCCCTATACTTTTCTACCATCTGCCTTAGAATGAAAATTGGCTCCATTGTGGACCTACTTGGCATAAACCGAAACTGATTTCCACGGACACTAGTTCTATCCTGAAGGCGACGTTCCATTACTCTCTCCCAGAGTTTCATGGAATGGCTCATTAGCTTTATACCCCTATAATTACTGCAATCCTGAACATCCCATTTGCCTTTGAAGAGTGGCACTATCCAGCTCTCCCGCCATGCAGATGGCATTTTATCTCCACTTGCTATTTTGTTGAAAAGTTTCCCTAACCACTTGGTACCTGTAGTCCCTAGGCTGTGCCATACTTGGATGGGAATTCTGTCTGGGCCTACTGCTTTATGGCCTTTCAACGACGGGTGTATAGAGTCTTAATTAATTTCCAGCATGTTTCTACAATCTGCTGGAAGGCAAAGACCTGATCCTGGCCCTGCCAATCAGGCCTGGCAGTAATTTTCAGTGAACATCTGAAATGTTAAACAAGTGCTTCTCCTCGTATTGTGAAATACAGTTGAAACATCGAAACGGCAACACTTCTATAGTGGCGCTGTCCTGCACTGCAGGCTTTAAAGGCCCACTGCCATAAACCCTCCTGCCTAGAACTCTGCATACTATTCCGTGAAGTGGTATGTGTTTTGGAGCAAATATACTTCAACCTTTCTTGGGACTTTGGGAATAGGCATGCTTTTCTTATGAGAACTGTCATAACTTTAGTAGCGGAGGTACTGCATTGGACACACCAGTTTTCATCTGATCACTGAAGTTAAGCAATGCAACCCCAGTTAATACTAGCAGGGGTGACCGCTTGTGAACACTGGGTACTGCTAATACTCCAAAATCGTCGTAATGGCGTAGTGCCTGTGCAGATTCTGCGTTAGAACTATTTAGTTGGACAGGGCTATAATAACTTTTGCAGTTGAAGGACCCTAAAGCACCACCAGAATATAACTTTGGTGGGTGGTATGCGTGGTTATTAAACCTGTTTTTCCACCTGATATCGGCCATTTATTGGTCGTTTTGGGCATTCAGGAGAATAACACGCTTTTTACTTTGGACGTAACACACGTTAGTCCTTCAAGGATATGGGGTCCAATGGATTTGTATGAGCGTGCCTCAGTAAGAATCATTACTGGAATATTCGTTACTACATTAACAGCACTTCAAGGCGTTACTATGAAGGTGGAAATTCCTCAATTCTCCAGTTTTCTTAGAAAAACACATGAATTTAATTGAAGAGCACACTTTTCTGCCCTTTGCCGCCACGTTGCGTTGGGCGCACCAGTTCCCGTGGGATCACTGAAGTTAAGCAGCGCACGCCCACGTCAATACCATATGTGTGTTTGGTAATGAACGTTGGGTGCTGCAAATTTCCCTTCGCCTTCGTCCTCTTCACCTACCTCCTCATCTCCATCGTGCAGCCTCCTAAGGGTCCGTCCTGTTATGGATGCTTGGCTTACTCCCCAACTCATGAAACTAATCCAGTAATGAATGCATTGCATTCAAGTAGTGAATTTAGATTCCCTATTTTTAATATTACTTACCACATACATACATAAATAATTAAATTAAATATTACTTACAACCATACTTACTACATACCGAGTATTTTAATGAGTCTAGTAATTGACTCTGTGTCTACTGAATGAATAAGGAGAATTTGTTCAATTCGCAGCTGTTGGAATTATAGTCGCGTTTCCACTTTTGTTTCGCTTTTATTGGTACTTTGAAGTATTTCAGCCTATGGTGGCTAATTTAAAATCGCCTAGTTTTAAATAAAGGTCGGCTTTCGAATTTTATTTAATGTGCATGTTTTTTATGATTTTTATTAGGAGTTTGTGAAAAACGACAACGCACCTGACGTTATATATGCACAAGTGACGTTTAATAAGCAACCAACACTTCTTCATTGACGTAACAAATTGCATTTCTGTAGACAACTTTCGTAACCCTAGAACCATAACATGGCATTTCCATTACATATATCACAACATGGGGTCATATATGAGCCCATCTTTCTTTTAGCCATATTTTTAAATGCAGTTATTTTGTAAAAATATTACAATTCGGAATAACCTTTAACTATACTGTATGTAAGCTCTTTATGAAGTAAAAAGTTAAATATAAAGGTCAGTTGATATTAAAAGTGCTAATGTATGATAATGAGGAACCCAAACGCGCTGTTTTTAGAGTTTGATTCTGCATGTTGGAAAACTAAACTGAAAAAAACATTTCATGCTAAAGGAGGGGATTGAAAGGTATAAGAAGGAACATGTCAATCAATTAAATAAAAATGGAGATATGATGCATTTTCAGATGGTTGGGGTCACCGGTGGCCCCCAGGATCCCAGTGAGGTAGTTCTCTGGGAAACCCATGAAGTAGTCCATCACCATGATGATGTACCTCTCGTGTGGTGGTGCTGTTGAGAATGGTCCTGTGAGGTCAATTGTGATCTCCCATGGCTTGGATGCAGAGGGAGCTGGATCCATAGGGATTCTTACTTTAGGTGAGGATTTCACCTATTGTTGACAGCCTGAACATCCAAGTATAAACATCTCAATATCCCGAGATATTGTTGGCCACCAGTATGTCTCACGCAACTTGGTTTTGGCCCAGACTATGCC
Organism: Trigoniulus corallinus; assembly: GCA_013389805.1. Taxonomy (NCBI): domain Eukaryota; kingdom Metazoa; phylum Arthropoda; class Diplopoda; order Spirobolida; family Trigoniulidae; genus Trigoniulus; species Trigoniulus corallinus. The sequence goes on from JAAFCE010008833.1 coordinate 9,760,177, forward strand.
TGGATGGCCCTTGTGTGCGACCTGGAGAAGGGAACGATGTAATTGTGTGTGTTAAAAATAGCATGACCCCCACATATGGCAGCCAGAAGGGCACCATCCAGGAAGGGGTTTTATGAGGGCTATTTCGGATATGGGCATCCTTACCTCCACTATTAGAAACATCTAGTGAGGGTAATAAAAGGATAAAGGGGAAAGTTGACATCTTGGTCCCACTAAAGGAAGGATGTCACATGTGGTTAGGAAGAAGATGCATTTATTGGACCCACATCTGGACATCACATCTGGACCTTTTAGATAATTTACTCATTGTTTTGATTTGCTATAGATATGACTGAAATGTATAATGTTTTTACTTCTCATTCTCATTTGCTTCAATAAAGTTGTATTCAGTCAGAGACCACAAGTGTGGATTTTTTGTAGCCATTTTTGTGACTGAGTGTAGTGCCAACTTGGAGGACGTGTTGGGACTGTTGTGTTTATAGCAGTGGTGCATAGCTGGGCTTGTTTAGCCAGCATTTAATAGGACTAGGCCACGGCTTCTAACCCAATCTAGGATTTGGACTTTGTGGATTTATTACATTTTGGTGCCTAAACCCGTGAATACTGGTGAACAACAATAATGAAAATGGAATCTATGTGCCAAAAATGAAGCACTCTAAGGGCTGCAGTGATCAACATGGCTAAAGAAGTCAAGGATCTAACAGCTGGAACGTCAGACACTGATGAGAGTTTGGCCAACCTGTTGGAAGAAAAGTTGAACCTGTTGATGAACAGGAAGGAACTCCTCCAAGATTTGGATGCTGCATTGGATGAATTTGTGGATGAGGATGAGGTAGAAAAAGATTTTGAAGTAGTGCTACACTACCAGGACCTCATCTCAACCACCAAGGTGAAAATTGAGCAATATGTGAGAAGATCCACAGAAAACCTGCACTGTAGAAGAGATTTGGCCAGCTCTAGCAGCTCTTCACATTCTGAGGGGGATGGCCCTCACAGGACGAACGTCAGGCTCCCAAGGCTAGAGCTGAAGCATTTTGATGGGGACGTTTGCAACTGGCAAGGATTTTGGGATCAATTCAAGGTGGCTATTCATGACAACCCCAGACTCTCAGAGGTAGAGAAGTTCACCTACTTAAAGGCATCTTTGAAGTCGTCAGCAGCAACCAGCATTGAAGGCCTGGCCTTGAGTGCCAGTAATTATGAAGCAGCAGTCTCCATCCTTCAGAAGCGTTTTGGGAGACAGGACATCATCATAAACGCCCATATGCAACGTCTATTGAAGCTAAAGCAGGGTAGATGATACCAATCTTTTATGTTCCTTGCATGATAAGTTGGAGGTTGAAATCCGTGCATTAACGGCCCTGGGAGTTGGGGACTCAACGTATGGTGGCCTGTTGTGCTCCATTGTTGCCAATGCACTGCCAAAGGACCTATTGTTGGCATTTCACCGAGTGCATGAGGAGCAGGATTTGGGGACTTTGTTGGCTTTCCTGCAGTAGGAAGTGGAAAGCAGAGAAAGGTGTCTCCAAGGGGCAGCTCTAGATCATCCCTCAAAATGCAGTGCCATCAATGGGACATACAAGGTGAAGCCCATCAAGCCATGTTCTGCAGCTTCATTGGTGGCAGGGGAGGGGCATTCCTTGCCAAAATGCCTGTTCTGCAAGGGGAATCACTGGGCCTCAAATTGTGATGCTGAACTGTCATTAGTGGAAAAACGAAAGAAGATCTTGAAATCTGGAAGATGTTTCAGATGTTTACGTGGCAATCACTTGGCTAGAGTTTGCAAAGTGAAAGGGATAACCTGCTTGAAGTGTAGTGGGAGGCATTGCACTACTCTCTGTCCTGAGGGAGCAGAACAGCAGTACTCCATTTCAAGGGCCAGAGAAGAACCTGCCATACAGATGACCACCAACCTCCCAGGGAAGAAGTTGGTACTCCTTCAAACCATGCTAGTGAAACTCAAGGGACCTACCTCTTCAGTACTGTGTAGATGTTTATGTGATACTGGGAGTCAATGCACCTTCATCTCTGAGAAGTTAGCTAGGAAGCTCAGACTGCCCCATTCTGGGGAAGAAGACCTGTGCATCCATGCCTTTGGGGGATCAGCAAGGAAGCAACAAGCCAGATGTGTGAAGCTGATTCTACAAAGTCGCCATGACAACCAGAGTGTTGAAATGTTTGCATTAGAGGTTCCTACTATTTGTGCTAGTGTCATTTCAGTTCCAGGGAAAGAAATCCAGCAATTCTGCCAGCAGCAAGGACCACAGATGGCAGAAACAACAGAAGATAAGGACCCTGGGCCAATTGACATCCTCATTGGGAATGACATCTACTGGAGGATCTTGACTGGAAGAGTAAAGAGGCTGAGTACATCACTTGTAGCTGCTCATAGTGTGTTTGGGTGGACGTTTGCAGGGCCCATTAACCAGCTGGGTACACAAAGTGGGGGTCTGGTAGGGGTGCTACACACAACAGTTGAGGAAATGGTTGATGGTAGCAGGCCCTTCAATCTGGAAGACTTTTGGGCTCTAGATCACCTAGGAATCAAGCCATCCAAAGGTAGTGATGATAGCAGCAGCCAAGCCTTTCAAGGACTTCGTAGCTTGGTTAGTTTTAATGGGGAAAGGTATGTAGTCAAGCTACCTTGGAAAAAATGGAAAGGTCGTCCTCTGGGAGATAACTACAGGGTTGCAGAGGGCCGATTAAAAGGTTTGTTGAAGAGACTGTCAGCAGATAAACCTATGTTTTCCAGGTAACATGAGGCTATTAAAGAGTGTCTGGACACTGGGGTGTATGAAGTAGTCAAAGGGGACTTGCACCCCAAGGACCACCCAGTGTATTATATGCCTCATAGAGGTGTATTAAAGGAGGATAATTTGACCACAAAACTTCGTGTGGTCTTCGATGCCTCATCTCATGACAAGGACCATGCCTCACTGAATGGATCATTGGACCCAGGCCCAAACCTTTTGTGCAATTTATTGACTATTATATTGCATTTCAGGCTGTTTCAGGTTGCACTAGTAGGAGATATAAGAAGGGCCTTCCACCAGATTGAGGTTTCTGCAGATGACAGGAATTTTCTCCGTTTTCTTTGGATCAGTGATACAGAGGACCCATCCCAGGTTGTGGTCCTCAGGCAGAGGCGGGTAGCATTTGGGCTGAGTCCCAGTCCGTTCTTGTTGAATGCAGTCATGAGGATCCATATAGAATCAATGAGGCAGGACTATCCCAGAGCTACCAAAGCTCTGCAAGATAGTTTATATGTGGATGACCTCCTGACTGGGGGATCTACAGGAGAAGAAGTCCAGGAGCTAAAGGCAGAATTACAAGAGGTCCTTGCCAAGGCAGGAATGGTCATGCACAAATGGGCCACCAACAGTGGGCAACTGCAGAAGTTGTGGGAACCTTCAGGACCCTCACAGGCAGGGACAAGTTTTGGGGCAGTCCACTCAGTGGGTGGGGTAAGAAAGGCTTTAGGCTTGGTCTGGGACCAGGACTCAGATCAGTTGAAGTTTGACACTTCTTCTCTGTTGACCTTTTTGGCCACAAGACAAGACACCAAGAGATTCTTTCTCAGCATCATTTCACGGATTTTTGATCCACTGGGGGCACTTGTGCCCTTTGTTATCAGAATGAAGTGTCTATTTCAGAGGATCTGGGAATCTGGAATAGCATGGGATGCTAACTTACCTCAAGACCTCCTAAGGGAATTTGGTCATTGGTGCTTGGAACTACCTATGTTAGGTCACATAAGCATCCCTAGGTGGTTATGCTTTGGGGCAGAGGGAGGGATGCAAACCTTGCAACTGCATATTTTTTGTGATGAAAGTCCCTCAGCTTATTGTGCTGTTGCCTACTTGAGATGGCAGGATTCTCTGGGCAACGTGAGTGTAAATTTCATCCTCAGTAAGGCCAGGGTTGCTCCCCTAAAACGTGTAACACTTCCACGACTGGAATTATTGGCAACATTAGTGGGAGTGCGACTGAGGAAACTGCTTGAAAAGGAGGTCTTTAAAGAGTTGAGCTCTGTCCATCTTTGGAGTGATTCCCAAATAGCATTATTCTGGATCAAGGGGGAGGCCTCCAAATGGAAACCCTTTGTGAGCAACAGGGTAGTGGAAATTCAGAGCTTGTCAGCACCTGAGGAATGGGGACATTGCCCAGGAGAAGAGAACCCTGCTGATCTGGGCACCAGGGGGATTAAGTTAGCCCAGTTGCAGGAGAGTAGCTTGTGGTGGGAAATACCCAAGTGGCTAGCCAAGGCCCAAGAATATTGGCCCACATCAGATGATCAGTTCCCAATGGCTCAGATACAGGGGAGGAAAGAGCAAAGGGGATACCAGTTCTCCAAATGAATCAGGTAGAGAGTGAAATTGATCTGAAGGTCTACTCTTCACTAGCCCAGGCAGTAAATGTAATGGCTTGGGTTATGAGATTTATAGAGAGTTGTAGAAAACTCAAGAAAGTTGAGGGGCCCTTGTCAGTGGAAGAGCTAGTGAAGGCAGAGATCATTCTAATTAGGACTGAGCAACAGATTGCATTTCCTGATGAATATGAGGAGTTGAAGAATGGAAGGGGGTTAAACAAGGAATCCCTACTGTGGCAATATCAGCCATTCCTTGATGAAAAGGGATTAATGAGGGTGCAAGGTCGAGTCCAGTTTAGTGGTCTTACCAAGGAAGAAAAGCATCCTGTTATTGTTCAGGGGAAGGGCAGACTAGCAGATCTGCTGATTGACCAAGCCCATGAACGATAATTCCATGCTGGGGTAGCTGAGACCTTAGCACAGCTCAGGGAAGGATACTGGATTTTGAAGGGTCATCAGCAAGTACATAGGAGGATAAATGAGTGCATGGTATGCAGACGCCTCACATGCAAGCCAGCATTGCAACCAATAGCTCCTCTCCCTGGGGATTGAATTACCCCAGTCCCACCATTCTCTATAGTGGGACTAGATTTTGCAGGGCCAGTCTACACTAGGGTAGAAAAACAGGTTACTAAGTCCTATATATTGTTGTTCACCTGTGCTGCTACCAGAGCTGTTCACTTGGAACTTACAAGCAGTGTTTCTAGTGCTGCCTTCCTGCTAGCTTTCTGAAGGTTTGTAGGTAGAAGAGGGTTAGTAAGCAAAGTGTACTCTGACAATGCCAAGACCTTTAAGCATGCTAAAATGGACCTGAAAGCTCTATTCAACAACCTGAAACAGCCTCAGTTACAAGAATACTTTGCCAGGAAAAAATTAAAATGGGTATATAGCATTGAGAGAGGTGCTTGGTGGGGAGAGTTCTGGGAACGTTTAGTAAGGTCAGTTAAGGTGTCGCTAAGAAAGGCCTTGGGTCAAAGCCTTCTAAATTTTCAAGAACTCACCACAACCCTGGTAGAAATAGAGGCCATTTTGAACTCCAGGCCACTAACCTATGTATATGGGGAACCCAATGAACCCACTCCACTCACCCCTGGACATTTTTTAGTGGGTAATCGCCTCACTGGTTTACCACCAGGGCAGAAAAACAGGTTGCCGTCCAGTACTAGTGAAGAATTGAACAGGCACTACAGATATAAAGAAAAGTTGATTCAAATGTTTTGGGTCCATTGGAAAAATGAATACCTGTTGGAACTTAGGTCTGCATTTCTGGCCAAACCTGTGCCACATACTGATTTGAGAATAGGAGACCTAGTAATATTGAAAGAGGATCCACAACCTAGACATTTGTGGACAACAGGGATGATTTTGGAACTGCATCCAGGAAGAGATGGATTGGCTAGGTCTTGTACCATTAAGATGATTGTTGGCAGAATCTTAAAGCATCCCATACAGTTACTATACCCATTAGAAATCTAAGTTCTCTGATCAGCAAAGTGATCAGGGGGGAGGATGTTAAAAATAGCATGACCCCCACATATGGCAGCCAGAAGGGCACCATCCAGGAAGGGGTTTTATGAGGGCTATTTCGGATATGGGCATCCTTACCTCCACTATTAGAAACATCTAGTGAGGGTAATAAAAGGATAAAGGGGAAAGTTGACATCTTGGTCCCACTAAAGGAAGGATGTCACATGTGGTTAGGAAGAAGATGCATTTATTGGACCCACATCTGGACATCACATCTGGACCTTTTTGATAATTTACTCATTGTTTTGATTTGCTATATATATGACTGAAATGTATAATGTTTTTACTTCTCATTCTCATTTGCTTCAATAAAGTTGTATTCAGTCAGAGACCACAAGTGTGGATTTTTGTAGCCGTTTTTGTGACTGAGTGTAGTGCCAACTTGGAGGACGTGTTATGACTGTTGTGTTCATAGCAGTGGTGCATAGCTGGGCTTGTTGTTTAGCCAGCATTTAATAGGACTAGGCCACAGGGTCTAACCCAATCTAGGACTTGGACTTTGTGGATTTATTACAGTGTGGGAACTATGATCTTCCTGTTCATCTGAAGACAGCCTTGAGCAATGGACAGCTTGTTACATGCCACAAAGAATGGCGTGATGTCTTCAGTGCATGTGTTCAGCCAACAATTGTCTTCGACCATCTTCCAAACCTGTTGGAGGGTATCATCCAAACGCGTTGCATTTGCAAGGTGGCTAATGGCAAAGCCTAATGTGTCCACCGCATGGATTGGTAACGTTTGTAGTGGGAATGCTGTTTACATGTTGACACTGTTGGATGCCAGAGCATATGCAAGGTCAATGTCTTTCAAAAAATTTGCATAATCACAGTCTGCCTGCAAATTGTGCAACCAACCAACAAATTCTGTTGTCAATTCTCCCTGGACTTATTAGCAGGTATGAAAGCTGAAAATGTGACTGTTTGTGGCATAGTTTGCCCAAATGCGTTCTTGATCATTGCGAAGAACTCTTCAGGTGTCACTGTTTCCCTTCATGCCATCATTGGGTGACTCATAAAGCATTGTGCAGCCTCAGAGCCCAAATGAGAGAACATCATGTTGATCCTATCATTACTCATCAATCCCTTGTCTGGAGCATGCTGACCATTGATCAGTTCCATGATGATGTCTAGTTGTTGCTTCCAGGTGGTGAGACTCCATGGTTCTGTTGTGGAGTGCTCCCATAATGGTGCAACCGTTAGAATTGGAATAGCAGCCATATCCAGAAATTCCAAATGTTATTATAAAAATGGATTTAAGCTTACTCGGCTTCCAAATTCCTTGATGACTTGGTTCAGGTTTGTGGATGAATCCTGTTCATGATGCCAATTGTATTTTTCCTAATGAAGGAAATGTAACAAATAATTTATTCACGAATGTCCAACTATGTATTAAACTTCTGAACCAGTATGAATAAGCAAGCACAAATAAAACACTTTTGAAGTTAATGGCTGTAGAGAGAGAGAGAGTAACGGTTTTCTAGAAGACGAATGAAAGCTGACTTTTTGAATCTCCTTTCCCAGCACTGTGCATGCACAGGCTTGTGCAGGCGCCACACACACATTCTCCCTCATTTTTCTGCAATATCCACCACCCCCAGGCTACCTCTAATATAGGCATTCCTAATTCTATCAGCTCTCAACATGCCACTCATGAACTGCAGCATTTGCATCTCGGCAACTTGCATTCTATTGACGTGGCTCTTCCTTACTGCCCAACTCTCTGATCCATACAGCATAGCTGGCCTAACCACTGCCTTATAGAACTTCCCTTTCAGCATGATTGGGACCCTTCTATAACACAGGACTCCACTTGCTTGTCTCCACTTCCACCACCCCATTGATTCTATGGTTCACATCGAGGTCTATCTCCCCACTGCATTGGAACGTTCATCTTAAGCACTTTACCTCTTGCACCTTTTTCACCAGTTCACCCCTCGAACGTACATTACTATTATTTTCCTGTCCTTCACAATTCAAAGCTAAATGCTCTGTCTTCGACATTTTCATCTGTAGCCCTCCCTTTTCTCTCACTCCTCCTATAACGTTTAGGCCCTTCTCTATCTGTTCTCTGCTGTTGCTAACTCTTCCAATATTGTAAGTAAATGCAACGCACTGAGGGGCCCAATCTCCTACCCCATAAGCAGTATATTCAAAACCAGGATGAAAAAAAAAGGACCTTGGTGCACCCCAACATTCAATATAAAGCCCCCAGTAGTCTCCCAAAGTGTCCTTACCCTGGCTGTGGGACCATCACACTTATCCTGGACTATTTGAATAAACACATCTTCTACTCCCCTTTTTTGTAATACCTCCCAAACTACCTGTGTTTGGACACTATTGTAGGCCTTCTGTAGGTCGATAAAGATGACATGGAGGTCTTTCTTTGTTGCCCTATACTTTTCTGTCATCTCCCTCATGATGATGATTGGCTCAATTGTCGACCTACCTGGCATGATGCTGATCTGATTTCCAAGGACACAAGTTCTGTCCCAGAGGTGGCGTTCCATTACTCTCTCCCAGAGCTTCATGGAGTGGCTCATTAGCGTTATACCCCTATAGTTACCACAACCTTGGGCATCCCCTTTGCCCTTGAAGAGTGATACTATCCAACTCTCATGCCATACAAATGGCATTCTATCTCCAACAGCTAACCTACAGAAAAGTTTCCCTAACCACCTGGTGCCTGTCCTTCCTAGGCTATGCAACACTTCGATGGGGATTCTGTCAAGGCCTACAGCTTTTCAGCCTTTGATCTTCCTAAGTGCCCTGGCTACTTCTTCCTCTGATTCACCTGTGGAAAGCAGCCTTTTTTTACTTGATGGCTGCTTCTACCTTCTCATTCCACTGGCCCTAAGAAGCCATTTCCAAAAATTTAATTTTTATCAATAAATGAGATCATTATTAATTTTAAAAATGATGTTACTACCTAGATAGTTTAAGTTTAAGAAATTTGGTTCTCAAAAGATATCCCAATCAGGTATTTGGCCCTTTTGACTGTTGAGTTTGCTGACCACTAGTCTAGAAGACCACTGGTATGTCCATAAGGACCTGTGGAGGAACTATTTCAATGTTAACTCCTTTCACCATTGGAAAGCACTCCCATATGTAGTTCGTGCGGCAGTTTTTTCATGCTCTGGACTTCTGTGCTTAACTAGCTGTCAGCATTTCTTGCACCAGCTTTATGCACATATGTTGTCCACGTCTGATTCACATGGATGTACTTGAAGGTTTTGACTTGGCGTGACCTACTAGATGTCTTATTTTCATTTGTTGTACGTTAGTAACAATTGTACTTTGGTATGTAAAAAGAATATATAATAATAATAGAGCCTCTAACGTTTCAATTTCATGGAAACTAGAGCCAATTGAGAAAGTAAATTGCAACATTTGACTTCAGCACATGATAACCAATAAGAAATGGCTAAGTTGATGTCTGATACAAAAATTTTTGAAATTTTGTAAAGCAGTGTTATTTTATCCTAACCATGGGGACACTGAGTACTGCTAATACCCAAAAATCGTCCAAACAGCAAAGTGTCTGTGCAGAGCTTGCATTCGAACTATGCAGTGGATGGGGCTCTAATGGTCGTTGTAGTTGAAGAGTCCTAAAACACAAACGAAAAGTGGTGATCAACGAATCACTGCTTAAAAATAATTACTGAGTTCATGAAATAAAAAGTCTTTACCCAATGTTCTACCTTTCTGACTGGGGCGTTGATAAGTACAATCGAAATCGTTTATAACGACATCGTATATAACGTACAATCTGATTTAACGAACAAAATAGTCAGTACCATGAAAAGCGATACAAAAACAGTATTAATGTTGCTTACAACGAAGAAATTGGTTAGAACGTACAAATCGACTAGAGAAAACACATTTCTAGGGACAGTTTTTCAGCTGAGTTTGTACATGACAGCATGCAATGATAATAATTCTCCATCAAGAAACAGGACATTAGAAAGCAATGGCGAAAGGGGGGGGGCTGAGGTGAACATGAAGAAAACAGAGAACTTAGCTTTCACTTGGAGCGGTCAGGACCAAGGGGGTGCAGTTCGTTGTGGCAATGAGGTGATACCAGCAGTGCAAGAGTTTAGGTATCTAGGATCGGTGTTCCAGAGCAATGGGGAAATAACTCCGACGTTACCCATAGGATCAATGCGGGATGCTGTGTGGCCGCCGAGTCCCAATTAAGTTGAAAGGTAAAGTTTACAAAACTGTAGTTAGGCCCGCTATGCTATATGGAACGGAATTTTGGGCAATAAGGAAAATTCGCAAGAGGAGGATGCAAGTGGCCGAGATGCGAATGCTGCGTTACACGAGTACAGTGTAACGTGCTGACAGAGTCTGCAACGTGTACATTAGAGGTAGCTGGGGGTTGGGAAACATCGCAGAGAAGATGTGAGAAAATAGGTTGAGATGGTATGGGCATGTGATGCGAAAGGGGGCGGAGGAGCTTACACGGTATATTACAGGACAGCAGATGACATCAGGTGTAGGGGGAGACCAAAGAAAACGTGGTAGCTGGTTGTACAGAGGGACACGATTGCGTGCGGGGTAGATGAAGCCTGGTGGGGATAGACGGGAGTGGAGAATTAGAACTCACAGATCCGACCCTGCCATAGGCGGGATAAGAGTGTGATTAAGGTGAATACATGCAGTATGTATTTTACAATAGTTATAACATACTTTAATCAATATAATACCGTTAACACGGATCCCTTCATTATAAACAATTATATCGCTTTTAGCCAACACCGGCTACAACGTACAAAAACCGTTGGTCCCTTCAAGTTCGTTATAAACGGTTTCGACTGTACATGACGTATAAAGCTTGAATGGGATTGTGTGGTCAAAATGAAAACGTAGCAGACTGCTGTTTGAAACCATGTCAGTGATATGCATCAGGGGTGTCAAACTGGCAGCCTGTGGGCCGCATGGTGCCCTTGAAGCCTAGAGTTACTGCATGTCCCACACAATCACTATCATGTAGTATATATATACATGGGCTTAATTAGAGGGGGACAGTTCGCCCTGGGCGTACTGGAAATGAGCTGCCATGTGCCATATGTTGATTCAAACTATTATCAAATACCATTTCGGGAACTGTCAGGTCAAATAAACTCCTTACCGTCAGGCCCGTGGGCCCCTTGGCACTTTTAAAACTCAATTACTAAAAAAAGTGAACACTCCATGGCCCTCGTGACAACGTTATGCAGGGGCGGATCTACATAGGGACTAATAGGGCTGTAGCCCTGGACCCCGAATTGTGAAGAGCCCCCCAAAACGGAATTATCATAAATTTTTGTTACGAGGTGCATTCAAGTTCTAATGCCTCCTATATTTTTTCCAACTAACTACTCACCCAAAAACTATGATCCTGGAGTTACTTCTTGACATAATCTCCCTGGAGACCCACTATTGAGGGGGGCCCCATCAGGGCCCAAATCCTTGCTAACATTAAAAGTTTAATTAATACGTCATTGTAGGAGCAACGTCCCTCATTCGACCCTGCCAATGAAACATAACCTAAACGTATCCTAACAACCCTGTCATTGAACTACACCAGGGTTGTACAACCTTTCTGGTGTTGTGGGTAACTCGACTGTTCCATGAACTGATTGCCAGCCACAGGTTGTCAAAACCAAAACGGGTGAAGATAAAGTTAGATGCACGTGCGAATCCAGGGTGGAGATTTGGGGTTGCAACCCCCCCCCCCCCATGCACATATAAAAATATAAACTTATTCGCATAATATATGGGAGCTTTAGCTCACCCCCCCCCCACGAAAATCTTGGATCCGCCACTGGTTAGGTGTTACATAGCAGGTACTGTAGGCTAAAATGCATAATTAGAAATGATGCACCATGGGGCGCATCACAAGCCTCAATGGGCCACAGGCTGGAAAACCCAGAATTAGAGGTTAAGAGCCAATAATTTAACAATGCTATTATTTTGGGGTTGTTAAGATCAAAATACCTTTAATAACACTGTGGAACAGCCAAAAAAATACAGAAACACCAATAGAGCTACTTTATGTATTTTTGTATGCTGTTCACGAAAATGACTTTCGTTTTACTGTGTGACCCTCAATTTTTTTGTAATTCCCCTTTTTAAAATTTTAGTGACAGTTGTCAATAAAGCAGTAAATGACATGTAGTATGAAAGAAATCTGGCTGTACTTTAGTCTACCTATTGTCACTGGCCAGCTATTAGACCTAGGTAGGCCTACTAGGATACAGCTAGTGACCAGTTGATAGTGGAGTTTTGTTTCCCTGACAGATTAGTGAGCCACTGGGAACATTATTGCATTATAATTTAATTGAATACACTGCAAACAGCCCTTATAAGTCAAATTGGCAGTGGAGAGAATGACTCTCATTCCTAATTTGTAACCCACCTGAAGCATAGCATCTATTATCATGCATTGCCTACTTGCTGTAATGGCACTTTCTTGCAGAAAGTTTACCACAGTATCCTCACCGAGAGCATTCCATTGCCAAATGACCCTTGGAAAAAGACCAGTAATACAAATCTGTTTATGCCCTGATCCCCTTCAATTTGAATGGATGATCATTTCTCCCTCTATACTCTGCAAGGGATAAGCTGCCAAAGACGTACTGTGATCATGTGTGAGACACTCAATCTTTGACAGAAGTGATGTAACAGAATTCTTGCTGCCCTCCTTTGAATCATTTCAATTTCCCAAGATAAACCCTGGCTCAAAGGGATACCAAATTGGACTACAATACTCTACAATTGGCCATAGCAGTGAAAAGCTTTCATTTGTGCTGTCCCCTAAGACTCTACTTACCAAACGGAGGGCATGCCCAATATTCCCAATCAATTTGTCGGTGTGCTCCCTCCTGGTGACCATAGTATTTAGAATAATTCCAAGGAACTTCTGGATCTCAACCCTCTTAACCCTCACACCACCTATGCAATAAGCAAGATCAAATCGCCTTCAAAACCTGCTTATCATAAGAAAGCTACATTTGTGCATGTTTAATGGACATGATTGCCACTTTATGCTCCAGGCGTGCATCTTGTTTAGGTCCTGTTGCAATACTGTGCAGCAAGATAACCCGTCATCCACCACCCTTGCAATGCAGGTGTCATCTGCAGATAGCCCTATGTCATTAACATAAATGCCCTATATCATGTCAAGTCCTGTATTATTAACATAAATTGTGTAGCGTATGATATCTGATCTGTGATGTCCATTCGCAATTAATGTACTAATGGAACTGCAGCTCTATGAATTACCAGAGAACTGACGTCCTAGGGCAAAATGGAGAACAGATAAATAATCAGCATAACTTATCCAATAAATCTAGCACTAAGTGAGAAATGTATTTTTTCCAAAGTAAAAATTTGTTCTTCAGTGTAATCAGAAGTGTAATAAAAAAATATAATGTCGCAGGTCCAACTGAAAATGTTCCAAGGTGTGGACATCCACATAAGCTTTCAGACCAACTCATAAATGCAATGGCGACATATAAGGACACATGGCATCATCCAAAAATGTAATACCTACCAAAATTAGGAAGGATCTCAGAATGGGATAGGAGGGCATCCTTTACTCTGAATCCTTTTATTTTTACTTTAGGAAAAATATTTTGGGGCCCCCAAAGGAGCTTTGCACCCGGGCCCCTTTATAGAGAAGGCCGGCCCTGATTGCAGGTGCCTTCATTTTCAAAGTTATCATTGGAATTCAACCTTGAATCACTGGAAGAATGTCATCTCGCCCTATGGATCATTTTTCCAGCTAAATCTCCAGAAGGATTACGTGGAATTTATCCATTTATCCTGGAAAAACTGTTACCTGAATGCATTATGGGATACTGCCTTCCTTGGAACTGCCTACTGGAAACTGCCTTGGGATACAGCACTGGAATCCTTCAGCAAGACATTCTTCCACAATAAACTTCACATTTCACAAGAGGCCTTGTAAATTTTGTGGTTGAGTCCTCATGCAAAATGAGAGTGGTCTTTGCGTGTGACACAGGGCGACTCACATCAGGTTTCTCTGAAACACATAATGGCATGTGAGTATGCATGGTTAGCTGCAGTGTGACGTGATTCAGTTTTTGCACCACGTGACCCTGTAGACTGCAGTCTCCATGTTACCATTTCCTGCATGAATTTCACATGACATCAAAAGAAATTCGCCACACAATGTGGGATCCAAATTAACGGCTGAGAGGTGGAAAGAACTCGCCAACGATATTGAAATGAATACTGGTAACTTGCTAATTCAAATTCGCTGTGAGTTTTGCTTTTTAATGCAGGAACTCCTCTTGTTCCTTTTAATTTTCATGATGTAAGTTATATTTCAGCCACATACTCACCATCAGAATCAGAGTTTGAACTGAAGTGTTGGTGTGGCTTATTGCGATGGACACACCAGTTCTCATCTGTTCACTGAAGTTAAGTAACGCAAGCCCAGCTTAGTACTAACATGGGTGGCCGCTTAGGAAACCTGGATTCCGCTAATACCCAATAATCGTAGCGTCAGTGTAGTGCCTGTGCAGTCTCTGCTCTTGAACTATGCAGTGGACGGGGCTCTAAAACACTAACCAAGCAAATAGAATCGAAGTAAAGTTAAGCAAAAATTCAGCCTCTTCGCTAGGTGTTACATTCATTGCCATGCTATTCAATGCAAATTTGAAACACTGCATGTTCAAAAACTGAAATTAATGAGTGGTGAATGCCTGCTAGCAATTTTTTTCTGCACTCCTTCACCCTGCATCACATTCATCACCTGCGGCTCATTTTGCGCTTTGCCTAATAGGATAAGACTTGTAAATTGAAATGTGATGTTATTGGCTGTTTCGTATTTGAGTAGTTGAAGACTTCATTAGTCAATATTAGACTAAGTGATAAAGTTACCCGTAACTAGTTTATAAAATAAGTTTTTTCCTCTCATATTCATAATGTGTACATATCGATCTCTTGGACTTGAAAGACATGTTACAGAAGCAAATTATCGGTGCAGAAAATTCCCTAGTTTCCATTGTATTTATCTACTTCTGTCGATGTTTAAATGCCATCACAGATCATTTGTAAGTCAACAAATTATTTAATTTAAAACCAATTGTAGTGTAAATCAGTTTTGATATACAGTAGGTGAGTTGAAGGAAATTTGTAACTGCACTGTAAATTTGGATAAATCTTTCATTAGGAAGAGAAATATTGAGAACACTAAAACGTTAATATAGTTTGTATATTATCAACAGATGCTCAGCATCTATTCAACAGTTATCATGTGACGTCAAATAGACCATCAACAAGGTGTTCAAAATGCTTTCTATAGTGTTGGTGTGCACACTATCAATTTCTCTAGGTAACATACTTCAATTTCTATTCTTTATTTGATTACAAATTGGATTAAATCTTTAAGTCACTAGCCTCGTGTTAACCCAGGATCTCATTTCGAAATTCAACAAAGGTTGCGAAATTTTCACGTAATTTCAATTAAAGCAGCGGGATTCATCCTAGGGAGGTGATTCTTTCAGGTGAGATGGAAAGTAAAGACACAGCTCCTGGTGGTATCTGCACTCACTTGCACTTCATAGATCCGTTTCTGTGGAATGAAGTATACAGTGCGATCATAAATTTCCAGAATGGTCAATAATTTAAATGAAAAGTTGCATAGAATGGAAAGCTATTTTTTAATGATCAATCCGATATTGCAAAGAAATAACCCTTTTTCCGCCCTCTATAACTACAGGAAGTTAAGCAACTTCAAAACGTTGCATGAGATCCATGATAGTTTATTTTTTAACAGAATCCAAAAATATTTCTATTTTTGAATTCAGTTATAAAACTAAAGTTTTCTCTGGAACGTTTTGCGATACAATTCAAGAAGTAAACGTTGGGACCCAGAATATTTTAACCCTAGCATGCATGAGGCCTGCAAACATGATATTCCCGTAAAGTGGGTGAAAACTATGCATAATGAAATACCCGCATTAATTAATATTTGAGCTTAAATATTTTATTAAACATGATCCAGGTGCAAAAATGTAAGTTTATAATATTTATTTAAGTACATTTTGAACAAAAATAGATTGTGTGCTCGTTACAAATTGGGTTATTAGACTTTCTTGGTGATTCTTTAGAGGTTTTAGGAATAACAAATTTTGATATATCTTCTAAAACTGATTTATGCAGATTAGGATTGCAGAATAGGACACATGTAGACAGATGGTTGTACTTTTATAAATGAGGTGGGTGTAAAAAAACCCAACTTTATGTAAAAATCCATCATCATCGTGTCCATCTCCCGCCTGCAGCAGGGTCTCCCACCAGGTCCCCTTCCACCCCGCACACTACTATATCTTTGCAGACAACCTGTTCCCACGTCAGCTTCGGTCTCCCCCTCTGCCCCTGGTGCTCCGACCACCTGCATTCCCGGTTTGGCCTTAACGACCTCCTCGGCCCCTTTTCTCATTACGTGCCCGTACCACTTCAGCCTATTCTCCCTCATCTTTTCGGCGACGTCCACTACCCCCAGGCTACATCTAATATACGCATTCCTGATCCTATTGGCTCTCGACACGCCAAACATGTACTGCAGCATTCGCATCTCAGCCACTTGCATTCTATTGACGTGGCTCTTCCTCACTGTCCAACACTCTGATCCATACAGCATAGCTGGCCTAACCGCTGCCCTGTAGACCTTCCCTTTCAACTTGATTGGGACACGCCTATCACACAGGACTCCACTTGTCCGTCTCCACTTCAGCCACCCTGTTGTTTCTATGGGGGACATCTGCGTCCATCTCCCCATTGCTGTGGGACGTTGATCCTAGGTACCTAATCTCTTGAACCTTTTTCACTAGTTCGCCCCTGAAACGTACGCCATCATTATTTTCCTGTCCTTCCCAATTGAAAGCTAGGTACTCTGTCTTCTTCGTTTTAATTTAGTCCTCCCTTTCCTATCGCTCCTCTAATGTCGTTTAGCACCCTATCTGATCTCTGATGTCGCTAGGTTTTCCGATTTCGTCGACAAATACCAAGCACTGAGGGGCCCATTCTCCAACCCCCGTCAGAAGTCCGTCCATTACCAGGAACACTTTATGTAAAAATGTAACTTTCCAAAACCATATAAAAATTTAAGTGATGAATTCTTTTTATTATGATTGAATTATTTGATTACGTAGTAAACATGATTAGGAAGGAATACATGAATCGTCAAATTGTAATTCAAGCAACAACAAAAAATATCTACTGTATCTTGAAACATCTGAATGGGTAGACAATGCCCACTTCATGCATGCTAGGGTTAAGAAACTATTTTGATCAGAAAATGTTAATGATTTTGATATCATCGTGATCAGAATAATTGCATAGGTTCCATTTCATATTGTAGATCGCTACAACAAACCAAGCAACTCTTAGCCTTTTCCTCGCCTATGGCAAGGTCGGCTACCCATATTGTCCCTCTGAATGGATCCAAGGGCAATATATTGGACAGTTTTTCCACAGACGGTTACCGACTAAAGCTGCAACCCCTATGCTTATTTATCATTGGCTTACTGTTCGTTGGGATACTCCACCGACGCCAGGGGCGGCCTCCTACACCTGGAAATGTTGCCACATCTACCCGTTGCATAGTAGAGAGGATTCTTTTAGGTGCAAATGCAATCGTTCACAACACGAGACCTCGGTTTTACTTCTCATCCGAAAGAAGGCACACTCGGGGTGTCTCTCTCGCCCAAAAGAAGCCAATCCACTTTGGTCTAGATTCGAACCTAGAACTACTGACGCTGTTACTGAGAGTGCTACCTACTGAACCAACAAGGCGGGTTTCGTACAGTAAATCATCATCATCATACCCCTATCCCGCCTGCGTTAAGGTCGGGTCTGCGGGTTCTAGTCCTCCACTCCCTTCTATCTCCCACCACGCCCTCGTCCACCACCCCACACACACTACCATACCCTTATCGACAAGGGGTTCATATTGTAGATCACTAGCAATGTTAATTTTTCATTACATTGTTTTTTCTGTTCCATTTAAACGCAGTTTCTGAAATAATTGGTAGTTCTGAATCTTCATAATCGCACTGTATACTGTAGATGGGCAGATGTTTCCAAAAGAATGAGGTATCCTAATAGTGTCAATGAAAGTAAGGGGAGCGGCGAGTTGCGTTGGACACACCAGTTCTCGTCTGATCACTGAAGTTAAGCCACGCAAGCCCAGTTAGTACTGACGTAGGTGGTCGCTCGGGAAAGCTGGGTGCTGCTAATACCAATAATCGTCGCATTAGTGTAGTGTCTGTGCAGTATATGCATTAGAACTATGCAGTGGACGGGTCTCTAATGGCCTTGTAGTTGACGGGACCAACTCCAACAAACAACAACAACAAATGAATGTAAGCAGCCTCTTGCAGAAAATATGCTAGCGTTAAACAAGCAATGGATTGCAGCATTAGGATGGTTATTGGTTCGGCAGTGGATCCTCAGTTCCAGTGCAACAAATAGGTGCCTGTTCCTGTCAGAGGATGGAAAAGGGTTACGAATAATGATATTGACGGTAGATTTCTGGTATAAACCGGGGAAATCCCTTATATATCACATAACGAAGTCGAACTAATATTTTAAGTCAGAACTGCGGGGGCTGGAATAACCTTGATCTTGGGCACCTCTGGTGGTTTATGTAGTTATGATATCGTAGTTATCTTTGATCTGCGTAGGCACCTGAGTCAAGGAGTGGATTTTAACGAAGAAATTGAGAAACCGTTTGTCAACATCAAACATAAATCGACCTTGCAAACGCCATATAATGCTCACGAAATATTTACAAATACAGTCGAAATCGTTTAGAACGAAATTCAAGGGACCAACGGTTTTTGTACGTTGTAGCCGGTGTTCGCTAAAAGCGATACTACACCGTTAACGATCCTTGTTAACGGTGTTATATTGAATACAGTATGTTATAACTATTGTAAAATACATACTGCATGTATTCACCATAATCACACTCTTATCCCGCCTATGGCAAGGTCGGATCTGTGAGTTCTAATCCTCCACTCCTGTCTATCCCCACCAGGCTTTCATCTACCCCGCACGCAATCATGTCCCTCTGTACAACCAGCTACCACGTTCTCTTTGGTCTCCCCCTACACCTGATGTCATCTGCTGTCCCGTAATATACCGTGTAAGCTCCTCCGCCCCATTCGCATCACATGCCCATACCATCACAACCTATTTTCTCACATCTTCTCTGCGATGTTTCCCAACCCCCAGCTACCTCTAATGTACACGTTGCACACTGTCAGCACGCTTTACTCGTGTAACGTAGCATTCGCATCTCGGCCACTTGCATCCTCCTCTTGTGAATTTTCCTTATTGCCCAAAATTCCGTTCCATATAGCATAGCGGGCAGTTTTGTAAACTTTACCTTTCAACTTAATTGGGACTCGGCGGCCACACAGCATCCCACATTGATCCTATGGGTAACGTCGGAGTTATTTCCCCATTGCTCTGGAACACCGATCCTAGATACCTAAACTCTTGCACTGCTGGTATCACCTCATTGCCACAACGAACTACACCCCCTTGGTCCTGACCGCTCCAACTGAAAGCTAAGTTCTCTGTTTTCTTCATGTTCACCTCAGTCCCCCCCTTCGCCATTGCTGTTCTAACGTCCTGTTTCTTGATGGAGAATTATTATCATTGCATGCTGTCATGTACAAACTCAGCTGAAAAACTGTCCCTAGAAATGTGTCGTTGTACGTTCTAACCAATTTCTTCGTTGTAAGCAACATTAATACTGTTTTTGTATCGCTTTTCATGGTTCTGACTATTTTGTTCGTTAAATCAGATTGTACGTTATAAACGATTTCTACTGTAGTTTGTGCAGCCCATGGATACCCATGTTTGATATTCATGCACAGGTCACCGGGGTGAACTTTCTGTAGAGCACCCAAATTGTATTTTTGGTTTAGCTGTGATTTTTATAATAGAGAACGTGTCTTCTTCATGAAAATGAAGAGCGGTTTATTATGTTGGATACACACCAGAACTCGTCTGATCACTGAAGGTAGGCAACGCAACCCCAGGAAAATTGAAGCAAGCCAATGATAGTCTAATAAGCAACTCAAGATTACTTTATGAATAGCTTAGCGCTTTTCTTCAATTTAGAGGCATTTTTTAACAAAATTCTGTTGAAAATGAAACTCTTCTAATATAATTTTTGCTTTGGGTTATCAAATTATGATTTATCGAAATTTTTGCGACCTTCAATCAGGGCCGTAACGAGGGTGTGGCGAAGAAGGCGGCCGCCACGGGCGCAACTGGGTTTGGGGCGCAAAATGTTTTAAGTTTTTGTCATTATTGGGTTACGAGGAAGCGAAAGTTATACACTTGCCACAGGCGCTTCATACCCCCGTTACGGCACTGCGATCAATGATAGTCATCAGATTTTCTGTAGTTAAAAGTAAATTAAAAGACTAGTTAAACGACGTCGAAATTGAAATTTTTATTCATGTAACTAATCACCTGCATAATAATAATTCTTTCTCAATTAGTGTCAAGTGACAAATTCACTTTCATCGAGCAGCCCTCAAACGTCACTGTAAAACTGAGAAATAACATTGTTCTACAATGTTCATTTTCGCCACCAAATGGAGATTGCGCCTGGAAGCGAAATGGCAATATGTTAAAAATGAGTGATCGAATTAATTTCATTGAAAATAGTAGACCTACCGTGCAGCTTGATATAAGAAACTGCAGTATTAAACTCGAGCGTTTCAGCTATAATGATTCCGGAATTTATCAGTGCATTGTTGTGATGACATTTAATTATTCCGATGAATGTCTAAGAAGCAGACCAGCATGGATTGCATTAGAAGTTGAAACTAAACAAGGTAAAAATGTGTTCTGATATACAGTATGCAAAGATTATTTGCCACCTTTTTGTTGTCCAATTAACCCTAGAATATCAACATGACATTCATATGATATATATCACAACATAGGGTCATATATGACCCCATCGTTTTCTTTTTAGCCAAATTTTTAAATGCACAGTTATTTTTGTGTAAATACTGCATCACAATCCTGAATAACCTTTAACTATATGTAAGTTCTTTATAAATTGGGGTTGTGGGGAACCCAAACTCACTGTTGCACTGGGAGCGGCGAATTGCGTTGGACACACCAGTTCTCGTCTGATCACTGAAGTTAAGCAGCGCAACCCCAGCTAGTACTTACACGGGTGGCCGCTTGGGAAAACTGGGTACTGCTAATACCAAAAAATCGTCGTATTAGCGTAGTGTCTGTGAAGCCTCTGCATAAGAACTATCCTGTGGACGGGGTTCTAATGACCTTTGTAGTTGAAGGGCCCTAAAACACTAACAAACAACTCACTGTTGCACTGCTTTTGGAGTTTATTCTGCAAGGTTGACAACCAAAGCTACCAAACTGAGCCAACATTACAAGCTAAAGGAGGGAGTTGTAAGGTATAAGAAGGGACGTGTCAATCAATTAAATAATTACAAAGATATGATATTATTTAAGATGCTTGGGGGCTCTAGGGTTAAGTGATGTATTAAAATGGAGATTAGGCCCCAGACAGACGCATGCTGCTGGTCTTTCTTCCCAAGGGAGGGTCATTCGACAATGGCATGAATGATAAAGTGGAGGGCTTTCTGAAAGGAAAGGCCACCATTGCAAATATGGTAGGGGAACACAATAGATAATATAGTGTAGGTTTTGAGGGGTTACATGGTTTTTTATTTAGAAATGAGAGTCAGTCTCTCCCCTGCCTAATTGGCCTAATAGGGCTGCTTGCACTGTTTTCAATTTGAATTAGAATATTCAATTAACTTTGATATTTTGGAAATTACGTATTATTGAATACAAATTTTAGCAACAAACAAATTAATATTTTATAGAAGAGTGTCATTATAGTAGCCAAATTGATGAATTTGACGTACCATCACATGATACGCTTATAACATCTATAGTGTAGGTAAAATTGCAAACATTTTTTATTACAATTGCGTTTAACACCGGGTCTTTTTTTACAGAGTCTTCCTTACCAACAGGTACTTTTTTCAGCGGACATGGTTACTATATTGTAGCTATTTGCTCCATTCTGGCAGTTGTCATCGTTACATTACTTGCAATTTATTGTCGACGCTGGACAAAAAAATCAAGTAATTATAACTTTATGTGGTTCCTCTTAAAAAGTTTCAGTAATGAGTTAAATGGTATTGCACCTATCTTAAACGCCCAGTGCCACTTGCACTTAACGACATTTTCCTATGTGCCCACGGAGGGGCTGTAGTACTTTGGACACATCAGTATTCCTCTTTTCACTGAAGTCAAGCAACGCAACCCAGATAGTACTAACAGTGAGCGGGGCTCTAATGATCATTGTAGTTGAAGGGCCATAAAACACCAATGAAACAAACTCATGTGCCCACCGCTGTGGGCATTTGCAAGGTCTGATTGTCTTGATTGAAACACTAATAGCGTGAAATGTATATATTCTAGGTTAGATACTCTGGGCCAAGAGCACTTGATACAGAGATGTAACTAAGGGAGCTATAAGGGGAACAGTTGCCCCCGGGTGCAGCTGTAAGAGGAGGCGCCATTTGCTATGCTGTATTTTTATTAAAATTATAAAACTTAAGGATGTCTACAGAGGGAGCGCCCGGGGCCCCGTTACCTCCTTGCAGGGACGTGCTGTGGCTTACTCTCAGGGAAGAAAATATCATCAGACCGACAGTGCATCTGCTAAAAATGGTCAACAAAAGGTTTGTTGAGCAAACTATCAGGGAGCGCCAGTTGTACAGTTTGTACCCGGGCGTTAAACATCCTAGGTACGCCACTGACTCTACTTCACTCATGAGTTCATTCTAGTCGAGGCGAAAGGAATTTTTCCGTCATAAAGTAAATGGAACCGTGGCACATGGTCGCCCATGTGCCCCAATGGCGCAAATATTGGTACCGACCCTGTCATTAGTGAGTAAAGGGTTAGTTGTTGTTGCTTTTTGGATTCTGAGGACTTCATACCTTCCTGAGGCCACATGCGGTTGCAAATGAGACACATCATTTTCAAATTGGGTGAGATATATACACCAAATAGACAAATACCAATGTGTACTGGCAGTGCCGACCTTGCGAAGTGAGAGGCCTTGGGACAGTACAATCTGGGAGTTCCAGTCGTTCACCATACCAGGTAACGCATAGCATAGTCAGTGTATCAAAAGTTGAATTTCTGTCAGTGTCTTATTTCAAATTATATTCTACAAAAGTGAAAATTGCCCCTATTCAGTGGGAGGCCCCTGGTGGCTGCCTGTACTGCTCGCCTGCAAGGCTGGCCTTTTATACTGGTCTGCTGCACTAATCGTGCTCTTTATGCAAAGTTCCCAGGTAGAAGAGTTTGAGCCCTTGTGTGGGTAAAATAAATTTCCTCCATAAAAATGACATGCGGAAGATTAATGAGAAATGTTTTTGGTGTTAGGTCGGCTGCAGGCTTCTTAAAAATATCGTATAGCAGTTAGTCCCTGGGTTCTCGGTACCTAAGGGATAAATCGGTTCATTGTCCTTCTTGAAGTGGGTAATATACAGTATTCTGTTTTAATCCAAAGTGCAAAAAATTGCAGATTCAATCACTCATCAACAGATGTACTGAGACATAGCAAAGTCAATCAAACTTTACGACTACCATTATATTAAACATGTACTGTATTATTTTCTAGATGATTAATTTTGTTTATTGCAGAAATTCCAAGTCAATCCCATCCTCATCGTCCATTACCGCCCATCACGTAAGTGTTGCAAAAATATTTGAAGTATATATGAATATGTAATCCTTTGTGACAAATACCTCGCTACCCGCCGCGGTGGCGAGTAGCGAGGCCAGTAGTTCTAAGTTCGATACTGGATCGTGGTGGGTCGGCTTCTTACGGGCGAGAGAGAAGCCGCGAGTGTGCCTTCTTTCGGATGAGAAGTAAAACCGAGGTCCCGTGTGGGTGTACGATGGCACTTGCACGTAAAAGAGCCCTCTCTACTACGCAACGGGTAGTAGATGAGGCAAAATTCCCAGGTGTAGGAGCTCGCCCCCTTGTGTCGGTAGAATTCCCCAACGAACTCTAGACCGACGATAAATAAGCGTAGGGGTGCAACTTTGGCCGGCAACCGGCTGCAGAAAAAACTATGACCAATATATCACCCTGTGTCCATTCAGACGGACAAATGGGTACCCGACCCTGCCATAGGCGGGAAAAGGGTTAGGAGTTGCTTGTTGTGACAGATACCTTGCTAGTGAGATTTTTCATTTTGCTGGACCCATATGCCTAGTCTCTACCAGCAGTCTAGCAACACCTTTGCCTTTTGCACCCATTCCAGCCACACCACCTCAAAACTCACCAGTACCAGTATCACATGTCTAACATTCTCCACTTGATCCCCACATAATCCACAGCCCTCCTCTCCATCTGCGATCTTTGCCAACCTCTGTTTCGTCTCCATTAACCCAGCTCTTGCCCAAATCTGAAGTGAGCGCTCCCATTTATTGTCATAGATCACCTCCCTCTCTATCTTAAGCTTGTCCACATACACCATCAGCGTTTTCTTTGCCGCCCTTTCCTCCATACTCTGTCACCACTGACCTACCCCTCATTCCTTAGCTCTGTCCTGTAATAGACTTTTCTGTGTTGTTGCCTCCTCACCCTCCCTGGGGTGCAGTGTTATGCCTGTTTACCCTCCTCTCAGTTGGTGCATACCTTCATGTTGTTTACCCATGCATTGAAGCTAGCCTTGGGCTGGAATTTCTTCCAATCTTAGCGATTTGCCCTTATTGTTTCAAAAAGGTCACATTACCTTGGTTGATAAAAATTTGAAGGGAATACAGGGGAATTCTTTCAAGGGGGAAGGGAAAGCCAGCCTCCTGGTGAAAGCCAGCATACAAGATAGTACAGTCGGACCCTTCCATAAGAGTTGGTCTTCGGTGACATGAAAATGGACCATTATGATTTCTGACTGTTATAGCTATAAATAAAGTAATAAAGTTTAAAAAAAGCTTAACCACGTGAGAAAAAATGTTCCCTATTTATCATGCATAACTTATTGTGCATACACACATACTTAAATATAAGTAATTGTGTATGAATTATAAAATATCTTCATTGATGGATGCATAATCACATTTCTAATCTTGATTAAAGATAGGTGTGTGGTCATACTTTCATTCTTCTTTTTAATAAAGGTGCTTCAAATAATCTGAATGGATTGTATGGTCTCTTCAGGTTGCTTTCTCCCTTTTTCTAACTCTGAAATAATTCGAAATTTGTAATAATTTGTAATTTGTCACCTTGGATTTTAACTTTTCAAGGGCCTGGGATGACATCTTTCATGTGTTTCAAGCACAGTACGGTATTTAGTATAAAATCAGGGTCCCATTAATGCAGGGCATTGTATGTGCTGATAGGTTATCACCTATCCACTATCCAAAATCCACTACCCAATAGCTCAAAAGTTACAAAGACAGTGTAAATGTTTCTAGGGACATAAGTTGTGATACTAGTAAAGAGTGGTGACCTTCATATGTAGGGCCTATTTCTCCATTTAAAAATTCAGGTGACAAACAATCAGACCACTAAAGTTTAATTCACTAAACTGCAAGCAGCCTTCTTTGGCCAATATGGCAGTGGAGAGACTCTCATTCTTACATATGATACCATAAAACTCCTAAAACCCTAAGCTATAATTCTTGTGCCTCCCCCCACAATACTAGCAATGGTGGGCTTTCCTTTGAGGAAACCGTCCACTTTACCCTCTCCAAGGCTATTCCATTGTTGAATGATCCTTGGTAAAAAAAAAAAGACCAGTAGTATGAGTCTGTCGGTGCCCTAACCTCCTTCAATTTATATGGATGATCCTTTCTCTCCTTATACTCAGTCAGGGGGTATAAGGGGACTGTTACAATGCAGCATCTTATGGAAGGGTCTGACAGTAATATAATAAGACTAAAAGAGGTGTACCATGGTATATAACTCCATACTGGTTGCTTATTTGTAGTTTTGGACCTACGTATCTGTCCTGTCTAATTAGGCATTGCAAATGAGTCTCAATTAAAGTCTCATGAGAAGCAATGCAAGGCAAGATTTGGGACATCCTCATGAGTTCCTTTGAGACTTTTAATTATATTGCGTTTTGCAGGAAAGGATGAGGTAGTAGTAAACGCCAGTAAAGAAGCAATGGGAGATTCCAGATAGTGGTTCGACACCCTTGTTTTCTTTAATCCAAGAAATTACAGTTGGACCTCATTGTAATGGGCCCCATTATAGTGGACGATGTCCTCAGTCCCTTCCAAAGTTCCTATACCACCCACACTTTTAAGAACCCGTAATAGTGGATCCCCATTATTGTGTATAGTGGACGATTCATGTGTCCCCACCAAACATTTTGTATGTTAAACAATGCCCATTATAGTGGACGGACACTTTCATTGTTGGATGGCTGGTTGAATCAGTGATTTTGCTATCTGAGTAACAGAAGAAATTACAGTATTTAATTATTAAAGTTGTCAACACTGCAGTGTTAAACATCGTTAAAGTTGCTGTTGCACCCATAAACCCCCGACTTCCAAGAAATACCTCTTACAGTATCTTTTCCCCAATATGGGACACCTTAAGTCACAATATGTTAGGGTTGTAGTGTACACTACATATGCCTATTGATTTCACAGTCTTGTGGCCTTTGGTTGATAGGACTAAAAATACAGTAGGTATTGTGCAGCCAAGTTGCGTTGGGTGAAGCCAAGTTACGTTGGACACACCCAGATCCTGTTAAATCACTGAAGTTAAGCAGTGCATGCCCATGCTAGTACGAAGATGGGTGGTTGGTAAAGAACGTTGGGTGCTGCAAATTTTTCCTCTCCTTTTCTTCTCATCTCCTGTGAGCAGCCTCCTAAGGGTTCGTCCTGTTATGGCTGCTTGGCTTACTCCCGAACACATGAACTTAATCCAGCAATCCAGTAAGTAATTTTCACCCTGTTATGTATTTGTTTGCTGAGCCTATAAATACAGTACTGTGTGTTGATGGTAAGAAAATACAATTACAGTATCCACAGCCAACCTCTCACCATCTATTGCCACCAGTTTCATCAACCCCTAACTGCAGCAGTCTTGAATTAGAACTGTATATTGTTGAGGAGTCGTGGATTTTTGGAAATTCTAACATTGTTGACTGTATAATACAGTACTGTACTAACAGCATTTTGAGTAATGGCCAATGGAATAATGTAGTTTTTCAAAAACCCCATTGTAGTGGACAATCGCATATAGTGGACGACGGGATCTGGAACGTTCGCCCCCGACATTTCGCCCCTGGGTACTTTTCGCCCCCAGAGCTTTCGCCCCTCGGATGTTTCGCCCCTGGGAGGGCAAATGGCCGTTTTTTT
>JAAFCE010008833.1:9787595-9819831 GCA_013389805.1 Trigoniulus corallinus
TTCTAACATTGTTGACTGTATAATACAGTACTGTACTAACAGCATTTTGAGTAATGGCCAATGGAATAATGTAGTTTTTCAAAAACCCCATTGTAGTGGACAATCGCATATAGTGGATGACAGGATCCGGAACGTTCGCCCCCGATATTTCGCCCCCGACATTTCGCCCCCGACATTTCGCCCCTCGGATGTTTCGCCCCTGGGAGGGCAAATGGCCGTTTTTTTGTTATTTTTTGTTATTCCGTATTAGGTAAGGTAAAAATCAAGGGCTAGTGCCAACTGACCCTTGAGTCAATGCCAGCCCTTGATTTTTACCTTATTTTGGCCGGTTTTTTTTTTTTTGTTATTCTGTTTTTACCTAGAAAAACAGCAATTTTGGCAATGGAGGACATCAACGATAGAAATTTAATAGACTTTCTGAAAGGCATAGCCTAAATATCTGGAAATTCACTTTACCATCTAATATAAAAAAAGGTTATTAATTTAAAAAACCACTAGTGCCCTACAAATCGATGTGTTTTTGGACATAAGGTAGCGACACGCGCATGCGCCAAATTTTACGTTGGTAGTTTTAAGCATCGATGCTGCTGCTATTTTTTAAAGTACAATTTAGCAGACGAACATCACATACAAGACTTTGACGATGTAAATTTTACGTTTTAAGTTTGCGTTTACGTCGTTTACCGGCCATTTACGTTCCCAGGGGCGAAACATCCGAGGGGCGAAATGTTCGGGGACGAAACGTCCGAGGGGCGAAATGTGTGGGGGTGAAAGCTCCGGGGGCGATAAGTACCCAGGGGCGAAATGTTCGGGGGCGAAACGTCAGGGGCAAAACTTCCGTAAACCGTGGACGACTGCTCATGGTCCCGTGGCGTCCACTATAATGAGGTCCGACTGTAATATATACACAGTATGACAGCTGAATAGTGGGTCAGAGACCATACATAATGCAATGCAGAACTAGACTGATTGATGACTGATCTAGACTATTCATCAACTGACTGAAGACTGTAGACTGATCTGATGACTGACTGTTTCCACCCCCTAATCATGCCCTTTTATCATCTCTCATCCTGAAGTCCTTGACTGTGGTTGGGTCCCTGTGACCATAGGGTACCCATGAATCACTGCCAAGGGACTATGCAGGATTTCCCAAGAAAAGCTCTCACAATTTTACATGCAGGGCCTGCTGTTATCCATTGGATTTCATGATAATGGGATCTAGAAGAAACAATGCTTTCTTCATAGTGTGATTTTGGACAGGGGTGTGTGTTTGCAGAGGTGTGTAAGGGATCGTGTCCCTACAATTACATACAAAGAGATAGAAAATGATAAACAGAAGATGAAACGTTCCCATATGTTGTTTTCCATACATATGGCAGTTTACTTTCTTTACTTATAAATTGCCATTTTTCATAAAGTAATCGTTTCAAGGCTCATGTACATAGCAACCTTTCCTCTCAGATTAAAGTTTGCTATCAGTGGATAACATTTCGTGGTTTTTTTGACACACCCTATTTATTCAGTCAACCCTGATGTATTCACACTTTGTGATTCAAGATATTCACAGAGCCAGGAAAATTTTATTCGAACTGCAGTTCTTTGCATTAGGGAGTTTCTTACACATCTGGGAAATCCTCCAAAGACCCTACCGGAGCCTGCCTTAGTACTTATGCTACCACAGACAAAGCGACAAATTATTGCTTTACTCTGGAGAAAAAGGCACTTTAAACATACAGTAGAGTCCCACTTATCTGACGAAATTGGGACAGGTGTTATGTCCGATAAGCAAAAAAGTCGGATAATCCAAAATGCATAAAATAATTGTTATTACATAAATGGATATATTAAAAATGATAGAAAACAAGCACTTATTGTTCATAATTAATTATGAATCCATTCATGTAAATATGTGTTTAATGTTTAAAGAAATTTGTTATCACACTTTGTTTTCCACCTTGGTATTTCTTTCTGGCAGGAATATCACGCCAACAGTGCAAAATATGACCACACCCAGAGGGTTTCGGTTAATACAGAACGTTGGATAACAGGGACTCTACTATACATCCAGTGATCAGAGGGGGAAACAAGGCTAATAGTAAAGGGAAAAGTGGGAAAAAATTTGGCAAGTTTTGCACCTCTCAACTGAGATGTTGGAAGTGCAAAGCAAATCACTGGTTTTCAGATGTAACTCCTCATGTATACTGTAAAGTCATTTACTGCAAATCCTCCTCATTTGCAAATGCTTCTCATTCAATCCTTCTCATTTGCAAATGCTTCTCATTCAATCCTCCTCATTTGCAAATCCGAAGTTTGCGAATGTCTCAGCTGAGCTCTAAAGTAAAGCATTTCCTGGGAATTCCCATGGGATCCAAGAAACATGGCAATGACCATAGAGTTATAGTATTTTAAAATCTCATGAGAACTGCTGAATCTCCTGGGATTCTATAGGAAGCCATTGTCCAGGATTTTCAATGAGACCCAAGTATCATTGCAGTCCCTAAAACCTGATTTACACCAGGCAAATAGCAAGTGAAAGACCCGCCGCGGTGGCGTAGTGGTTAGCTCACTCGGCAACTATGCCAGTAGCTCTAGGTTCGATACTGGACCGTGGTGGGTCGGCTTCTTTCGGGCAAGAGAGAAGCCGCAAGTGTGCCTTCTTTCGGATGAGAAGTAAAACCGAGATCCCGTGTGGGTGTACGATGGCGCTTGCACGTAAAAGAACTCTCTCTACTACGCAACGGGTAGATAAGGCAAAATTTCCAGGTGTAGGAGCTCGCCCCCTGGCGTCGGTAGCATTCCCCAACGAACACTAGACCGACGATAAATAAGCGTAGGGGTGCAGCTTTGGCCGGCAACCGGCTGCCATTCAGAGGGGCAAATGGATACCCGACCCTGCCATAGGCGGGAAGAGGGTTAGGAGTTGCTTTAAATAGCAAGTGAAAGTATGACATCAATGGGTGAGTTACAACAAAGTGGCAGGTGGTCACGTAAAATGGATAGATTCTCTTCCAATTTTTTGGGCAAGTAACGCCTTCCCACAATCCCTCACTGCTAAATTGCTGCTTCTAATTGGTTGCTGCTGTGAATGCATCACAGGAGAACAAAGGTAGTGGGATTTGCAGGATTTGGTCAGAAGGCAGCTACAAAAAAATTTCGTCTAATATTTCTCCATTGTTTGCTGTTTGTGAACATGCACTTGGACTGAGAATTCAACAATCAAATTTGTTTCAGAATATTTACAGCATGAGTACTTGTGGAACATTAAATCCCTACTGTACAAAAATAAATGGTCATGAACATACCTGGATTCACTGAAAAAGTGATTAAAATGAACTAATATTTATTCCTATTTTTTACTACTAATCTAATTGGATCTCTATAGTAGATTTGTAGTGTGTTTATCTTGACAGCTTCTCAATTATGAACTTGAGTATGAACATTATTTGCTACTTGCATGTACGTCACTTGTTACTTGCACTTGCTACTTGCGTGGTGTGAATCAGGCTTAAGTCCAATCTGCCTTGTTGGAAGGTGTTCGATTGTGCATCAATGGTCCTAAATTCGATACTGGATTGAGGTGGGTTGGCTTCTTTCAGGAAGTGGCATAGCGTGGGTTGCAAGCGCCTGGGGCAAGGGAAAAAATGGCGCCCCCTAACTTATGGACAGACCAGTGGCCTTCTAGACTAGTGGTCAGCAAACTCATCAGTCAAAAGAACCAAATATCAACAATACATGATTGGGATTTCTTTTGAGAGCCAAATTTCTTAAACTTACACTATCTAGGTAGTAACACCATTTACTAACTTAATAATGATCTTATTTATTGATATAAATTAAATTTTTGGAAATGACTGGTTAGGGCAGGTAGAATGAGGTAGAAGGAATGACGAGGTAGAAGTCGCCATCAAGTAAAAGAAGGCTGATTTCTGCAGGTGGTGGGAGTTGGAGGACCAGGAGTCTAAGATACAATATGCTTTAGGCAGGTCAAGACCACCACTAGGAGGATCATTGCCCTGGCCAAGCACCAAATGCATGAGGCCCTCTATGAGCAGTTAGAGACAAAGGAAGGAGAGAGAGAGAAGTCTTCAAGCTTGCCAAGGCTAGAGATAGGGCAGCTACAGACATACCCCAAGCGATAACAGTGCAGGACAGTGAAGGTAGGGTCCTGTTTTCTCCATCAGAGATAAAGAGAAGGTGGGAGGAGTACTTCCAAAGCCTCTTGAATACTGCCACAAATCCTGCAGCGACAGGGGTGGTGGACTGTGTAACAGTAGAATAAGTAGCCAGGGCACTTAGGAAGACGAAACGCTGAAAAGCTGTAGATTCTGATAGAATCCCCATTGAAGTGCGGCATAGCCTGGGAAAGACAGGCACCATGTGTGTAGGGAAACTTTTCAGTACGTTAGCTGGTGGAAATGGAATGCCACCTGCATGGCATGAGTTGGATAGTATCACTTTTCAAGGGCAAAGGAGATGTCCAAGATTGTGGTAACTATAGGGGAATAAAGCTAATGAGCCACTCCATGAAGCTCTGGGAGAGAGTAATGGAACACCACCTCCGGGATAGAACTAGTGTCCATGGAAATCAGTTTGGGTTTCAGCCAGGTAAGTCCACAATGGAGCCAATCTCCATTCTGATTGTTGCTGGTTGTTGGTGTTTTAGGGCCCTTCAACTACAAGGTCATTAGAGCACTGTCCACAGTATGGTTCTTATGCAGAGACTGCACAGACACTACACAAATGCGACGATTTTTTGGTATTAGCGGTACCCAGTTTTCCCACGCGACCATCCACGTTAGTACTAGCTGGAGTTGCGTTGCTTAACTTCAGTGATCAGACGAGAGCTGGTGTCTTCAACACAATTCGCCACTCCCTCCTCATTCCAAGGCAGATGTTAGAAAAGTATAGGGCAGCAAAAAGATCTCTATTAACCTGCAGAACGCCTATAACAGTGTCCAACGGCAGGTAGTTTGGGAGGTATTACGAAAATGGGGAGTAGAAAAAGTGTTTATTTGAATCGTCAAGGATATGTATGAGGGCTCCACGGCCATGGTAAGGACACCTTGGGGGAATAACAGGGGCTTTCCAGTGAAAGTTTCGGTGCACCAAGGTTTGACACTTAGTCCATACCTTTTCATCCTGGTCTTTGACGAACTGCTTACGGGGGTAGGATATTGGGCCCCTCAGTGCTTGGCATTTTCCTTTTGGAAAAGCTAGAGGCAGCGGAGTACAGATAGCGAAGGTACTACAGGGACTACAGATTAACATGACGAAGACAGGTCATTTAGCTTTCATTTGGGAAGGACAGGAAAATAACAGTGACGTACGTTCGAGGGGAGAACTAGTGAAAAAGGTGCAAGACGTAAAGTGCTTAGGATCAACGTTCCAAAGCAGTGGGAAGATAGACTTGGATGTGACCCATAGAATCAATGGAGGTGGCTGAAGTGGAGACAGGGAAGCGGAGTCCTGTGTGATAGAAGGGTCCCAATCAAGCTGAAAGGGAAGTTCTACAGGGCAGTGGTTAGGCCAGCTATGCTGTGTGGATCGGAGTGTTGGGCAGTAAGGAAGAGCCACGTCAATAGAATGCAAGTGGCCGAGATGCATGTGATGTGGTACATGAGTGGCGGGTTGAGAGCTGATAGAATTAGGAATGTCTATATTAGAGGTAGCCTGGCATGGTGGACGTTAAAGAAAAATACTTTTGTCATCCACGTGTGATTTGTGGATGCAACAAGCAATCGCAATCGCAAATCGCAAAATGTGAACGATATGGCTCGATAGGAACGATAGGAAATCACAAAATGTGAACGATATGGCTCGTTTGGAATTTTTTTCAACCCTTAAAATTTTGCGCCCGGCGGCCTCCCCCTTGCCCCCCCCCCCCACGCTACGCCACTGCTTTCAGGCAAGATAGAGGCCTCTTGAGTAACTTCTATCATTGAAAGTTTCATTCCACGTTAGAGAACCTTGGCTACATGCAGGGGGGATCCAGCAGCGGGTGAAGTGCACAAAAAGTGCGCCCCAAATATTTTTAAATACAGTCAAACTCGGATATAACACAAACCTTCAGGACTGCTCGTTTCTGTGTGCTATAACCGAGTGTGTGTTATAACAGAAACAATGCTAAATGATACCAAAGCTATGTTAACTGAACAAAAATGTGCTAATTTCAAGATATATTCAAAAAGTACTTTGACTTGTATAATTATACTTCAAGACGCACCCGCTTGCAGTCAGCTGCAATTTTGCCAGATTCCACACTGCTGAGAATATTATCCTTTTATCATCATCATCTCACCCTTCTCCCGCCTGAGGTCCGGTCTGCGGGTTCTAATCCTCCACTCCCGCCTATCCCCCACCAAGTCCCCTTCCACCCCACATGCCACCATGTCCCTTTGCACCACCTGCACTAACGTCGGTTTTGGTCTTCCTCTACCTCTGGTGCCTCCAACTACATGCAGTCCCACAATGGATATAATAAGCTCCTTCTCATCAAATGCCCATACCACCTCAAATTTTTCTCTCTCATCTTTTCCGGAATATCTGCCACCCCCAAGCTACCGCTAACGTAGTCGTTTCTAATTCTGTCAGATCGTGACACCCCACACATGTAGTGTAGCATTCGCATCTCAGCCGCTTGCATTTGCCTTTCATGGGTCTTCCTAACAGCCCAACACTGAGCCATACAGCATAGCGGGCCTAACGACAGTTCTGTAAACTTTGCCCTTCAACGTTATTGGGACCCGGCGGTCACGCAGAAACCCACTTGCCTGTCTCCACTTCAGCCATCCTGCATTAATCCTATGGGCCACGTCAGTATCGATTTC
Organism: Trigoniulus corallinus; assembly: GCA_013389805.1. NCBI lineage: Eukaryota > Metazoa > Arthropoda > Diplopoda > Spirobolida > Trigoniulidae > Trigoniulus > Trigoniulus corallinus. The sequence continues at coordinate 9,794,426 of JAAFCE010008833.1, forward strand.
CCCATCGCTTTGGAAAACTGATCCTAGATAGCGAAACTCTTGTACCACATAGCCTTACTTAAGCTGTGGGGTATGCCGTCTAGTTGCATGTTATAGCTGTTTGTTATATCCGAGGTCTTTTACACTTTGAAAGTGTTGTAGGGACCAAAGCAGTTGTGTGTTATATGTAATATCCGAGTGTGTTATAGCCAAACAATTACTGTATACTTTTTCATTAGCGCTGGCTGGGACTTTCCCTTGTGTGTGTTATAAGCCGAAAAGTGTTATAACCAGGGTGTGTTATAGCGATGTTTGACTGTATTCAGAATCCCTTCGTAACATTCTAGCTAGCAATTACAATAGGTCCTCTACTGCCCCTTGGACTGCAACTGTTTCAGTGGCAGTATAGGAATGGGGATAGCAATGCAAAAATGCCTCATTAGTTGCAAATTGAATCATGTATCAGTTGAAATATGCGCCCCATTCGGGCATTGCGGGAGGAGAAATTGCTGCATTGCTCCCCCTGGATCCGTCCCTGGCTGCATGCAACAAATAGACTGGGAAAACTTTCAGTCGTAGAAATATCTCCCTCTGTGTAGGAATGCCTTATTGAGCTTTTGGTTGGCAACCAGCTGCGTTCAACAGATCGCTCCTATGTTCGAGTATGACAAAAGTGGATACTCGACCCTGCCATACGTGGGGAAAGAGTCAGTACAGTAATGGCTTTTTTTTCAGCGAAATGGACAACGGGAGCATTTGTTCATGGTCTTCATTGTTGTTTTCATCCAACAGGGACTTAAGAAGAATAGACTCTGAAGCAGGGAGTGAAACGCCACTGTATGAAGAGTGTCAGCCACCTACTGCTTATTCCAGTAGATTTGATACATATGGCTATTTATTGCCGAAAAGATCCACTAACTCTAAGAAGCATACCTGTAGTCAATATCGCAAGGATACAGATGATGAAGAAGAAACAACAATTTATCTACCAACGAGTCATTTCTATGATGAAATAATACCACAAAATCAACGACTATCGAGAAATTGCCCTTATAACGAAATATTTACTGAAACAAGATGAAATTTGTGGCTTAAGTGTTGTAGTGTGTTTGTTCAACCTGAAACAAAAGGAAATATTTTTCAACCCAATATTTTACAAAACACTTCACTGAAGGTTAAAATCTATAAAGAAAGAAATGTGACGTCCTCTAGTCATGACCTCCCCCACCCCTATGTCACTTATTGTCCAACATTGCATTACCCCCCTCCCCCATAAAGCGAGACGTCCTTTATGGACGTCCCCTTAGATATTCATTACTGTCTTCTAATCGTAGCATGGGATGGGATGCCATGGTGGTTCAATGGTTGCTTACTTGACTAATCAGTCCATTGTTACTGGGTCAATCCTTACCAAAGCAGATGGCCGTCCGTCGATTTAACGTTCGACCGTTTCCCGAGGTAGAATGGCGACTTGCTGATGAGAGAGAAAGACCAGTGTGTCCTCCGTCGAATGGAATTTACAACCTTAACCTCGTGTTGTGTGCGCCATGTCATCTGCACGTCAAAGAGCCCTTACTGCGTGGAGTAAAAAACTCAAAAATATATGGGCAGTTTGTTGGAATTTTACACATCGAGGTCGCTCCCCCTGGCATTTTCAGTGGAGAAAATGTTCCCCAACGAAAAGAACGCTGCATGGGGGGTTGCAACACTCCAAAAGTTGCACGGAAGCAATTTTTCCGGACTTTGCCATGGCAGGAAACATTTAATAGGTAAAGGGTCACTTGTTAGGCACCCAATGGGCTGCGTACAGAAACAGCAAAAAATGGCCTGGATTCAACTATGTCCTCAAAGCTATTAGTCATCAGGACAACATTGTTGACTCTTCAAATGGTATCAGCACCCAGGGCATTGCGAATCCATTTGCGAGTAATGCGTGGCTTCTTACCAAGTTTGCTGTACTAGCATGGGCGACCGCTTGGGAACACTGATACTGCTAATACACGAAAACTGGCATAACAAAGCAGTATCTGGGCAGACTCTAGAGTACAACTACGTAGTGGACGGGGCTCTAATAACAAATGGAGTTGAAGAGCCCTAAAACCCCAACAAGGAACACTGTAAGTTACTTGAGGAAAACCCCAAGCAGTTTCGTTGTGAAGTAGGGGAAGGTAGTACGCAGTGGGACAAAAAAATATTAGATTTTTTTCTGGTTCAATTTTTTAGGTATACTGGCTGATTTTAATGTTATGGAATAAAACAAGTACTCAGACATCATGCAAAAAATCAGATTAGCTACAAGTAGGCGAATTCAATTGTACTGACGTTTTAAAAACCACATTGCATTTGTCCCACTGTGTGCTAAGGGTAGTACACAGTGGGACACCCATATGTCATCAGTGGGACAGTAGGTAAAATTATAATTTATTTGAATATACTAATAAAGACTTTTAAAAAATTTGTTTTATTTAACAATTGGATCTTACACTAGATTTATTGAGTAAGGAAATTTAACATTAAAAGAATAGTGACCTCTTCGGATATGCGGTTCGGGCAACATTTTCTTAACGTTTGATACGTGCACCACTGCTTCATCCCTTATGAAAGGAAATGTATATTGTTTTTTTCCTTTTTTGAGGAAGTTGATCAGGAACTCTTCTTTTCCATTGACAGCAGATACTTGGCCAGCATAAAATAACTTGGATTTTTTCCGTCCTTCGAACTCCACTAGAATCCATGATTGAATTGTTGGACAAGGATTGTTATCAAAAAAAGTCTTCTTCCTCCACATGTTCAGATTCGCTACTTGAAAAAATGAGGTCAGATAATTCATCATCACAAAGATCTTCCATTCTTTCATTGTTCTCATCTTCAGACGTTTCTTGTTCTTTAAAATCACATGTTCTTATTTTCTTTAACTTTTTCTTGTCTTTTTCATCGAGTTTCATTAATAAGTTTTCTTTTTCAGGAGTGCTAGTGATGATTGATGATTTTTGTTTTCGATTCTGTTTTCTGTGCGTTTTTCTTGGTGCTGCTTTCGGATATCCATGAAGTTCTTCAGGTGTAGCAACACTGAAGGGTGAATGATCCGGTTTGTTTGAATGCAATATACCTGGTGACACAGGTGGAATCTCTGTGACTGATTTGTCAGTAGCAACCAAAGTCGGAATTGTAGCATTTTCTGTTGAAGGGTCCTCTTCTGTATGAGGTAAAGGTCTGTCTGTTACTGCTGATTCAATAAAATCAGCGTCTGCAAATATGTTTTCATTGAAGGGGTAAATCCCTGTCCTAGCAAATCCAGATTTTATATTTTTCGGTGTAAATGCTTTGTCAAAAGCAATGTTAACTAGTCCAGCAATGTTGTATATTGTTATAGGCATGCCAGGATGACTCAGTAGCCATGCTTCACAAGCACCATCGTAAGGTGTTTTGAATGGAGAAAACACAGTCTTATCTAGTGGTTGCAATTTATGGCTGCAGTGAGGGGGTAAAGTAACAATTGTAACTCCTGCTGCACGAGCCATTTCCACTACTTTGATAGATATGTGAGCTTCCAGATTGTCAAATATAAGAAGCGATGGGTTTTCTTTAGTACTGTGCGATAGATTGATGAAATGCTGCATCACGTCAGGAAATAGTTCCGTATTCATCCAACCTGAAGAGTTGGCCAAGCCCATAGTTCCGGGTGGAGCTCCTGTTAACATATGTTGTTTAAAGTACTTCTGGGGAAAAACCATAGCTGGTGGGAGAAAAGTTCCTGTAGCGCAAATAATCCCACAAGTTGTCACCAATATACCTCGTTCTCCACTTGTACATGAGCTAACCTGTTTCATTCCCTTTTCTGCAATCACTTTTCTGGGGTTCTGGACAGTTGTCATCCCAGTCTCATCTAGGTTGAAAATTCGGGATGGGTCACTCAGTTTAGGATTTTGTAAAAATACCTTTTTCATGTTTTCGAAGAACACTGAAACATTATGGTGATTGAATGAGGTCATGCGAGATAAGCTGCAGCCTTCTGGTTGTCAAATTGAAAGACTGTTACACTTTAGAAAAGCACGAAGCCAGTCATCACCAGCTGCTTGCATCTTTACCCATGACTCTGGGATTTTCTTTAAGTTTCTTACGGCTAGTTCAAATGCTAACTGCTTTACCTTTTTTGTGCTCAGTCCATAAGCCATTTGTGAACAAGTTACAGTATATGACTTGAGGTGTTTTTCTTCCTCCAGTGTAAAAACTCTATTAACTGCATAATTAGGTTCCATTTTTAGGTCAATATCTTCATTTACAGCCTTCTTTTTTGTTACATATCGTTGAAGGGTTTATTTTGATACGCCAAAACGCACTGTTGCTTGTCTAAGAGACCCACCTTCTAATACGAATTTCACAGCCAGTTTCATGTCGTCAGCCGTAAATTTGGCTATCTTTCTTTCCTTTGACTTTCGTGGCATCTAAAAATGGAGAAACAAAAAAAGAAAACAAAAATTATTAGTTTTCTCTGTAAAATAATATATGTATTTACCTATGTAAAAACTAAATTTACAGTTAGTGATAACTTTTCATACAACATAGTATGTTTTGTACCCTATAGCATTTATTTTTAAATATATTTCATATGTTTTGTATACGCAAACATATGTGTTTGCTGGATCATAAAACATTTAACAGCTTGACAGACATTTATAGACGCTAATAAATCATATAATTGTGACTTAGTTGATTACAAAATATACAGTAGTACACAGTGGGACAGTCCCACTGCGTACCCCTTCTTCACGTCCCACTGTGTACTTTGCTCATGTTAATTTTAAATAACCCAATACACAAAATAACGCCACTTTAAACAACAGATAATAACTGGTTTTTATACCTTAATAGTTACTTTAGACTAAATCACAGTATAAAAAGCAAATTAGTAGACTCACCTTGAATAATGATATTGAGAAAATATAACCAATAATAACTTCTGAGGTGACACAAACAATTATAGCGTAATACGTGTTTCACATCGAAGCAATCACTGCCAAATTGAAATGGTAGTATAACTATGATGCCAGACTTCTATGGAACTGCTCTCGGTAAACTAGATTATATTACGCGCGAAATTTAAATAGTGGACCACTGTGTACCGTGTCCCACTGTGTACTACCTTCCCCTATCTCAAGACTTCTTGATCCGGTAGACAAGGAGCTACGGTACTGAATGCTCATGTGTCTCATTGAGAAAATAATGAGTATTTGACCATGCTATATTCGGGAAAAGGGCGAGCAATGATGATGCGGAAAAGGATCATTCCCTAAAAGAAGATGGACTATATAATCATGGTTTGTGTCATTACTCGGTAGGCTGCGTAAAACAACCTTTTCCTACTTCCCTCATGTGGTATCCTTCTCTACTTTTGACAGGGTCCGCTCTAGCGCTTATGTCGCCCTGGACAAAAAGACAAATTGCCGCCCCTTAAGAATATAATGCAAGTTCAAGCAGCAGTTTTTCTCACACTTACAGCCAAAATAGCGACATTACCTTACAGCACATACAGTAAATGTATTTATTGACGTATTTGTTTGAGTTTATGTGCGATAAGCTGTGTGTTTACTAGGCGTTTTCATCTTTTATGTATATTTAAACACAACTTGACCTTCAAAAATATATTTTTTTAAACTCATTTTTGTTTAAAATGAACGGGTGCTCTCTGCTACTCTCTAGGCCACCTCTTAGCAGCCTAATACCAGTACAGTAGAACTCCAGTTATCCGAATCAATTGGGACTGGACCCCATTCGAATAATCAAAAATTCGGATAATTGGATTTGTTCCATAAAAATGGGAGAATGTTGGAAATGGGAGAAGAAACTATTTTTAAATAAAAAGAGCTTTTAATTAATTCAATGAAAAGACAACCCTTAAAAGGGCTGTACATTATTACAGTATGTTTGTGTACCATACTGTAAATGAAAGTCATTGCTTGCTGAACATCTCGGTCAAAGTAAGCTGTTTGACTGTAAGTGTCCATTTTCAGGCAGCCAAGTCGCGGATTATTTTGCAAATCGCAGTACGTTCCCTCTTAACTTTTTTTTTTCTGAAGTTCTGAAAGCGAGTAGGATAATCAGTGATTCGAATAGTCGGAGTTCGGAAAATTGGAGTTCTACTATACTGTGGTCTGTTGTTGACGATGCGACGGGTCAGAGAGGAAACAACGTTTCTTCCATTGGATATGATTTCTTTCTCCTAATTGAAACAGCGACTGTGATTTCACTTTTAATTGATTTTTCACATAACAATCAATTCAATAATAGCCCTCCCTTTTTTTTTTATTTTCGTAAGTTTTATAATTCTGTCAGTGCCTGAAATGAGCGAAGAGTCTGTGGCGGTAATAGGATGGCACTTTGAATACTGTTGTGGGAGCGGCGAGTTGCGTTGGACACACCAGTTCTCGTCTGATCACTGAAGTTAAGCAACGCCCGCCCACTTAGTACTGACATGGGTGGTCGCTCGGGAAAGCTGGGTACTGCTAATACCCAATAATCGTCGTATTAGTGTAGTGTCTGTGCAGTATATGCATTAGAACTATACAGTGGACGGGTCTCTAATGACCTCGTAGTTGACGGGACCTTAAACTCCAACAAACAATTGAATATTGTTAACGTTTCCGTCGTTCATGTCGAATAATTGAAATTCCACAAAACTATTTTCTATTTATTATAATAAGGTCCGAATAAAAATGAAAGCACCATGCCACCAATGCAGCACTTTACAGCAACAACTAACGTAATGAAAAAGGTATCCTTTACTAAGCAGTTTCATCTTTGTGACTAAACCGTGACGGTTCAAGATATCAGAACGATGTAGTAATGGATTCGATTTCTTGTCTGCAGCTGTAACTGCATTAATTTAGTGGTTGATACAGAGTTCATCATCGTTAGGGCACCTTGAACTGCCACTGTCACGTAATTATCAGGATATTGCTCCTGTAAACCCCTGAGTTTGGTTGACGGTAAGAGTACAGTAGAACTCCAATTATCCGAATCAATTGGGACCGGACCCCATTCGGATAATTGCATTTTTTTCCGAAAAAAGGGTCTAAATGGGAGAAAATGGGACGTGTACGTGTACCATACTGTAAATGAAAGTCATTGCTTGCTGAACATCTCGGTCAAAGTAAGCTGTTTGACTGTCAGGATCCGTTTTTAGGCAGCCAAGTCGCGCATTGTTTTGAAAATCGCAGTACGTTTCCTCGTAATTTCTTTTTCTGAAATTCTGAAAGCGATTCGGATAATTGGCGATTCGGATAATAGGAGTTCGGAAAATTGAAGTTCTACTGTATTATGATCTTTGGCTTTGTATAGGTAAATTAGCGAGGTTGCGTTACCTCATTCTAATAATGTGCAGTTTTTGTTTTCTAGGATTTGCAAAGTGGTGATAAAGTTATAGCAAGTGCTATTTGGAGGCGTTTATTGAATAGTAACTGCAGCAATCCTTTGATTTTAGAGAATTTACTTCATTATGTAGCCTACGAAGACAAGTACAAGTGAAATCCTTTAATTTGTTATGCAAATATTCTATTAAGGCTCGGTAAATAACTACAGTATCACGAATATTATAAATTCCTCCCTAAATAATTTTTAATGCCATGTTTACGACTTTTTATTGTAACGTGCGTCATTCCCTGTCCATCTTGGTCTTAATCATGCTGAAATACTATAGACAATCCTGATGGTGCAGACCATCCTTCGAACTGTAGCACCTCAGTAGTAAACCGCCAGATGGATTTCTCTATAGAACACTGGTATTAGAATGAATGCATAACTTGAAAATTCGTGTTTCAACAACGTTGCGAATAGTCTAAACTTCAGAGACCAATGCATGTTTAGTGCAGTACTGTGCATGGTTTGAAAGTTGAAAGAATATTCTCCGTATAGAACGACCCGACTCGGCGGTGCAGTGGGTAGCACTCTCGGTAACTGCACTATGTCCACACTGGCGCGCTTTTCCTTTCAATAAACGGATTTCGTCATAGCGCTCAGGGTGAACAAAAGGCATGCGCTATTGCATGCCTCAGTTGCAAGTTCGTGATTCTATAGCACAAGCCATAACGCACGCATATCCCCCTCATTTGGATTTTTCATTCAACTTTGCTTTGAACTACTTGTGTTTTCTATTCTAAATCTTTAAATTTCAATTATACAAATTTGAATGACAAGTTTGTATTATTTTTAAACAACTACATTTTTATAATAAAACAAAGGTGTATCTGTACATGATTATGTACAAATTATGTGCATGAAAGTAAATACAGTGAAACCTCTCTATGGGTACACCCCTCATATCGGTACAGATTTTTCAGGCACCGATTTTTCGCCCATAGGCTTTATGCTATTACTACCCCTCTTAACGGTACAACCTCTGTAATGGTGCACCTAATACATGTAACCACTTTACAGAAAACCTCCTCTGTAATGGGTACACCCCTCCATTGGTACATGTAATACCTGTCCCCCATTTTCAGAAAAGCACCTCTGTAATGGCTACACCCCTCTAGTGGTACACCTAATACATGTCACCATTTTTAGAAAACCCATTCTGCAATGGGTGCACCCCCCCTCGGTGACGTAGTGGGTAGCGTGCTTGGTAACTGCAGCAGTGATTGTAGGTTCGATACTGGACCGAGGTGGGTTACCTTCTTTTCTGCGAGATAGATGCCTCGAATGCGCCTTCCTTTGAATGAGAAGTAAAACCGCCGTCCCATATGGTGTTAAATGGCGTTTACACATAAAAGAACTCTATTACACAAATGATAGATGAGGCAGAATTTCCAGGTGTAGGAGCTTGCCCTCCTTCTGGGCATGGGTGGAATACCTCAATGAAAAGTAGACCGACAATAAATACAACTGGCTGCATAAAAACACTGTCCAAAAGATCACCCTTGCATGCATTCAGAGGGGCAAGATGGGTATCCGACCCTGCCATAGGCGGAAAATGAGAAGGTAGCTTGATTCTAGACAAACGACCCTTCATCGATTTGTTTGTAAAAATTAAATTTGTGTACGTATTGAATGGTCCCGGCAAAAGGATAGGAGTTTGTATATTAAAAATATCGGATATAATGAATTGGATATAACGAATATCCTGGTGATAACGATGAAAACTTATAAAAGTTTGGATAATTTGGTTGGATATAAGAAATGATGGACCTTATAAATAACTTTTATTTAAGGATTTAACACAAACTTCCACTCAATGGTCACCACATATTGAATTGAACACCACTTACAGGAATGCCTTGTCATACTTTTTATTTTACTAGCGTAGAATGCACAAATGGCTGATGATATTAGAAACGTTCATTTTCTCATCATCATCACCACCATACTCTTATCCTGCCTGTGACAGGGTCGGATATGCAGGTTCTAGCCCTACACACCTGCCTATCTCCCCCATGATCCCCCATTCACCCCACTATTACCATATGCAGGAATTACCCTTTGCAGGAATTAGACTGGAGAAATACTCTCCCCACTCCTTTACCTCAGAAGTATGAAACAAGACTCTACCTTTTCTATCCTTCACTGTTATATCTCAGGGTAAATATTTAATCGCCCTATCCCTGGTCTTGGCCAGGCTACATTCTTCCTTCATTCCCCCTTTGTCTCTATCCTAGAGGACCTCATACTACTGGTGTATGATCAAAGAAATGATCCTCCTAGCTGTGGCCTTGGTCTGCCTATAGCATATTTTGGAATCATAGTCTCCTACCTCCACCCACCTATGGAATGCAGCCTTTTATTTTTTGGATGCTGCCTCTATTGCATTATTCCACCACTATGTCTGCCTGCCCTGGAGTGTACCTTCTACTCTAGCGTCACCTAAAATGGCTTCCCCAAATTTTCTAATTTTTCTGGCAAACCTGACCCACACTGCATCAGCTGTCTCTTCCAAATCCCAGTCTACTTGCCTATCTACTTCCTACATGAATTCCTGTTTCCAACACCGAATAATCTGTGCTCCTCAAGAACTGACTGCCCTTGAATACTTAAGGGCAGTCATTACAGCTAACCAGTAGTCTGGGAGAATACCAACTGTAAGAAAACTAAATCAACGGGCATTAAAATTGTAAGAAAAATGTGCAGAAATGATTCATTGGGGTAAATACGAAGGTACACAAAGATTAGAAACCAAATGTTTTGCAGAACTACCAAAACCACAATTTCTTGATATTTGGGGTAGCATCACAGACTACTGGTTAGCTATCTGGGGTTAAAAACAGCTTTCCTGGTTGTAACGAAATCCTGGCTATAACGAAGGTGATTGCAATCCCCTCAAATTCATTATAGCAGGGTTTTACTGTAAATTATTAATTTTCTCTGCCCAAAATTACTCAACAGCTATAGCTTACCGCCACCATGTTTTTCTTTCAAGAATTTGCATTGCATTCTTGGATTTTCAATCTGGATCGAAAGTGCTCAATTACTACCATTTTCAATGTGGATCAAAATTTCGACCAAATTTCACTACTGCAAACGCAGTGTTATCAACACATTGGGCAAATCAACACAATGCATCACATTGGGCAAAGATTTCAGCATACAGGCTGTATGAATTTTCCTCAGTGCGACTGAGGGGACAAGGCAATGAAGAAACAACAATAGTTGTTTTGGCAGCAGTGGCTGCAAATCCTGTTTTCTATAGTAATGAACTATCATTTCATCTACACATAACATGGGTCTCTAATGACCTTGTAGTTCACAGGACCTTAAACACCAACAAACAACAACATGCACATAACATGCTATAAAAAACACCAAACGTTGAAAAATTTATATTTAGCATATCAAAGAATTTTCTGCTTTATAAAATGTGTCTGTCTTGACAAGTTTACTGTTGTCATTTAGATGAATATGCCACTTTATTTCTCAAAATCGACCTCTTGTCATAGAATTAAAAATAATTGGTATACCAGCATCAGGTGCTATTTCCCAATACATATCTTCTTGTGATAGATTATGGTAGCCACTAATTAGCAAAATCCCAATAAATTTCTTCAAATCTTCTAAGCTCAAAGAAAAATTTATGATATTGTTTTGTTTTGCATAAATTTAACTTTGTTCAATAATAAGTTGAAATATATCATCAGAAAACATGCATTCAAATATTTCAGTTGCAGAATATCCTTATAATTTTTCTAGAACATTTTTATTCTTGGATGATGTCTTGGTCTTGCTGTAAATTGGGGAAACATTTTACCAATTTATTTTCTCCTCATTCCTTTTCTTAGAAACAAATTTATTTTAGTCTTTTTTTTTCTCTTTTTGCTTAAAATGAGGTTTGCTGACACTTCTTCTCTTTGAATTTTGTCAATATCAGGATCAATGTGTGGAGTAAATAACTCAAGACGTCCTGCAACGTCACCACTCTCACTCTTAGTTTCACTTTCATCCAAATCATTTTCATTTATATCTTCCAAATACATCAATTCATCCATATCTGGTGGTATAATTGTAACATTTACATCATTGTGGTCTTCGTTTCCAAGGGTAGTCAAAAATTCTTTGTCTTCCACATTCTTTGTCTTTCTCTTTGAACTCATTTCTAAAAAAAATAATTCTAATAGTTAATTTATATACTTTATGCCAATGTCCCAAAAATGGGACACTGCATTTAGAAGTGAAAAACATTTAACCCAGGATATATATGAAATAATATCTTCAGATAGATATGTAAAGCAAATTCCAAAAAACAAGTTTTATATTTAGAAGTATTGTGAAAATTCTGTGCAAGTGTCTATTTCTGATATCACAATGCTGGCTGAGGTTATTACATTCAACAACTGATGTAAAACAAAATATTGGGAATTTTTAGTACTTTCATGGAGCACATGACAACTTGCAGTTATAAAAAGAAAAAAGTTGAAAATGTGTGCCCAAAAAATGGGACATTGGAGGATAACAGATTAAGGTGCAACATACATAAGGGGCTGCTAGACAGTGATAGTGTAGGGATGGGTGGGAAATTGGCTGCAATTGATCATTTGAATTTGCTTGAAATGAATTGCAGAAGTATAGGCAAAAAAGTGGCAGAATTTAATGCACTTGCTGCCACATGGGATGCTGATATCATTATAGGCCCTGAATCATGGTTAAGGGAAGATACAAGCTCAAATGATATTTTTCCTAATAGGTACACAGTACATAGAAGAGAGGTGTTTGTTGCTGTAGACAAATCATTGAGAAGTCAATGGAATCAGGGTTTGAGGATGACTGAGAGTAGTGTTTCTGGCTCAGCAGTTGGTAATTATTTGATTACCATCCACCAGGAAATGATCCAAAACCTTTGTTGAGTTTGGTGCAAACTTTGGAGCCCCTCAGTCATAGAAAGAGGGTTCCAGCTGTTATTCTAGGTGGAGACTTCACTCTTCCAGGGGTAAGGTGGGATGGCATGCAACCTGCTTTATATTCCAGTATTTTAGGTGCTTTGAATTCCTTCTTGCAGGTTGTAACCATGCCAACTCATGAGAAGGGGGGAATTTTAGACCTAGATTTTACTAATGTGCCTAGTTCTGTCAGGGATGTGAAGTGCATTAAGGGAATTAGTGACCATGCTGGGGTTAAGGTTGAGATAGCAAGAAAGCTACCAAGGTATTGTACACCTTGTAGGGACACTTATCAATATAACAGCTGATTGGGAGTTGTTTAGGTCATATTTAGAATCCCATTTGAATGATTTTCAGGTCACTGCCAATGCTTGCAGTGTAGATGAATCTTGGCTAAGGTTCTCAACACTTCTAGAGGAGGGTACAAGACAGGTTATCGCTACTAAGAAGAAGCAGGACATTGGTTATCCAGATTGGTATACCCAGGAAGTGAAGGCAGCTTGGGCTAAGCAGAGAAGACTCAGGAACATATTTAGGAAGGGGCTAAATCCTGATAGTGAGCCTGCTTTTAAGGAAGACAGGAGAAAGGCAAAAGGAGTAATTAAAAATACCTACAAAAATTCCTATTGCAATATTTTGGGGGAAAGGCTCAAGAAAACCCCAGAAGCATTCTGGGGGTACCTAAAGAAGTGCAGAAAGGAGGGTTATAGGGTTCCCGCTGTTAGGGATGGTTCAGAAAATGTAGTTAAAGATAGTCTTACAGCAGCAAATATTTTTAATGATTCATTTGCAAAAACACTTGCAAATAGCAGGGGTGATTACCCTGAAGGGTTAGTTGGGGATTATCAAGGAGGAATGGTTTGTTTGTTGGAGTTTAAGGTCCCGTCAACTACGAGGTCATTAGAGACCCGCCCACTGTATAGTTCTAATGCATATACTGCACAGACACTACACTAATGCGACGATTATTGGGTATTAGCAGTACCCAGCTTTCCCAAGCGACCATCCATGTCAGTACTAACTGGGCTTGCGTTGCTTAACTTCAGTGATCAGACGAGAACTGGTGTGTCCAACGCAACTCGCCACTCCCAAGGAGGAATGGAGGAGGTTGTCATTACAAGAGAGGGAATTAAAAAGCTTTTGGATAAATTAATGGTCCATAAGGCAATGGGGCCTGACAACATTTCTCCATTTATTCTACAAAGACTTTCAGGCTTTGTCAGCTACTAACTACTTCATGGAAATTTTTAAAAAGTCATTATGCAGTGCCATTGTTCCCTCCTCCTGGAGGCTGGGAAACATTGTGTCAGTCTTCAAGTCAAGGGATACTGCTGATCCTAGGTGCTACAGGCCAGTATTTTAAATGAATTTTGTATGCAAGATATTTGAGCATATATTATGGGATATTTGGAGGAAAATGGCATTCTTAGTAAAAATCAGCATGGGCTTAGGAAAGGGAGGTCATGTGACATTCAACCAGCTTGTCTGATGGACTATATTCAGAGAGCTCTAGACATGGGTATGTAGGTTGATGTTGTATTCCTGGACTTTGAGCAGGCCTTTGTCATGAGAAGCTCATTTCAAAAATGTGTAAGTTAGGGATTCATAGGCAGGTTATTTAGTGGGTAAAGGCCTACCTGAATGACAGGCAGCAGAGTCCTTTTTGATAGTAAGGCTTGAGAATGGATACCTGTGGCATCAGGAGTCCCCCTGGGAAGTGTATTGGGACCTTTACTGTATGTAATTTTGTTAATGATATTGGGCTTGACATACAATCCTTTCTTGAGCTATTTGCAGATGGCACGTGCAATGCAAGGGTAGGGATGGAATTTATCTTCCTGCACAGAATTGCAACAGGACCTAACCAAGATATATGATTGGAGCAGATAGTCAGAGTTGCCATAAAACCTGCACAAATGTAGCTTTCTTAGGATAAGCAAATTCATTTTACTTCTTGCTTACGCAGTGTTGGGGTTAATAGGGTTGAGACACATAAGCACCTTGGTGTTATTCTAAACACTGAGGACACATGGATAGAGCACTTTGACAAATTTATTGGGATGGCTGGGCATGCTCTCTATTTCGTTAGAGGGGTTGGGAGATAGCACAAAAGAAGTAAAAGAAGTATCCTATTTTTCATTGGTATGGCCAATAGTGGAGTACTGTAGTCCAAATTGGTTTCCCTTTAATTAAGCAGGGGTAATCTTGGGAAACTGAAATGTTACAAAGTAGGGCTGCAAGAATTGTGCTGCATCGCTTATCTCATAGGTTGTGTCTCAGACATGATGAAGGAATTAGGGTGTGACTCACTACATTAGAGGCGGGTATCTGAGATCATTAAAATTTTTTTTCACAGACTGCTGAAATTAGGGTATGAGGGTTGTTGTTTGTTGGTGTTTTAAGGCCCTTCAACTACAAACGTCATTAGAGCCCCATCCACAGCATAGTTCTTATGCAGAGACTGCACAGACAGTGCGACGATTTTTGGGTTTTAGCAGTACCCAGTTTTCCCAAGCGGCCACCCGTGTCAGTACTAGCTGGGGTTGCGCTGCTTAACTTCAGTGATCAGACGAGAACTGGTGGGTCCAATGCAATTCGCCGCTCTGGGTATGAGGGTACAACGGCGGCAGCTTATCCCCAGACTATAGGGGGAGAATTGATCATCCTTTCAAACTGAAGGAGGTTGGGGCACGAACAGACTCGTATTACTGGTCTTTTGTTCCAAGGGTCGCTCGACAATGTAATTCTCTCAGTGAGGATAATGAAAGGAAGGTTCTTCAAGAAGGTACCATTATACCAGGTATGTAATATTTGGCTGAATAGGCTCAGGTTTGTTGGGGGTTCAATGGGTTATAAATTAGGAATGAGAGTCATTCGTTCCACTGCCAATTTGGCCTATCAGGGCTGCTTGCAGTGTATTCAATTAGAATTTAAAATAACGATTGCAAAATGTTATTTCGCTGACTGTGAGTTACTGCTACCAATAACACTGATGAACAAATTTTTACTTTGGAAAAAATACATTTCTCACTTAGTGCTAGATTTATTGGATATGTTATGCTGATTATTTATCTGTTCTCCGTTTTGCCCTAGGACGTCAGGTTCTCTGGTAATTCATAGGGCTGCAGTTCCATTAAAACATTAATTGTGAATGGACATCATACCTCAGATATCATACTTTATATAATTTATATTAATAATATAGGATTTGACATGATATAGGGCATTTATGTTAATGACATAGGGCTATCCGCAGATGGCACCTGCATTGCAAGGGTGGTGGATGAAGGGTTATCTTCCTGTACAGAATTGCAACAGGACCTAAATAAGATGTATACCTGGAGCATAAAGTGGGAGTCACTGACATTAACCCTGCAAAAATGTAGCTTTCTTATGATAAGCAGGTCTTGAAGGCGATTTGATCTTGCTTATTTCATAGGTGGTGTGAGGGTTAAGAGGGTTGAGATCCAGAGGTTCTTTGGAATTATTCTAAATACTATGGTCACCAGGAGGGAGCACACCGACAAATTGATTGGGAATACTGGGCATGCCCTCCGTTTGGTTAGTAGAGTCCTAGGGGACAGCACAAAGGAAAGTTTTTCACTGATATAGCCAATTGTAGAGTATTGTAGTCCAATTTGGTGTCCCTTTTAGGCAGGATTTATCTAGGGAAATTGAAATGATTCAAAGGAGGGCAGCAAGAATTGTGTTACATCACTTCTCTTGAAGATTGAGTGTCTCACACATGATCACAGAAAGTCTTTGGCAGCTTATCCCTTGCAGAGTATAGAGGGAGAAATGATCATCCATTCAAATTGAAGGGGGGTCATTTGGCTATTGGAATGCTCTCGGTGGGCAATGCATGACAATAGATGCTATGCTAAATTAGGAATGAGAGTCATTCTCTCCGCTGCCAATTTGGCCTATAAAGGCTGCTTGCAGTGTATTCAATTAAATTAGAATGCAATCATGTTCCCAGTGGCTCACTAATCTGTCAGGGAAACAAAACTCCACTATCAACTGGTCACTAGCTGTATCCTAGTAGGCCTACCTAGGTCTAATAGCTGGCCAGTGACAATAGGTAGACTAAAGTACAGCCAGATTTCTTTCATACTGCATGTAATTTACTGCTTTATTGACAACTGTCACTAAAATTTTAAAAAGGGGAATTGCAAAGAAATTGAGGGTCGCACAGTAAAACGAAAGCCATTTTCGCGAACAGCATACAAAAATACATAAAATAGCTCTATTGGTGTTTCCGTATTTTTTTGGCTGTTCCACAGTGTAATTATTATGTGATGTGGTAAAAATTGGACACATTGTACAGTAAAAATATAGTGTCACTGATAATTTTCATTTGCTAGGAGTATTTACTCATAAAATTTACAGCACGTTGTGTACCTAATGATGAATTTACTAAATATTTGATAGATTATTATAGTGTATGTCCAGCAGTTTCACTTTTGGTTTAATACCTTGTCGTTCGGGATCATACTACATCATAATGCTACTAAAATATTGCATTGCAATGTTTTTGATGACGAAGTTGGATATAAATGTGGAGAAGAACTGACATTCACCTTACATTACATTTTTGTTTTCCCGTATGTCGGATATCTGTCACTGCATAATGGTGAGTAGCGAATGTCTTTATTTCTCCGTACCCAACGTTTGTGTAGAGCCGTTGTCGATAAGACTTTATTAATAGTAGGTAGGCGTTATTAATTTTTCCCTCTCGTTTCCTACTGAGCTTGAAATTGTATGCGTTGGTCAGTCAACTTTCGATATTCAAATTCGATGAATATCTTTATCTCATGCTTTAGCCCTTAATCACTAACCTTCCAAATACTTGCACTATTACTAACTATTAGTCTGATAGATTAACAAAATTTATTTAATAAAAAAGAGAAATATTGCATGATTTTTGCCCAAATTGGCATTTATGAATTAATGATCATTGTATTTATAGAAAGTGATATACAATTTAATTTCAATCTTTCTCATAACAGTCTACACTAATGTTTCTTTGATGTTATCTGCTGATGGGCTTCAAATATATAGCACAGGAATATTGTGTCATATGATAACTCTTGTAAGGGAAAAAGGTGCATATCCTTCCTTTACTGGGTTTTGATGGTCCACCTCATTCCTTTTCTGGGTTTTGATGGTCTACCTCATTCCTTTTCTGGGTTTTGATGGTCCACCTCATTCCTCTGCAAGATTTTCTTTTAGTAGATCTGAAACCCTCAACGATAATGGCAAAGTTTTAGAATTTAATTGGTGCTTCAGCCATGACTTCATTTGATTTTCAGCCAAATCCTTGTCACCAGTTAGGACATTTTCTTTAGTCAATGTATCCTCAAACCTAGTTGTGGGTCATATATGCAGTGGCGTAGCGTGGGGGGCCAAGGGGGCGGCCGCCCCGGGCGCAAAATTTTTCGGGTACAAATAATTTTCAAACGAAAAAATAAGATATATAAAATCAGCGCACAATATCTTTCACTTTCGCTATTTGCTATTCTCAGTCTCATTGTGAAAAGTGGTCAGTGCTTGTTGCGTCCAAAAATCACGTGGGTGACAAAAGTATTTTCATAAAGCACAAAGTTACCTGTATTTTTCTAACCAGCCTGGACAGAGCGGGTGTGATGGATGTGTGAACTGAATGACAGCACAGGGCCCAACACATTCTGATTAATGCGCCAATTTAGAGAAGGACCTGCATGGGGACCTGCAAAATACAGCACCGACTCTAACCAGCAATCATCATCATACCCTTATTCCGCCTGTGGCAGGGTCGGGTCAGCGGGTGCTGGCATTCCACTCCCGTCTGTCTCCCACCAGCTCACCGTCCAGCCCCACACTGACATGTCCTTATGGACCACCTGTTCCCACGTCTGTTTCGGTCTCCCCCAGGCTCCAGGTGCTACCAACCACCTGCATTCCTGGCAAGGACGTAACGAGCTCCTCCTCCCCCTCTTCTCATGACGTGTTCATACCACCTCAGCCTATTCTCCCTCAATTTTTCTGCAATGTCCACCGCCCCCATGCTACCTTTAATATTCTATTAGCTCTCAACATGCCACTCATGAACTGCATCATTTGCATCTTAGTGACTTGCATTCTATTGACGTGGTTCTTCCTTACTGCCCAACACTCTGATCCATACAGCCAAGCTGGCCTAACCACTGCCCTGTAGATCTCCCCTTTCAGCTTGTTTGGGACTCTTCTATCACACAGGACTCTGTTTGCCTGTCTCCACTTCCGCCACCCCCATTGATTCTGTGGGTAACATCCAAGTCCATGTCCCCATTGCTCTGGAACGTTGATCCTAAGTGCTTTACCTCTTGCACCTTTCTCACCAGTTTGCCCCTCAAACGTGCGTCACTGATTTTTTCCTGTCCTTTCCAATTGAAAGCTTAATGCTCTGTCTTCGTGATGTTCATCTTTAGCCCTCCCTTTTCTATCATTCCTTTAATAACGTTTAGTCCCTTCTCTGTCTGTTCTCTGGTGTTGCTAGCGTTTCCCATATCATCGGCAAACGCCAAGAACTGAGGGGCCCAATCTCCTGCGCCCATAAGCAGTTCATCCAAATCCAGGATGAAAAGGTATGGACTAAGTCCCAAACCTTGGTGCACCCCAACTTTCACTGGAAAGCCCCCGGTATTCCCCCAAGGTGTCCTTACCTTGGCTGTGGAGCCCTCATACATATCCTGGACTATTCGAATAAACACTTCTTCTTCTCCCCATTTTCATAATACAGTGAAACCTCTCTAATTGGTACACCTGCGGGACTGAGCCAAAGTGTACCCATCAGAGGGGTGTACCCATAAG
Source organism: Trigoniulus corallinus (assembly GCA_013389805.1). NCBI lineage: Eukaryota > Metazoa > Arthropoda > Diplopoda > Spirobolida > Trigoniulidae > Trigoniulus > Trigoniulus corallinus. The sequence goes on from JAAFCE010008833.1 coordinate 9,813,595, forward strand.
AGGGGTATGGGTATATAAATTAATCAAAACAATATATTGTTTTATATTGTTTTTTTAACTGCAAAACATGCATTGTATAATATAATATTTCACAAAATTATTGACGTACAGAAATTTAATTTTTACAAACAAATCAATCAAGGGACGTTTGTCTACAATCAAGCTACCTTCTTATTTGCTGCCTATGGCAGGGTCGGGTACCCATCTTGTCCGTCTGAATAGATGCAAGAGTGATCTTTTGGACTGCGTTTTTCCACAGCCAGATACAGACTAAAGCTGCAACCACTGTGCATATTTATTGTAGGCCTACTGTTCTTTGAGGTATTCCACCGATGGCAGGTGGCAAGCTCCTACACCTGGAAATGTTGCCTCACCTACCCATTGCACAGTAGAAAGTTCTTTCATGTATAAATGCCACTGGACACCACATGGGACTATGGCTTTACTTCTAATCCAAAGGAAGGTACACTCGGGGCATCTCCCTTGCAGAAAAGAAGGCAACCCGCCTTGGTCCAGTATCGAACCTAGAACCACTGCTGCAGTTACCAAGCACCCTGTCCACTGCGTCACCGAGGCAAGATGTACCCATTAAAGAGGGGGTTTTCTGAAAAATGTGACATGTATTAGGTGTACCAATAGAAGGGTGTAGCCATTACAGAGATGGTTTTCTGAAAATGGTGACATGTATTAGATGTACCAACAGAGGGGTGTACCCATTAGAGAGTGTACCATTAAGAGGGGTAGTAATAGCATTAACCCTATGGGCGAAAAATCGGTGCCTGAAAAATCTGTACCGATATGAGGGGTGTAACCATAGAGAGGTTTCACTGTTCCTCCCAAACTACCTGCCTTTGGACACTGTCGTAGGCCTTCTCTAGGATTGAAAAAGGTGGCATGGAAATCTTTCTTTGCTGCCCTATATTTTTCTGTGATCTGCCTGAGATTAAAGATTGGCTCCATTATGGACCTACCTGGCCTATACCCGAACTGATTTACATGGACATAGTTCTGTCCCAGAGTGGCGTTCCATTACTCTCTCCCAGTGCTTCATGGAGTGGCTCATTTGCTTTATACTCCTATAGTTACCACAACCTTGGACATCTCCTTTGCCCTTGAAGAGTGGTACTATCCAACTCTCATGCCATGCAAATGGCATGGTGGTTAGCTAAAGTACTGAAAAGTTTCCCTAGACACTTAGGCTATGCCACACTTTGATGGGGATTCTATCAGGGCCTACAGCTTTTCAGTCTTTCATCTCCATGCAGTCCACCATCCCTGTCGATGCAGGATAGGTGGCAAAGTCCTCCTCTCCCCTTGCAGTATTAAAGAGGTTTTGGAAGTACTCCTCCCACCTCCTCTTTACCTCTGATGGGGAAAAGAGGACCCTACCTTCACTGTTATGGCTCGGGGTATGTCTGTAGCTGCCCTGTCTCTAGCCTTGGCAAGCTTGAACACTTCTCTCTCTAACTGCTCTCTCTCTCTCTCTCTCTCTCTCTCTCTCCCTTTGTCTTGAACTGCTCATAGAGGGCCTCATACTTCTGGTGCTTGGACAGGGCAATGATCTCCCTAGTGGTGGTCTTTATGTTAATGATATTGGGTATTGCACATGCATTACAAGGGTAGTGGATGAAGGGTTTTCTTCCTGCACAGAACTGCAACATGACCTAATCAAGATGTATGATTAGAGCAGAAAGTGGGGGAGTTGTCATTAAACCTGCGCAAATGTAGCTTTCTTAGGATAAGCAGGTCTAGAAAGGAAGTTGATTTTACTTATTGTATAGGTGGTGTTAGGTTTAATAGGGTTGAGACCCATAATCACCTTGATGTTATTCTAAGCACTTAGGGAACCTGGAAGGAGCACATTGATAAATTGATTGGAAAGGCTGGGCATGCTCTCCGTTTGGTTAGACTAGTGTTGGGAGACAGCACAAAGGAAGTAAAAGAAGTAGCCTTTTTTTTCACTGGTACATCCAATAGTGGAGTACTGTAGTCAAATTTCGTTTCCCTTTAGGCAAGGGTTAACTTGGGAAATTGAAATGATACAAAGGATGGCTGGAAGAATTGTGCTGCATCGCTTCTCCCACAGGCTGAGTGTCTCAGACATGATCAAGGATCTAGGGTGGGACTCACTACATCAGACATGGATATCTGACAGCATTAAGCTTTTTCATAGACTGTTGAAATTAGGGTATAGTGTACTCTGGGGGCAGCTTGGGTGAGAAAGGATTATCCTTTCAAACTGAAGGAGGTTGGGGCATGAACAGACTCATATTACTGGTCTTTTGTTCCAAATGTCATTCGCCAATGGAATTCTTCTCTCAGTGAAGATAATGTGAGGAAGTTTCTTTCCAAAGGTGCCATTACAGCAGGTATGCAATTTTTGGCTGAATAGATGTTATGCTATATGTTCCTTGGGGTTTCAATGGGTTATAAATTAAGAATGAGAGTCATTCTCTCCACTGCCAATTTGGCCTATCAGGGCTGCTTGCAGTGTATTCAATTAGAATTAGAATATTCTATCTTAGACTCCTGGCCCCCTAATTCTTGCCACCTGTGGAAAGCAGCCTCCTTTTGCTTGATGGCTTCTTCTAGTTCCTCATTCCTCTGGCCCTAACCAGCCATTTCCAAAAAAATTAATTTTCTATTAAGAAATAACATCATGATTAAGTTAATAATTGGTCTTACTACCTAGATAGTGTAAGTTTAAGAAATTTGGCTCTCAAAAGAAATCCCAATCATGTATTGTTGATATTTGGCTCTTTTGAAGGATGAGTTTACTGACCACTAGTCTAGAAGACCACTAGACCACCAGGCATAGCCTGGGCGCTAGCAACCCACTCTATGCCACAGCATATATGTATAGGGATTCTCTAACTTTTATAGAATGCCCTTTAGTTTAGACTGTAACATGTTAACTTACATGTTAACTCCTGATAATATTATTTTCAAACAGTGATTCACATTGACTTTCTGAGTGACCACTGGACTTCTTGCCATGAAATTCACATATCATCATCACCATCTCACTCTTCTCCTGCCTGAGGCAGGGTCAGGTCTGCCGGTTCTAATCCTCCACTCCCACCTATCCCCCACCAAGTCCCATTCCACCCCACACGCCTCCATGTCCCTCTGCACCACCTGCACCCACATCCGTTTTGGTCTTCCTCTACCTCTGGTGCCCCTGATTACCTTGAGTCCCACAATGGACCTAATAAGCTTCTCCTCTCCCGTCCTCATCACATGCCCGTGCCACCTCAACCGTTTCTTCCTCATCTTTTCCATGATGTCCTCCACCCTCAAGTTTCCTCTAATGTAATCGTTTCTTATTCTGGCAGATCGTGACACTCCATACATGTATCATGCATTTGCATCTTGGTCACTTGCATTTGCCTTTCTTGGTTCTTTCTGGCTACCCAACACTCTGAGCCGTTAAGCATAGCTGGTCTAACGACAGTTCTGTAAACTTTGCCCTTTAACTTTACTGGGACTCGGCAGTCATGCAGGACCCCACTTGCCTGTCTCCACTTCAGACATCCTGCATTAATCCTATGGGTCACGTCACAATTTATTTACCTATTGCTCTGGAAAACTGATCTGAGATAGCAGAACTCTTGCACTAATGGAATCTCCTCTCCCCCGCAACGAATCTCACCCCCTTGCCCTTCACCACTAAAATTGAAAGCTAGGTACTCAGTCTTCTTCATGTTCACCTTAAGGCCCCCTCTTTCCATTGCTGTGTTAATGTCATGCAGGTCCTTTTGTGAATCTTCCTTGGACTCCTCAAGCCTTTCCACATCATCAGAAAATACCAGGCACTGAGGGGCCCATTCACCTATTCCCATCAGCAGCTCATCCATTACTAGAGTAAAGAAGTAGTGGCTAAGTGCTGGCCCTTGATGCACACCAACCTGCACGTTGAAGCATGCAGTGTTTCCCAATGCTGTCCTCACCCTAGTGATGGAACTATTGTACATATCCCGCAGTATCCTAATGTGACCTTCATCAACCCCTTTCTTTCTTAAAACATTCCATACTACCTGTCTTGGGACACTATCATATGCCTTCTCCAGGTCAACAAAATACTTCATGATGGTCCTTATTTGCTGCTCTATGCTTCTCTATCATCTGTAGCAGAATAAAGAGTGGATCTGCCAGGAATAAATACAAATTGGTTTTCCCAAACACTAGTTTGGTCTCTGAGGTGACATTCTATGACTCACTCCTACAACTTCATAGAATGGTTCATCAGCTTTATGCTCATATAGTTTCCACAGTCCTGGGCATCACCTTTGCCCTTGTAGAGTAGAACTATCCAACTCTCTCACCATGCAGATGGCATCTCATAACCATTTGCTATCTTATTGAAAACCTTCCCTAGCCATGTAATTCCAGTAGTCCCCAAGATCTGCCAAACATCCATTGAGATCTTATCAGGGCCTACTACTTTTTGACCTTTCATCTTTTGAAGAGCTTAGACTACCTTCAACTACCCTCGCCCTGTCCATTGCCAGTGGGGTTTTTGGTTTGCTGTCTGTGACTATTCCACAGGAGGCAGCATTTAAAAGGCCGCACTAATATTCCTCCCACCTTTTGATTACCTGTGCAGGATTGAACATTAACCCTATCATTGGTATCCTTCACTGTTATAGCCCTACTAACATCCTTACTAATTCTATCCCTTCTCTTGGCCAGTCAAACACTGCTTTCTCTCTTTCCCTTGTCCCCAACTTTTCATATAAGGCCTCATACTTCTGGTGCTTGGCCAGGGCAGTAATCCTCCTGGCATTTTTCCTTGCCCAAACATATTCTGTCTTTCAAACCTGATCCCCTATTTCCCTCCATTTATGGAAAGTCACCTTCTTTAGTTTGATGGCAGTTTCTACCTCCTCATTCCACCACCATGTCTGCCTACCCTGATAAGTGCCTCCTATTCTACTAATACCTAACAATGCCTCTCCACATCTCCTAATCTTCCTAGCAACCCTATCCCACATAGCGCTCACTAACCCCTCTCAGTCCAAGTCAACCTGGCTGCAAACCTGCTGCCTTGGTGGGTAACTTTCACCATCTAATAACTGATTCTCCTTTCCAGGTATTTTCCTACCTATCCCCTGACTCTGAAGTCCCTGAAGTCTCTCAGATTTTGGAATGAAAACAAAGGTGACTGCAGTGGAGAAAAATGGTGCCAAAGTCCACTCTAGTGCTTACATCGACCCAGACAAAAAGACAAATTCCACCCCTTAAGAATATAATGCAAGTTCAAGCAGCAGTTTTTCTCACACTTATAGCAAAAATGGCGCTTCTAAATTTTGGCGCCCTGGACTAATGCCCAGGTTGAATCCCCTAGAGTAGGCCATGATGGTGCAGGTGCATAAAATGTGGCTATTGGGTTCACTATCTGTGTGTTGGGGTAGAAATCAATAGAGAGCTTGAGTCATGCATTAGAAAACAATGTATGTTATGCAAAGCAAACGAATTACATCCTGTGCATGTGCAAATTTTTTGACCCATTTGTTAATCCATTTGCGTTTTTGGCCAAGGTATTGCCAATAATCCCTTCATACAGTTCTTTAATTCTACATCACTGGTTATTAAACATTACATGCTGCTGCTATAATATAATGGTAATTCAGATTAGTTTTTGACTAATTTCAAATTGTGTTCTGTTTCCCCTTTTAACCAAAATCATGATTTATTTGTACAACGTACGTTATTATGTGATTTTATTTTAGAGTGCCAAAGTATTCAAAAATGTGGGCCGGATTTCAGTTCTTTGTGTGATTCTTTGGTTCAAAATACAATCAGGTAAGAAATATTTTGGTTTCCACACATTAAGCACGTTTTGGTGATTGACCTTGTCAATTGTGGTTTGACCATGATCTAATGTTTTTTCTGACAAAAAGGAATCGCTAAAGCACTTTGGTCAGACATTTTGGGACCTGTGACAAGGAATTCATGAAACTTAAGAAAATGAATTCACTTAACTTAAAAACGAATTCAATACAATAAAAAAACAATTCCCTAAAATAAAAAACGAATTCACTAAACTAAGGAAATATGAATTCACTAAACTAAGGAAATATAAATTCACTAAACTAAGGAAATATGAATTCACTAAAATGAAGAAAATCCACTAAACTAAACTAAAAAACGAATTTACTAAACTTAAAGAAATGAATTCCCTAAACAGAAAATCTGAATTCCCTAAACATAAAATCTGAATTCCCTAAACATAAA
>JAAFCE010008833.1:9819841-9853580 GCA_013389805.1 Trigoniulus corallinus
AAAATCTGAATTCCCTAAACATAAAATCTGAATTCCCTAAACATAAAATCTGAATTCCCTAAACATAAAATCTGAATTCCCTAAACTAAAAAAAAAATCACTAAATTAATACAAAAATGGATTGTATAACTTAAATTAATTACACAGGCCGACGATGAAAAAACATTTTTTACAGTTTTAAGCATGCTGATTACTAGAAAAATAATTAAAATTTTCTGTCACGTACAGTTTAATAAAAAAATCAATTTTTAGAAATTATTCATGTCATCATGTATTCATATGTATTAATGAACTTATTAATGTTAGATGGTTTATATATGGTAAATACAAGCCAAGAAATAGTATGTTATTATTTATGGTGGACTATTGTCTAAATGTCCCTTGGACAGGATAGTTTGGCCCTTGAAATAGGGGGCTGAAGGATGATAGGGTTGTTGGCTATTCATAAAGGAAAGGGGCAGTGATGGATCGAGCAGCAAATCACAGGGGAACACTTCAAAAAAGTGCACCCCAAATACAGTATTTTTAAATATTCAGAATCCCTTACTACAAATCTAGCTAGTAAGTACAATAGGTTATCTGCTTCCCCTTACACAATGTCCTATCTTCAGTGGTTTAGCTAACTACAGATTTGATTGCAACTGTTGGACTTGCAGTATAGAAATGTGGATAGCAATGTAAAAATGTCTCATAAGTTGAATTCCATTGAGGCTTTGAGGGGTAGCACTTGCTCCCCCTTTGGATCCATGCCTGGAAAGACACATTTGTCACTGTGTAGGCATCTGATGTTGGGCAGATCAGACAAAACACTATTGCACTGGTTGGTGGAGGTTGTACATAAGGAAATGGTTTTGTGTGGGGTGGATGGGGACCTGGTGGGAGATAATTGGGAGTGGAGAGATGCAACTCAGACATGACCCAGCTACAGGCTGGGAAAGGGTATGATGATGAATGGATGTGTGTGGTATGGTCCTGTAATGTGAAGAGGAAAGCAGAAGCATGGGGGAAAACCAAACAAACTTGGAATTAGTTTGCACATAGGTTGTAGTGCTAAGGGTGGATCAGGGGAAGCGCTTCAAATAAGTGCACTCCAAATATTTTTAAATATTCAGAATCAATTGTTACAAATCTAGCTAGCAATTCAACAGGTGCTCTAATGCCTCTCAGGCAGTGCCCTCTCTTCAGCAGTTTAGCCAACTGTAGACTCCACTGAAACTGTTGAACTGGCAGTATAGAAATGGGGATAGCAGTGTGAAAATGCCTCATCAGATACAAAGGTGAATCATGCATCAGTTGAAATATTTGCCCCATTGAGACACTGAGGAGGTAGAAATTGGTGCATTGCTCCCTCTCCTGGATCCACCACTTTCTGGAACCCACTGACCCACCCCTGCCACAGGTCGGATAAGGATATGATGATAAAGCATAAGAGATTACTGTTGTGTAGGACAGCAAATGCATGAAACAGGCGTCTTCAAATGTTCTACACAATGGATTTTTGGGTTGATATCGAATCGAAAGGCTGGCTGCCTATGGTTGAAAGATGTTAATAAAACAATAGATAAAGACCATCCATGCGCCGTCATACATCAAGAAATATGATAGCTTCAGAAATACCTGCATGTGTGTGCCTCAATTCCATTTCATTCAATATGGGTACCCTTGTTATTTAACAATGTGGAACTTTCTGGGTAGAAAGGGGTTAAAAAGTGATCTCAAGTAACTCTACAAGAGGAAAATTAAATCATTATGTATTCAATCATTACTAGACCTATAACATACCATAAAATCTCATGTAAAGTCCACACCTCAAATATTGTCTGCACCCGTCTATAGTCCACATTAGCGATGAGTATGTTTCAAATATAGTCCACACTTTAAAATTCCTACTGTAGTCAGTGGCGCAACTTGTAGGAGGAATGGGAATGTACGATAGAGGATCAAAAATTGCTTTCAAAAAATTATAAGGATTAACTTTAAAAATGCATTGTAGCATGTGGGCATGAGGAACCCAAACGCGCTGTTTTTAGAGTTTACAAAAGAAACAAACATTTCATACTAAAGGAGGGAATTGAAAGGCATAAGAAGGAACATGTCAATCAATTAAATAAAAAAGGAGATATGATGCATTTTCAGATGCTTGGGGTCACCGGTGACCCCATTTTGTGATTCTAGGGTTAAAATGATTTTAAATTAAATTACCATAAAATCTCACGTAAGGTCTGCATCTCAAATATAGTCCACATTAGCGATGAGTATGCAGGGGCGGATCCAGGATTTTCGTCGGGGGGGGGGGGGGGGGCGGGGGGGGGTCGAGCCATAGGCAGCGATTGGAAACGCAAATTTCATTTGTTAGTGTCAATGTCTACCCGAAATTTAGGGGGGGGTTGCAACCCCAAACCCCCCCCCGTTGGATCCGCGCCTGGGTATGTTTCATATGTAGTGTGCGCTTCAAAATTTCTACTGTAGCCAGTGGCGCAATTTGTAGGGGCAATGGGATCAAATGAAGTTGAGCATGAAATGTCAGATTGCCCTGACGATGAAATTGAAATGTGTAGGATTTTATATTGCATTATCATATAAATAAGAACGTACTGTGTAAAATCGTGTTGTTAAGTGTAATAAAATGTTCAGAAAATGAAGAGCAGTTTTCATTGAGAACCCTGGGTTTCATTTATAGTCCGCACCCATATATAGTCCGCTTCGCATATAGCCCGCACTAAATGACCCTATGTTTCGCGTATAATCCGTGGGCACTACGTGAGATTTTACAGTAAATGTAAAGTATATATTTGTGGAGTGATAAAATGAAAATCGAAACATCAAAATACTGCAATTTCCTTTATTTCTTCCAAACTATGAAAATGTTTTGAGAGAAAACCTTACGTGATAAAAAAGAAATGAATTGCGTTTTTGGAATCAGCACACCTAATAATATAAAAATCAGTTATCAAAAGTGAAATAATTTTTAAAAAGCATTTGTTTTGCAGGCCTTTGTTACCAGTAGCTTCCATCATCTGCTAAAACTAGTTGGAGCATTCTGCCATTTTTCATTTTTCCTTGTCCAAGTGCACTGACCATGCTTTTATTTTGGTTATGTTGGTCATCCTTTGGTCTGACCACAGTTGACCACAGCATCTGACCAAACCAGTTTTGGCAATGTCAAAATGCATTGTTTCTAAAACAATGTGAGCAAAATTGAACTGGTCAATTGCCAAAACGCACCTACTGCATTTTAAATTAGACAGTAGGAAGTCACCATATATGGTATCTGAATAAACTGATTTAATAGCCCAGACATCAGTTCAATTGACGAATGGTTTACCCATATTTCCTCATTATCTGGCCTATAGTGTCGTCGCATAGTGGGTATAAAATTGCATTAATCCCACTACCGAATTAATTATACAAGCTGTTGTTTAATGATCATCATCATACCTACCCTTATTCTACATGCAGCAGATTTGGGTCTGCAAGTTCTAGCCCTCCACTTCTACTTGTCTTCCACCAAGTCCCCATCCACCTCAAACAAGAAGATGGCTTAGCATGGCGGGAGCGGGGGTGTGGCCCACCCTGGGTGGCAAAATTTCACAATAAATAATAATAGTATTCTGCAATTTGAACAAAAAATTCCAAATCATTTCTTTTCATAATTTTGTTGCACCTAGAATTCGGACCGATTAAAATAAAAGTAGAACTAAGGGAGAAAATATTAGTAGAAATGAGGGGGCTAAGGATTTAAATACCTGAATAAAAAGGGCGGCGAATTTGGCCTATGCCCCAGGCGGCTGAAACCCACGCTATGCCACTGAGGTGGGAGGCAGATAGTGATGAAAACGGCCTACAAGAATTTCCATAACAATATTTTGGGGAAAGGCTCAAGGTGTTTTGAGGGTACCTGAAGAAGTGTGGAAAGGGGGATTATAGGTTTACAGCTATTAACAATGGGTCAGGATTCTTAGTTAACGATAGCCTTATAGCAGCAAATATTTCATTCAGGACTGTTTGTTTGCTTTAATTTTTTAATGATTAAATTTCCAATCTATCTTGGGAAATCGAAATCATCCAAAGGAGGGCAGCAATCATTGTAGACTGAATGTATCAGATACGATCAGAGAATTACGGTGGTACTCAATACGTCAGAGGCGGTTATCTGACATTCCTTTTAACAGACTATTGAAAGTATGGTACAAGGATCCTCCAGCTGGCAGCTTATCCCTTGCAGGGCCTAGGGGGAGATATGATCATCCATTTCAATTTAAGAAGATCAGAGCACAGACAGACTCGCATTACTGGTCTTTCTTCAAAGGATCATAGGGTAATAGAATGCTCTTAGCGAGGATAATGTGAGGAACTTTCTGAACGATTTTGTGTAGTTCTTTGCTAGACTTTAGTTAGCGTAGATTGTTAGTTTAGTTACAAGTTTCTAATATGTCAATACAGTCGACTACTGCATGGTACCATGTGGTACTTTGTGTTCCTTTGTGCCCCTTTGTGTCAAAATGCTTATGAACTATCAACCTTGAAACCATCAGCATGTCAGCTCACCACCTCGGTTTCAGTTTCGTTTGAGTTCAGCTCGTCAACATTTCAGCTCAAAATTGGCCCTCGTTGACATAGGCTTGGCTGGTGCTGACGTAAGAAAAATGCCAATCCACGTATTCTCACTATGTGTGGAGACCCGAACCCCTGGGAAAGGCGGATCCTGTTATCCTGGTGGTTGAGGGGGCGCTAGATGATTGTGACCCCTAGCCCCCAGCACATCACTTTGGCCACTGCTTCCAGCAGAAAACGGGTGGTCAGATGGGCATTCGGTCTGATCAATTGGCCAAAGGGGGCGCTTCCCGTCTCTCTGAGTTACTACCCACTGAAATGGAAGAATTTGTACAAGTGTGCAGGCAGGTAGACAGGGATTAGAAAGGAACAGCTGATGGCATGTGGGACAGGGTCGCCAGAAAATTATAACCTATGGGAAAGCCATCTTTAGGCAGGGTAGAGTAGGAGGTACATTCCAGGGAAGCAGGCAGATGTGGTGGTGGAATGAGGAGGTAGAAGCAGCCATCAAGCAGAAGAAGGCTGCTTTTCCAGATGGAGGGAGATAGGAGACCAGGAGTCTAAATGACAATATAGGCAGGTCAAGACCACTACTAGGAGGATCATTGATATGGCCAAACACCAGAAATATGAGGCCCTCTATGATCAGTTAGAGCAGTGGTTCTCAAAGCGTGTTCCACAGAACACTGGTGTTCCGTGAAACCACTTCAAGTGTTCTGCAAAAAAATTTAATGCACAAATAAAGGTGTTTGAAAATATCGACATAGTTGTTCGTTTTATAGCTATATAAAGTGGTAGTAAGGACCAAGGTAGTTGGGAGGTATTGTGAAAAGAGGGGTTGAGGTGGAAGAAGGATTTATTTGAGTAGCCCAGGATATGTATGATGGCTCCATAGCCAGGGTAAGGACACCTTGGGGGAATTCTGGGGGCTTTTCAGTAAGAGTTAGGGTGCACCAAGGTTCAGCACTTAGCTCATACCTTTTCATCCTGGTATTGGACGAACTTCTGACGGGAGTAGGAGAATAAGCCCCCTAGTGCTTGGCATTTGCCGACGATATAGGAAAACTTGGTAACTTAGAGAAAAGATAGAGAAGGTACTAATATTAGAGGAGCGATATAAAAGGGAGAGCTAATGATAAACATCAAGAGAGAATATTTAGCTTCGAATTGGGAAGGACAGTAAAATAATGGTGACGTTCCACAAGAGATAAAGTACTTAAGATAAACGTTCCAAAGCAATAGAGAGATAGACTGATGAGGCAGAGGGTGGCTGAAGTGGTGACAGGCAAGCGGAGTCCTGTGTGATAGGAGGATCCCAATCTAGTTGAAAGGGAAGTTCTACAGGATAGTGGTTAGACCAGCTATGCCATATGGATCAGAGTGCTTGGTAGTGAGGAAGAGCCATGTAAATAGAATGCGAGTAACTGAGATGCGAATGCTGTGGCACATGTGTGGCATGTTGAGAGCTGATAGAATTAGGAATGAGCTTATTAGAGGTAGCCTGGGGTGGTGGACATCGCCAAAAAAAATGAGGGAGAATAGGCTGAGGTGGTATGGACACGTCATGCGAAGAGGGGAAGAGAAGCTCATCAGGTTAATTCCAGAAATGCAGGTGGTCATAACACCAGGGGCAGGGGAAACCAAAGCAGACGTGGGAACAGGTTGTCTGTAAGGATATGGACAGTGTGTGGAGTGGACGGGGACCTGGGCAAGAGATAGACGGGAGTGGAGGGCTAGAACCCACAGACTCAACCCTGCCACAGGCGGGATAAGGGTATGATGATGATGTAGTAATTACCAAGTGTAGAAAGTGTTTAATCTGCTTTACAGTTTATGTTGAATTTTAAGTGTTCCGTGTAGTAAAATGTTACAGTTTAGTGTTCCCTGACTTAAAAAAGATTGAGAACCACTGAATTAGAGACTAACGAAAAGGAGAGAGAAGTTTTCAAACTGGCCAAAGCTAGAGATAGGGCAGCTAAAGTTGTACCCCAAGCCATAACAGTGAAGGATAGTGTAGAGGTGGGAAGGGTATTTCTACAACGTCTTGAATGCAGCAGGGGAGAGGAGGACTTTATCTCCTACCCTGCCTCTGCAGGGGTTGTGGACAGTGTGACAGGTGAAAGTAGCCAGGGCACTTGGGAAGATGAAAGGCCAAACACTGTAGGCCCAGACGGAATACTCATTGAAGTGTGGCATAGCTTAGGGAGGACAGGAACCATATGGCTACATAACAGTGCCAGATTTAAATTTTGAGAGGCCCTAGGCTATTTCTATTTTGAGGCCCTTTTCTTAAGTTTTGAAGCTTGTTAAATGTTGAAGTCCTAGGCTTCAGCCTATTTAGCCTAGTGGTAAATTTGGCACTGCTAGAGAAACTGTTCAGTAGAATAGCTAAAGGAGATAAAATGCCATCTGCACAGCGTGAGAGTTGGATAGTACCACTCTTCAAGGGCAATGGGGACGCCCAAGATTGTGGTAGCTATAGAGGTATCAAGCTAATGAGCCATTCCATGAAGCTCTGGGAGAGAGTAATGGAATGCCACCTCTGGAATAGAACTTGTGTACATGGAAATCAGTTTGGATTTATCCCAGGTAGGTCCACAATGAAGCCAATCTTCATTATGAGGCAGATGATAGAAAAGTATAGGGTAGCAAAGAAAGATCTCCATGTCATCTTTAACGACTTGGAGAAGGCTTGCAACAGTGTTGCACGTCAGGTAGTTTTGGAGGTATTTCAAAAATGGGGTAGAAGAAGGGTTTATTCCAATAGTTCAGGATATGTATGAGGGTTCCACAGCTAGCGTTAGGACACCTTGGGGAAATACTGGAGGCTTTCCAGTGAAGGCTGGAATGCACCAAGGTTCTGCACTTTGCCCATACCTGTTCATCCTGGTCATGAATGAGCTGCTGGCAGGAGTAGGAGAATAGGCCCCTCAGTGCTTGGCATTGGCAGACGATGTTTGGGAAACTCAGTAACGGTAGAGAAGGGTCTAAACGATATTAGAGGAGTGATAGAAATGGGAGGGCTAAAGATAAACATGAAGAAGACAGAGTACTTAGCGTTCAGTTGGGAAGGACAGGAAAAAAGAGGTGACGTACGTTCGAGGGGTGAACTGGTGGACGTTCCAAAGCAGTGGAATGATAGGCTCTGGGGTGACCCATAGAATCAGTGAGGGATGGTTAAAGCGGAGACAAGCAAGCGGAGTCCTGTGAGATAGGAGAGGCCCAATGAAGTTGAAGTTTTATAGTGCAGTGATTAGGCCAGCTATGCCATATGGATCAGAGTGTTGGGCAGTGAGGAGCCACATAAACAGAATTCGAGTAGCCAAGATGCGTATGCTGTGGTACATGAGTGGAGTGTCGAGAGCTGATAGAATTAGGAATGAAGAGGGAGCCTAGTAGTTGTGAACATCGTCGAAAAGATAAGAGAAAATAGGTTGAGGTGTTATAGGACGTAATGAGAACATGAGAGGAGGAGATCGTTAGATCCATTGCAGGAATGCTGGCGATCGAAAGCACCCAGGGCAGGGAGGGCTGAGGGATATGTCCATAAGGATAAGGCATTGTGTGAGTGCATGGGGACCTAGTGGGAGATAGACAGGGGTGGAGGGCTATAACCCCCAGACCCGACCCTGCCACGGGCGGGATAATGGTATGATGATGATGATGGAATGAATCGGACAAAAGATGCTATACTCGAGGTTCCATGGGTTTTCAATGAGTTCGTACTTAGGAATGAGTTATTCTCTCCACTGCCAATTTGGCCTTTCAATGCTGCTTGCAGTGTATTCAGTTAGAATTAGAGTACAGTAAAACCTGTAACATTGGACACCTGTCTAAAATGAACGGGTTCATGTAGTATGGGCGAAGCCTATGGCACCCATAATAATAACAACCTGTGAAGAATGGACACCTGTCTACTGTGGACATCCAACGTCCCAATGTCATTATTTTCAGTTCTGCACCCTTTTAAAATGGACGCTGAAGTGAATCTTACATAATTATCAACAGATTTTGGGGCTATTTATTGAGATTTGGAGTGGCATATACCACCAACAAATGGTTTGTGGTTAGAAAGTTATATGGATGATGCTGAAACTGAACACAACCATAATGTTCTCACCCCACTTCAGGTGTTGACGGCTGTTATGGACCTGCAAAAATATGCACTTGAAGTCCATCCAGATATTTATGACTCTCAGAGCACACAGCATGACATTGAGACTCTCATCATACCCTTATCCCGCCTGCGGCACAGCTGGGTCTGCGGGTCCATTGAACATGCTCTGACTGGGGCACCCCAGCCAGGCGTCGGGAACCTGCAGGAAATATTGACTTTGTCGCCTGTGGGGGGATGCTGGCCTCCCCCACGTGTTCCACCACCGCATTATACAATCAAAATAGAAATTTTGGCAGGTAAATTAATGCTTTGTTGGTCATAGTATTGCACATTAACAGTAAGCAACCAGGATATTCCAGACTGCATGTGGTAGCATGAAATTTAGACTAACATTGCAAAAGTAAACAAAACAAGCTACAATCCAATTTTTTTGCACCAGTCAAATTATGGAAGTACAGTGAAACCTCTCTAATTGGTACACCTCTGGGACCTAGCCAAAGTGTACCCATCAGAGGGGTGTACCCATCAGAGGGGTGTACCCATAAGAGGGGTGTACCCATAAGAGGGGTGTACCCATAAGAGGGGTGTACCCATAAGAGGGGTATGGGTATATAAATTAATCAAAACAATATATTGTTTTATATTGGTTTTTTAACTGAAAAAAATGCATTGCATAATATAATATTTCACAAAATTATTGAAGTACACAAATTTAATTTTTACAAACAAATCAATCAAGGGACGTTTGTCAACAATCAAGCTACCTTCTTATTTGCTGCCTATGGCAGGGTCGGGTACCCATCTTGCCCACCTGAATAGATGCAAGGGTGATCTTTTGAACTGCGTTTTTCCACAGCCAGATGCAGACTAAAGCTGCAACCCCTGTGCATATTTATTGTAGGTCTACTGCTCTTTGAGGTATTTCACCGATGCCAGGTGGCAAGCCCCTACACCTGGAAATGTAACCTCACCTATCCGTTGCATAGTAGAAAGTTCTTTTATGTATAGATGCCATTGAACGCCACATGAGACTATGGTTTTACTTCTAATCCAAAGGAAGGCACACTCGGGGCATCTCTCTTGCAGAAAAGAAGGCAACCCGCCTCGGTCCATTATCAAACCTAGAGCCACTGTTGCAGTTACAAAGTACCCCGCCGCCATGGTGGGATGGCCATTTACACCCCCACCATGGTGATTGTCCTTCTGGGCCCTAATGACCTTTGTTGTCGATGGGCCCTAAAACTAATGAACAAACAACAAAGTACCCTGCCCAATGCGTCACTGAGGCAGGATGTACCAATTACAGAGGGGGTTTTCTGAAAATGGTGACTTGTACTAGGTGTACCAACAGAGGGGTGTACCAACAGAGGGGTGTACCCATTAGAGAGGTGTACCGTTAAGAGGTGTAGTAATATCATTAACCCTATAGGTAAAAAATCGGTGCCTG
Organism: Trigoniulus corallinus; assembly: GCA_013389805.1. NCBI lineage: Eukaryota > Metazoa > Arthropoda > Diplopoda > Spirobolida > Trigoniulidae > Trigoniulus > Trigoniulus corallinus. The sequence continues at coordinate 9,829,960 of JAAFCE010008833.1, forward strand.
ACAAATCTGTACTGATATGAGGGGTGTACCCATAGAGAGGTTTCACTGTATCATGGCACGTGCATATTGTATTTTAAATATTATGTCGATACTGTGAGGGCCCTAATGACCATTGTAGTTGAAGAGCCCTAAACACTAATAAATAACAATCGATGCTGCAAATTATTTGTACTTTAGTAGGATTTAAACATGGTAAACACGTGTTTGAACTGCAAAAATATATTGTTGGCTATTTGCAATGCATTTGTTTTAGTACTATGGTGAAAATGCCTATTTGTTCTCTGGGCACCTGCATAAAATGGACACCTTTAGGTTTTTAGCAAAATGTCCAAATTAGACAGGTTCTCTATAGGACCTACAATGGCCTACAATGGACACTTTCTTTGGTATGGCATGTGTCCATTTTAGACAGGTTTCACTGCATACTTTTAATGCATGGCAACATAGCTTTGCTATCTATCCATGGGTGCAAAACATTGACTTTATTTTGCTTGTGATTAATGAAATGTCTTTGTTTCAGGTTTTTGGGAAGAAACAGTTTTTCTACAGCAACCTCTAAGTAAAATAGTGATAATAATAATATCCTGAAATTTGACTAAAATTCTCAGCCATTTCTTTTCACATTTTTGTTGCACCTACAATTTGGACCGATTAAAATAAAACTAGAGCTAAGGAAGAAAATATTAGTAGAAATGAGGGGGCTAAGGCCTATGCTCTGGGCAGCTGAAACCCATGCTATGCCACTGAGGTGGGATGCAGATAGTGAGGTCACTCTTAAGAAAGCTAGGAAAAGGGCAAAAGTACTGATTAAATAGGCCTACAAGAAGGCTGAAGAACAATCGAATGGCGTTTTGAGGGTACCTAAAAAGTGTGGAAAGGGGGATGATAGGTTTACATCTGCAGTATTAACAATGGGTCGGGAAACTTAGTTAACAATAGCCTTATACTGTAGCAACAAATTTTTTAATGATTCATTTGCAAATAGTAGGGACAGTGGCATGGCCAGATTTTGCACCATGGAGAAACAGCAAGTGCATTAAAACGGCGCCATGTTATCAACTATAATATAGGCCCACCCACGTTTCACATGTCAATCAAATCATCCAAAAATTATAATTGAAATAATGAAATTTTAAATATTGGTAATAGGCCTAACATGTTCATATAATGCATTTAACACAAATTATTGCAAATGTCAATATAAAAAATTGAATATTTTTGTCATATGTACTATTGAATCATCCTGAATCATGGCATGAGAATGGAGACGTTTTCATTCAGGACTGATAGTTTGTTTGCTTTAATTTTTTAACGATTAAACTTCCAATCTATCTTGGGAAATTGAAATGATCCAAAGGAGGGCAGCAAGGATTGTAGACTGAGTGTGTCAGACACGATCAGAGAATTCAGGGGAGACTCACTACATCAGAGGTGGGTATCTGACATTCTTTTTAACAGACTTTTGAAAGTATGAGGAGAGTATGGGGGAGAAATGATCATCCATTTAAATTTAAGGAGATTAGGGCACAGACAGACTCATTTTACTGGTCTTTTTTCCAAGGATCATTTGGCAATGGAATGCTCTTAGTGAGGATAATATGAAGAACTTTCTGAACGAAGGTGCAAATATAGCAGGCAGGGAATGGATGGGAGAAAAGATGCTATGCTCCAGGTTCCATGGGGTTTTCAATGAGTTAGAACTTGGGAATGAGTTATTCTCTCCACTGCAAATTTGGCCTATCAGGGCTGCTTGCAGTGCTTTTAACAAATGGAAACAAACCTTCACTTGCTAACCATGAGTAAAAAGGATTGACTTTGTTTTGCTTGTGATTAATGAAATGTCTTTTCGTTTCAGGTTTTGGGGAAGAAACGATTTTTATACAGCAACCTGCAAGTACCATAGTGAACATAGGTGATAACGTTACACTGAATTGCACACTTCAAGGGAACCTCAGTACTTGTTATTGGAAGAAGAATAGCAGATTACTTAAAATCCTTCCCAACAACAGCAGGCTTCAAGTGAATAATTGTAGCCACAATGCCACAGTTTGGGACTGTTCTTTACAAATAATAGGTATTACAAAGGAAGATTTTGGTACTTACCAGTGCTCAACCTCTGGATCATCCGATGCTAACGCTACTTCCCTCAGTAAAGAAGCAAATCTTTCCGGTAAGTAAAATGGTTGAACTCGGGTAATTAGTGAGGTTCAAAATTTTTGAGGAATGATACAGCAGTGGTGAGCATTTCAGTTGTCATCACTTTGTTTAATGAAGCTCATGTTTATTTATTGGATGAGAGATAGGCCTATATAATGTCAAATTGTTGCCCAAATAGTACAGTACTGTCATGAATTTTTTCTTTATTTTTTCATGCATTTGAATTATACATACAGTATGTACAAGTGAGGATATTTTAAGCTTCTTAATTCATGTTTATCCATATTCACTAATTGGCGTTCAAATACTTCTCCATAATAATTTAGGAGGGGTATGGTAAAGTACCCAAAATCCGTCCCCTGCCCTAAATCCGTCCCCCCTTTAACTTTCAAGGGGAGTACTGTAGCCTTCAGAACGGGACATGAAAGCCTTCAGAACCATTCAGTTTACTACTAGCTCTGATGCAGTTGCTTTGTTCTGTTTTTAACTATTGAAGTTTTCAAAAAATACGTTTTGTGTAAATTTACTATATTGTGGAATCGAACCTTAAACAGTTACATTGACATTTCCGAGTTATTTTTTTCATCATTTGGCAATTGATAAATAAAGCTTACTCCTTAAATATTGTGTTCAAGTTGTCAGAGCCGTGTAGTCGTGGTTGTTTGTTCAAGAGATGGGGCTTTTCCTTTTGTTATTGCTGGGATCTTAAATCCGTCCCCTTTGAAATTCTCCAATTCGTCCCTAGGACAGATTTAGGACCCTCATAATGTATTCAACCTTTTTTATATTCTATAATTTCCCAACCCCTTAGACTAGTTGATCACGTGATGACCTATTTATAATGTGTTTACCACTTCTATGCCTTATTATTATAATGTAGTAGAGCTGAAGTTCTATGAAGAATATCATTCCAAAATTGATATTACGTTTTTTTTATTTAAACAGTGAATGAAAAAGTTTTCTCTCAAGAAATTTATTATTGGAGATGTCAAGTGTGTTTTAATGAAATTTCCCATAAAACTAATTCAGTAGATGTTAGCTGGAAAGGGGGGACGGAATTGGGGCACCATTTTAGAAAAATCAAAATCTGCATTCTTATAAGTTTTAATTTTTTTATGGTATAGAAAGTTTTATTTAATAGTATCACACTAGCCATACAGGTAGGCAGGGAGTTGAGAAACTTAAATCAGTTTTTAAATTATTTTTCCCATAAATAATTTTTTTCAGAATTGAAGATTTTGCTGAGAGGGTCGATATTTGGGCACTTTACCATATAATTTAACTCGGGTAAATAAGACTTGCCTTGCGTTTATATAAACAAATGTCCTTTTGTCTCTCTCTCTTTCAGTTGTTTTGAAATGATGTTAAACCAAATCTCAGGTTTTTTCCACAGTTCTTGTTGAAGGCGGTAGAAATTCAAATCCGTTAAACTGATCTGTTCTCGTAGCTACAAAAATGGACTATTGCCATGTGGACTAATCAGTCGTAAAATGAAAGTCTTTTCCAGTAATGTATTATTTGATGTATTGGTTTAGAAAGGGGACAAGCACCTAATCACATACCAGTCACCACAAGGGATGTCACAAATAGATTTCTTTATGGTTAGAGGGCTGCATAGATCAGAGGTCTGTGATTGTTGGGCACTGCCCAGTGAAAATTTTCAAAAAGAATCTGGCCATAGGCTACTAATGTTAAAACTAGTAGTGAAAGCAGCAGGCAGGGCACAATCTTGGAAAGGAGAGCAGGTCATCAGGTGGTGGAACCTACCCACCAAAACAGGAATTTATACAAGAAGTGCACAGGCAGGTAGACTGGGATTGGGAAGGGATGATGGATGCCATGTGGGACAGGGTTGCCCAAAAAATTAGAGCCTGTGGGCAAGCTGTCTTGGGGCAGGGTAGAGTGGGAGGCACAGTCCAGGGTAATAGGCAAACATGGTGGTGGAATGAGGAGGTAGAAGTAGCCATCAAACAAAAGAAAGCTGCTTTCCACAGGAGGCAGGAGGTAGGGGACCAGGAGTCAAAGACCCAGTGCAGGCAGGCCAAGACCACTGCTTGGAGGAAGATTTCCCTGGCCAAGCACCAAAAGTGTGAGCCACTCTATGAGCAGTTAGGGACAAAGGAAGAGGAGAGAGAAGTTTTCAAACTGGCTAAGGCTAGAGATAGGGCAGCAAATGATTTACCCTGAGCCATAACAGTGAAGGATGGTGATGGTAGGGTACTTCTCTCTCCAACAAAGGTAAAGAGAAGTACTTCCAACACCTCTTGAATGAAGCAGGGGGAGACAGGGACACTGCCACCAATCCCACACCAGCAGGGGCTTTGGACTTTGTAACTGAAGGAAGTAACCAGGGCACTTAGGAAGTTGAAAGGTTGAACAGCTGTAGGCCCCGATGGAATACCCATTCAAGTATTGCATAGTCTAGGTAGGACAGGTACCAAGTGGCTGGGGAAACTTTTCAGTCAGAATAGCTAGTATAGATAGAATGCCATCTGCATGGCATGAGAGTTGGATGGTACCACTCTACAAGGATAAAGGGGATGTCCAAGACTGCGGCAACTATAGGGGTATAAAGCTAGTGAGCCACTCCATGAAGCTCTGGGAGAGAGTAATGGAATGTTGCTTCTGGGATAATACTAGTGTCCTTGGAAATCAGTTTGGGTTCATGCCAGGTAGGTGCACATTGGAGCCAATCTTCATTCTGAGGCAGATGGTAGAAAAATATAGGGCAGCAAAGAAGGACCTCCATGACATCTTCATTGATCTGGAGAAGGCCTTAGACAGTGTTTAATGACAGGTATTTCAGGGAAGTATTATGTAAAAGAGATTGGATGAAGGATTTATTAGAATAGTACAGGATATGTATGAGGGCTCCACAGCCAGGGTAAGGACATCTTTGGGAAACACCAGGGGGTTTCCAGTGAAAGTTGGGGTGCACCAAGGTTTAGCAAGTAGTCCTAATCTTTTCATCCTGGTTTTGGATGAACTGCTGACAGGTGTAGGAGAATGGGCCTCCTCAGTGCCTGGCATTTGCAGATGGTGATAGGAACATTAGTGACTGCAGAGAGCAGATAGAGAAGGGACTAAATGATATAAGAGGAGCAATGGAAAAGGGAGGGCTAAAGATTAACATGAAGAAGACAAAGTATCTGGCTTTCAATTGGGATGGTCAGGAAAAGAATGGGGACATAGGCTCGAGGGGTGAACTGGTGAAAATGGTTCAGGAGGTAAAGTACTTAGGATCAACTTTCCACAGCAGTAGGGAGATAGACTCAGATGTGACCCATAGAATCAATGGGGGCAGTTGAAATGGAAACAGGAAAGCCAAGTCCTGTGTGATAGGAGAGTCCCCATCAAGTTGAAAGGGAAGTTTTACAGGACAGTGGTTAGGCAAGCTATGCTATATGGATCAGAGTATTGGGCAGTGAAGAAAAGCCATGTAAATAGAATGCAAGTGGCCAAGATGTGAATGCTGCGGTACACGTGTGGCATGCTGAAAGCAGATAGAATTAGAAATCAGTACATTAGAGGTAGCCTGGGGGTGGCGGCCATCACTGAAAAGATGAGGGAGAATAGTCTGAGGTGGTATGGACACGTTATGAGAAGAGGGAAGAGGAACTTGTTAGGTGCATCCCAGGAATGCAGGTGGTTGGCAGCATCTGGGGTAGGGGGAGACCAAAGCTGAGGTGGGAACAGGTTGTCTGGAGAGTCATAGCAGTGTGTGGGGTGGATGGGACCTGGTGGGAGACAGACGGGAGTGGAGGGCTAGAACCCACAGACCCGACCCTGCCATAGGCAGGACAAGGGTGAGATGATGATGATGTAGGCTATTATCGATGTATCTTTAGAGAAAGAAAACAAAAGGGGCAGCAAGACCAGTATATACAAAGAATACTACTGACCACAGACTGCAGAACACAAAAATTCACTTAACTTTAGTATCCTGAGTTGCTGTCCAAACTTCCTCCTGTGTGGCCTTCTGGTGAAAGGGTTCCTGCTTGGTGGTCGCTGCTGATGTGTCACTTTTCCTGCGTCTTGTGGAGCACTGAAAACAATGGCAGAACAACAGTTAGTGAACACCAGCAAAGAAAATTAAACAACAAATTCAAAATTCTTCAAGCAAAATTGAAATCAAATTCAAAATAAACAACAAATACTGTTCTTTTTGTGTGGAATGGAACCAGAGTTTAACAAGAGAATCTTGCTTCTTCAAGGTTAGTTGTGCTTTAATAAAGTGCTGTTCTTTAACATTCAGCAGTTATGCTATCATCTCTGGAAATGGTTGAGCTTTGTTCCCTGAAATAAAATAACTCAGGGCTTAAATTGTCAATGTGAGGAGTAAGTAATTAGTAGGATAGAATAATAGATATTATAAGTAGTAAAATGTGCATATTTATGCGTCGGTTCCATTCCACACAAAAAGATAAGTATTTGTTGTTTATTTTGAATTTGATTTCAATTTTGCTTGAAGAATTTTGAATTTGTTGTTTAATTTTCCTTGCTGGTATTCACTAACTGTTCTGCCATTGTTTTCAGTGCTCCACAAGATGCAGGAAGAGTGACACATCAGCAGTGACCAACAAGCAGGAACCCTTTCACCAGAAGGCCACACAGGAGGAAGTTTGGACCACAACTCAGGATACTAAAGTTAAGTGAATTTTTGTGTTCTGCAGTCCGTGGTCAGTAGTATCTTTAGAGAAGTTAAACATAGACCAGAAGTTGATTACTTACTTCACGAATGAGTTACCATCTAGTTTCTAGATTAATTTTTGTATGCCTCTGTGTTGTCTGAATGTACAGAAGTAGTACATTACATCTAGTTATCAGGGCTATATATGTATGTCCAGAGGTATTTGTCTTTTCTCTATCTCTTGCATCGGCCGTCATCCAGTATTAGAAGGGCCTCCGATTTTCATTTGCCGGCTAGTTAAGATAGATTCCATTTCCAATGTCTAGTGATAGGGTCATGTGCAAGTATAAACTGCGAACCAAGTAAATCCCACTTTGGGACCAGTTGCTTCCTTAGCAAATTAGCAGTTTATGAGGAAAGATGATAATATAAAAAAGACGTTGTACGTCGATTTGTGGTAGATTTCTGTCAAGTGGAGTTCTGAATTGGGCAACAAACTACAGTCCAACCCTGATAATGAAGACCCCTAAGGGACCAACCATAAGTGTCTTCATTATCCAGAATGTCCAATTTTAGGTCTAATTCATGCTCATGATAGCTTCTTAGCATTTGTTTGCTTTTTTTTCACTTAAAACGTACAACATCACGTTTCTAAATGAAATTACAATAAACAAATTGATAAATTTAATGAAAACATCAGCATATAGTGAACTTTCCCTTAATGGACACCTCTCTATAGTGGTACATTCCCATTAGTGGACACCTAATAGTGGACAGACTTCAATTCCCCATGGCTGTCCATTAATGACAAGGGCAGGTATGTAATACTGTACACCCTGTACTAAAACCTTTACTTCTCAGTAGTGGGTTGAAGGTTACAGCTTTCTGCTCCAACAAAATCCCTAACCACCCTCTTATAACTGCTTAAAACTAGCTAGACTATGTCCTTTTGAAGTATTTATAAGGCTGTCTTCATTATCCAGAGTGAAATTATATTGTAGCACATATACAGAAAAAGCATAAGTTGTCTTCATTATGCATTATCCGAGTCTTCATTATCCAAGGTAGAGTTACATGTTTTGACATATACCTTTGGCTGGGACCTACCTGTCTTCATTAACCAGAAAATTTCATTATCCAGGGTTTTCATTATCGGGGTTGGACTGTATTGCATTTTCCACCTCCATGCATACTTAGGACAACAGAAAAGAACGGAAGCCTAATGAAATATAGAAATTACATTGTAATTATTATCTGTCTCCTGTATTCTAAATATACAAACATCATGACGGCCTAAACAGATATCGGCAATACCTTGGGTCGTGTGTGACTTTAGTTAAGGAGTGTTAATGGGAAATGACATACACTCGAAACAAACATTTAGTTCTCCAACCCGAACAGTGATGCGTTCTACTTCGTCATAGACAGTGCCGGATTTAGATATTGAGAGTCCCTAGGTTATTTCAATTTTGAGGCCCTTTTGAAACCCTTATCTTATGTTTTGAAGCCCGCTAAATGTTGAGGCCCTAGGTTTCAGCCTAATAAGCCTATTTGTAAATCCTGCGCTGGTCACAGATGACCACTCATGAAATATCTTTCAAAGTGGACAACAACGAGATATTCAATGGTTGAATATGATGTTGACATTTGTTATGTATGTATGTATGTATAAAATATTGTTAATACTGGGGATTGCATAATAAATAATGTAGTGAACGTGGACATGCAGGGTATACAGCGCATCCTGCTATAGATTTACTTTGGCGGTGTTGGATTGAATTGTACGGAATGTTTTATTTCTGAAATGTATACGAAACATTTTATTTCTGTATTAGATGCCAGAAGGCTACAACTAAAAAATGCTACAGGATACCGAAATGAGGATATAACGTTAATATGCGCTTTTGAGAAGGCACTTGGAAAATGCACTTGGAAAAGAAATGGGACTGTACTAAAGTTTCCTGGAGAACGCATTGCTTTCCTAGGAAATGTCACCCCATCCAGCAACATTACGAATTGCTCTATTAAACTACTAAAACTCACTGACATAGATAGTGGTAGTTATGAGTGTGCTCTTATATCTACACATGATGGTGATAAACCTGCAAAAGCGTCGGATAAACAAATAGCATGGCTTTCTATTGAAGATTCTAAAAGTAAGTAGCAGTCAACACCTTTGATTTTGATTTAAATTTAGGTTAATTAACATGGCGTTGAATTGTTCTCAACATTGTCAATAACGTGCAGATCCGTGACCGTCTCTCAAAATGCTATTGAACATTGTTTTACTCCAATGTAGTTTTAAAGTATTAGACGTTGTATGGTTGTATTAGACGTTGGTGTCTGTTAAGTGAAACAATGTGTTATATATAATACTCCATTGCTTTCATCAATTCGAATTCGTTTTTTAATAAGGGAAATTTGTGATAAAGTAGAACACCATGTCCCGTATTGTATTCACCCGTATAAGAACATTATAACAGGCATTTATGAAAGACCAGTCCCATCATGAGGGTATGAAGCGCCTGAGGCAAGTGTCTAACTTGTGCCTCCCCCTAAACCCAATAATGGCATCATCATCATCATCATCCCGTGCATAATAACCCTTTCCCTCCTGTGGCAGGGTCGGGTCTGCAGGTCTATTGAACATGCTCTGACTGGGGACACCCCAGCCAGGCGTTTGGAACCCACAGGAAAATTAGCTGATTGTCTGTGGGGGATGGTGGCCTGCCCCACTGTTCCAACACTTAATTAGACAACCAAAATATTAATTTTGGCATGTAAATTAAGGCTTTGTCGGTTATAATATTGCATGGTGTCTGACCTATTTCAAAATAACTATAATGCAACAGTAGTCAGGCTCATGCTATAACCCAATAATGACAACAAATTTAAAAAGTTTAATGCAACAAGTTAAAGTTTACTAAATACATTGTGACAGTCGGTGTTGATTAATGTAGATTAGAATGGTCAGGTAAAATAGAAACCACACACAACTGTCACCCAGGCCGGTATCCTTTATTTTGCACCCGTGCGCACTTTCTTTGCCATGCCGTCGTTATGGCACTGGGAAAGACTGTTATTTTAGCTATTGATATTAATTTCTATAACGCCTACATACATGTTCATAGACTTCCAATTTCTTTTTTGTAAGGATTATTTGAACTTCATTTGGCTTTTTTGATGTTTGTTTTTCTGTTTTGCATGGTTCAAATGGCAAAATCAATTCTTGCAGCCTGAACCAGAAACTTGCCTAGGATGATACTTGAAAGATTTTTCAGGTGTGAGTACTCCCACTCGAAATAGAAATAACAATCACTTAATTACCAAATGTCGACTGTTATACAGCGATTTATTTCAGTCAGCCATTATAACCTACGTGCGGTCTAACGTATTCAGTATTTTTTATTTCTTATTTACTTTATTGAGCAGCATTTCCTGCAATACAGCAAAACACTAGCTAGTATTATCATTTGAAATTTTCCCTGAAACATGTACAGTATATTAAACCGAATGTTATCAGTGGTAAATTTGTGATTTAGACAGCTTTGCTCTCTAAAGCTGCAGTTCTCAACTGGTGTTCCCCTCAAGCTCCACAGTAGGATTTTTGGGGCTCCACGGCATGAAGCGCTGCAGATCCCCGGGGCATCACAAACGCTACTAAATGAAATGCTTCTCAAGCCACCTTTTCCTTCCTACACAACACACTGAGAAACTGCTCATCTTGAAATAGGGCACAAATCTGAGGGCCAATTAACACTCCTTCCTTTATCTTCGCTTCACTGGATCTTGGAAATTTTGAAATCAAATAATGGAAAACCTCCTGTAATTTGTCGATTGCTTTAATAAAGTTCTTGGTTCAGCCCAATTTGATGTGTAAGGGAGGTAACAATAGCTTACTTTTATCTACAAGTGCTGGGTGCTGAACATCTTTACTACCAAGGTGCCACGACTGTTGCAGAGGCAAGTCTCTTTCAATGCAGTACTGATCTTGGTCTTGACTGTCCCACATGCATATGAAACAACATTATTTTATGTATCCACCCTGAAGACCAAGCAGAAGAGTAACAACTTTCAAATCATAGAACAGAAAACACTGCTGTTGATCATAGTTTATGCACAGGTGTTTGAGATTATCATAAGTTTCTTTCATATGAACTGCATGACCAACTGGAATGGAAGGTAGAACATTTCCATTATGGAGAAGCACTGCTTTTAGATTTAAATTAGTTGAGTCTATAAATGTCTCTGATCCTGAGGACAATATTTGATTGTGAGATCTGCCGTTATATTGCAAACATCATTGTACACAGGAAATTCTCCTTCCTTAGTAAAAGCAGTTCAGTGTTTTTGTGACAGTACTAGTAAAATAAAATATGAGTGTCTTCTGCAAGAAGATTCCATTGCTGCAATCTTGAACCCAGAAGTTTTGCCCAATTCTTTGGTAAATAGTAATGATCTGTGGTTCAGAGAAGGTAGTCAGTTTTTGAAGAAGAAAATCTGGGTCATGTGAACAACATGAGTCAGGTTCATTTTATTCATTTTCTGAATTGGCTGAGAGTGATTCAGTGGAATGTGAATAGGTAACCCTTCCCCATGTGGTTTTGGGCACAAGGGAAATGGGATATTAGCATATTGTATTGTCCATTTCTTCTTTTTGTCAATCTTTGCCAGTGACAATTACAATCATTTGCCAGTAGCAATTACAATCATTTGCAAGTAGCAATTATATGATCTGTTGGCTCTCTACAATTTATTGGAATAGCAAAAGAATGGCCTGCCTTTCCCATGCATCCTTAACCCTTAATGGGTGAGATGAACATTTAGATAATTCACATTGAAATAATTCACTTTTTCAAAAATTATGCAACACTATTATTAGAAGGGATGTTAAAATTCATTATTTAGAGGTTTTGTGAATTTGATATGTAAAATTAGCACACTATCTCACATATAATACGCACTTTTTTCCCCAAAAAACTGGAAGCAAAGTCTGGGTGCATATTATACATAGGTGTAAAAATTTCAGCCATTATCAGAGAACACTAAACATGCATAAAGAATACTGGATCATCCATCCAAAGCAAGAAGAGACATGTTTGCTTATTAACCTCATTTAACTTTATTAGATGCTCTTTTGAGTTAGTTTCATAAATATAATATTTTTTAGCTACCTACACTTTATTTACTTCCATACCATAGATACAAGTGCTTGTATATTAATACAAGTGTAACCATAGATATAATAATACTAGCATACTACTATAAAAAAGTTAACAAGTCCTGCAATAAAAATGAATATTCTAAGTCCGGTTATGTCCAACAATACCTATATTAAAAGCCTAAAAATTCTTCACAATCGTCATCTGAAATAATTGGCCAATGGCAAACTTAGCCTGCATATTATACATGAGTATTGAGATTTTTACATGAAAGTAAATCTTGGAACATGGGGTGCATATTATATGCGAGATAATATGGTAATTTTTTATACAGTGACACGGTGATATAGTTAAGGTCGGGCTATTGGGGCAAAACTACTGGATTACAGAGCATGTCTCTCTGATCTCCAACATTGGTTTGCTGTTGATGGATTTCATTTTAAAACAAGGGCTCCCTCAAAGATTGGAATAAAAATTAAGGAGTTTATAGCTGATTTTTAGGAAAGGTACCAAGTCATCTTATGCCAGGTTAAGACAAAATATCAATAGAAATGTATTAATAGGGGAGGGATAGGTAAGTCTTTAGCAGTAAATGATCATTTGACTTTGCTTGTTGTGAATTGCAAAAGCATAGTCAATAGAGATCTTCTCAGATAAGTTTGTAGTTTACAGAAAGGATAGGGAAGGAGGCAGAGGGGGTGGAGTCTCTATAGCAATAGATAAATCCCTGGAGAGCTCTAGGGAATTGCAATATGAGGAAGATTGTGAAATGGTATGTTGTCATGTTGCAGGCTCTTGTGGTGGGGGGAATTATGTAGTTGGCTTCTATTGTCCACCAAGTGATGATCCACTCCCACTTATAAGACTGTCACAATCATCAGGGCATCTATATCAAAGAAAGAAGGTACCACTAGTAATTCGTGGTGGGGACTTCAATTTACCAGGGTTGAATTGGAAAGTGTGCAGCCTAATTTAAATTTCAGGTTATCAGGTGCTCTGAATCTCTTTTTGGAGTAATTGTACTGTAATGGATTGGAACAGATTGTGACAATGCCTACAAATGATAAAGGAGGAATTTTAGATTTAGTATTTACAAATGTGCCTAGCTCTATCAATACTGTAGAGTGTATTGAGGGAATTCGTGACCATGCAGGGGCTAGGGTGGATTTTTGTTTGTTTTTGTGTTTTAGGGCCCATCAACTTCAATGGTCATTAGGGCCCAGAATGACAATCACCATGGTGGGGGTGTAAATGGCCATCCCACCATGATGAAAATAAATAAGGACAAAAGCCCACTAAAAGTAATGCAATACAAAGGCAACAGCCAAATAAATAACAGATAATAAGTAAGGGCAAAAGCCAACAACAATCACAAAAATAGGCAAAAGTGTAAACAGAGACAAAATTGGGAAAAGCCTAAGCAGACAAAAATACAGGAAAGGCAAAGCCAAAAACAGACAAAGATAAAACAGGCAAGAGCCTAACAAACACAGAAATCAAAAGCAAAAGCCAAAACAACACAAAAGGAAAAGGCAAAAACCACCAGAAAAGGGTCAGTATTAGATTTTGTGAAAGAGGCCAGCCTCTTTCACAAATACAAGTGAGTTCTCAACTCCCTGGGGGTTATCCCCAAGGGAGGTAGAGAGCTCTGCACCATCCCCCAGTTGGTATTTAAGTTCACAGTATCTCTCACAGTAACTGAAGATATGTGCCTCTGTGAGAGGCTCTCAACTGCATACTGCTCCTAACGACATAGGAATGCTTGACAGTTTGCTGGACAGACCAAAGTTATTATCATCTGCATATATCCATTTAACTAGTCCAGAGAATATTTCAGCCACCATTACAGTGCCAATATTATAGAGCAATGGCCCAAGTACTGACCCTTGGGGGATTCCCCGATCTAAGAAGAGGGTCTGAGAAGGATCATCTTTAAGTGCAACCATACAGTTGATCAAATAAGATACAAGAATGTTCCTAAAATATGGTTTGAGACCAGCAGCAGTAATAGATTGTATCACGACGTCATGAGGAATAGTATCATATGCTTTAAAAACATCTGTCTTACAGAGAATAAAGGTGCTGCGTCTGCAAAAGCATGGACAATATATTTAAAAATGTCCAGTATAGCTAAAGTCGAGGAAGTCCCTGGCCTTGCGCTATACTGACAGTTTGGTATTCTCTTTTGTAAGGCAGGGGAGACCCAGGCCAAAAGGGCACATTCAAAATTCTTTGATAAAGGAGTCAGAATAGAGATAGGGTGGTAATTGGTAATAACATTAGGCCCAGCTTTAAAAATTGGTACTATCCAGGCACTTTTCCATAATGTGGGAAAACAACCAGCACTGATTATGCAGTTGAACAAATATGTAATGGGGGTAATATCTATCAAGCTAAGGTACCTAAGCACTATGGTAAGAATAGAGTCTGGAACATTTACAGGATGTTCCTTGATTGCCCGCATGTGGAGAAGCACCTCACTGTCTGAAAAGGTCGAGATCGGGAGGGTACAAGGAGGCTTAATAGATGAGTAGTCAGCCTCCCAGCACAGAGTAGACAATGGGTTTTTTAGGAAATGTAAATAGTCGTGGCTTTGCGAGAGGGGAAAGGTCCTGGGTGCATTAGTTGTATAGGAAATCAGTTTCCATAAAGAGAAGGTACTTCCAGGTGTAGTGCAAAAAGCTCGCTTAGCTGTTTTAATTAAATTTTTGTATCTATGCTTCTTCTGTCTAGCTGATGTCCAAGATGCACTGGATCCCACTTCTTGTGCATGGCGCCAAGCATGACATGCTTCATGAAAGGATTCACTCAATTCCTTATTCCACCAGGGTGTACGTCTCGGGGTTGGGGGTCTGAGAGTAACAGGACAGGAGGCAGCAATGGCAGTATGTAGGGTCTCATAGATCATCATACATAGAACTTCCACATCTACTATTGCATATGGAAACTGCCAATTTCTATTAGCTAGGTAGTGAATTAAGGTGGGTATATGAAGTCGGCTCCAGTCCATCCTGGGGCTAGCATTACTGAAGGGCCAAGTGGCCAGACACACACTACTTGTCAAGGGGACTGAGATGCACAAGTAGTAATGGTCCAGTTGTGGCACCTGCTTATAGATCACCATTGCCTCACTCCAGTCGGTTGGGACGAAGCACTGATCGATGGTAGACGCCTTCATTGTCGAGGGTCTTGTTGGGCCCTTGATCACTGATACCAGTAGAAAATCGTGCATGAGGTTCAAAAAACTGGATACTTGTGGAGATCGTTGTGCGAAGTCTATGTTGAAGTCCCCAATTAGAAACGTGTTTTCATGGGATGGTAAATGATTAATGAACTCAGATAAAAAGGCCCCCCCCCAGTTAACATAGTGGGGATGGTCTACATTCCAGATGTTGAAAACCATAGTGCCACTAGTCCACCGCACAGCCAGAACATCAGCACCAGACATCTGGCCAGTGAATAGGATGGATGGATTAAGCTCAGAAAGGAAACTCCGCCACCCCTGGTGGGGCGGTCACATCGAAAAACCGAGAATGCAGGAAACGAAATTAAAGCATCACTCAAATCCAGGTTCAGCCACGTTTCTGTAATAGCTATTATGGCAGGTTTGTCAGTTTCCGCGAGACCCCACAGTAGATCCATCTTTGGCAGTAAACAACAAAAACTCTGACTCCCCACGTAGGTCAGGGCACCACACCACACCTCTACTGGTGTTTAGGGTGCGATGGTGTTTGAACCACATTTTTAGCAATGCCTCAATCTGGTGAGGGGCAGATGCCTCCACCAACAAGGTGCCATTGCAAAGCTTCATGACCAAAGTCACGTCACCAGCAACGCCCTTGATGGCATGGCAATAAGGAGGGGCGACGCCTTCCCCAAAGGTGCACCATTCTCTCCAGATATTGAAAGAAACCAGATAGGATAGGAAGAAGGGATGGAAGGGGATTTAGCTGCACTTAAGACCTCCTTAGATGCAGGAACATGCTTGACATCAGTGGTGGAGCCCTGTACCTTAAGGCTGAGAGGTCGTTGCCTCTTGTTAAGGGCAGGTGCCAATGTAGTAGAAGGGACAGAGTCGTTCTGGGATCCAGATGGCTTACTGGGGGAACGTGGTCTCTTGCTTGGATCACTACTCGTCTTCATAGGCTTAGTGGCTGTTTTATTTCACTCCTTCCCTCAGCACAACAAGGGACTGACTAAATCGCCATTCCCCAAACGCACTGCAGGGATTCCCCTATCCACCACCCGGGGATACACCAATGTAGCAGTTTACTCTGCCCATGGGTTAGGGTAGAGATAGTGAAAAGGTTACCTTGAAAGGTGGCACCAGACAGGGTGTCATCCCAATATAATAAGGCCAATTGGGAATATTTAAATCATATCTAGAATATGAGTTAAATGATTTTTATACTATCGCAAATACCTGTGGTGTTGGGGAATCTTGGCAAAGATTCCTAGTCCTGTTAGAGGAGGGCAAACAGCTAGCTGTCCCCACTAAGACTATAAGGAATAATACTTTTCCTGAATGGTATACTAAAGAGGTGAAGGTAGCTTTGCAGAACCAGCAAAGGGATGAAAACACACTTAGGAGAGGGAGGGATGCCAATAGTGAGTTAGTTTATAAGAGGGTCTACAAAATGGTCAACGTGTATATGAAGAAGGCTTACAAGAATTTTCAGGAAAACATTTTGGGAGATATGCTTAAGAAAAATCCAAAGGCGTTTTGGGGGTATCTGAAGAGGTGTAGGAAAGAGGGTTATAGGGATACAGTGGTTAAGGATGGGTCAGGAAATGCATTTAAGGTAGAAGAAACTTCCAGCTGGTACATGATAGGGATTCACCAGGGGGAATGGAAGTGGTTACTATCACTAGGGTGGGAATTGAGCAACTACTGAGTAAATCAGCGGTTCATAAGGCTGCAGGTCATGATGGCATTTCTCCAAATATTATGCAGCAGCTTTCAGGGATACTTAGCTATTACCTGGTGGAAATATTTAGAAAGTCATTAGACATGGGCATTCTTCCATCATCATGGAAACTGGCTAATGTGGTACCAGTTTTCAAGTCAGGAGACACAGCAGACCCTAAGTGCCATAGACCAGTTTCATTAACCAGTGCTGTATCCAAGGTTTTTGAACACATCCTATTCTCTTCTATAATGGGGTATCTTGAAAAGAATGGCATCCTTAGCAATAACCATCATGGGTTTAGGAAAGGGAGGTCATGTGACACCCAAATGGCTTGCTTGATTGTTTGTTTGTTTGTTGGAGTTTACGGTCCCATCAACTACGAGGTCATTAGAGACCCGTCCACTGTATAGTTCTAATGCATATACTGCACAGACACTACACTAATGCGACGATTATTGGGTATTAGCAGTGCCCAGCTTTCCCGAGTGACCACCCATGTCAGTACTAACTGGGCTTGCATTGCTTAACTTCAGTGTTCAGACACTTGCTTGATGGATTATATTCAAAGGGCATTAGACAGGCTTTTGTCATGGTGCCCCATGATAAGCAGGTTTCAAAAGTGTCAAGTTTAGGGATACATAGTAAGGTTACTCAGTGGGTAATGTCCTATCTGCTTGATAGACAACAGAGGGTAATGTACAGGGCAGTGCATCTGAATGGAAACCAGCCACATCACAGGTCCCTCAGGGAAGTGTATTGGGTCCTTCACTGTACATTCTATATGTCAATGACATAGGACTAGACATTAGTTCCCTCCTTGATCTAGTTGCAGATGACACATGTACTACTCGAGTATTAGATGAAGGGTAATCATCCTGTGCACAATTACAACATGATCTCAATAAGATTTATGATTGGTGTTTAAAATTGGAATTGCCATTAAATCTGAAAAAGTGCAGGATTCTTACAATATCTAGATCTAGGAAGCTACTTGATTTTGATTACTATATAGGTGGAGTGACGGTTGAGAGATTTCTGATCCATAAGCACCTTGCAATAATTTGAAATAGCCAAGGTACCTGGAGGGATCATATTAGTAAATTGGTTGGGAGGGCTGGTCAAATCCTCTGTCTGATTAGTAGGGTCCTTGGGCACAGCACAAGGGAGGTGAAAGAAACAGCATATATTTAAATGTGAAACCAATTTTGGAGTGTGGTAGTCCAATTTGGTTTCCCTTCAGGCAGGAATTATCTTGGGAGATTGAAAGGATACAGAGGAGGGCAGCAAGAATTGTACTCCACAGGTTTTCTCACAGGGAGAGCATGTCTGACATGATTAGGGAATTAGGGTGGGAAACACTAAGCCAGTGGCATATATCTCACAGCATCAGTCTTTTTATAAGACTGCTGCTGCTGGGGTGTGATGGACCTGAGTATAAAGGGAGAAAGGATCATTTGTATAAATTGAAGGAGATTAGGGCACAGACAGACCCATATTACTGGTCTTTCTTACCAAGGACAATTCAGCAATGGAATAGCCTTGGAGAGGATAAAGCAGAGGGCTTCCTCAAAAGAAACCCCACAATTACTAGACTAGTGTTGTAGGAGGATCACAAGAATTTTAGCTTAGGGTTTTGGGAGCTTTATAGTTACATATGTAGGAATGAGAGTTGGTCTCTCCACTGCCATGTTGGCCAAATAAGGCAGCTTGCAGTGTAGTGAATTAGAATTAGAAACATCTCTAATTTCTACTCAGTAAATACTTGCTTTTATTCATATCATTTTAAGTATTTAGTAGAAGAATTAAGTATTAACTTTTGGACAAGTATTTACTTCTTACTTTTTGGTTAAGTAGAAGCAAAATCTTACTTCTTTATTCATATCAACTGTGCAAAAGCATCAGTTAAAGCATTTACTTTCCTTTATTCATATGGGCCATTTTCTGGACATTACAAAAATATATTTAGGATATAATTAATGAACCATGTTCTTGACCTTTTGTAAGAACGTGAATTTTTTATACCATCAAATCCTTCAACAAAAGGCTTATGTATCCAAATAAATAGAAAATATTTGATTTTACAACATGGGAAAACGAAAAAATTATGAAAATGTTACAAGTTTAAAAGGTTTGAGTATAACTTGAAGTGTTTCACATGTAAGTAAAAATCGTCACAATGGCACTCCACAATGGCATTTTATATGATAGATTGAAGTTTCTATTAAATTTTATGCAATAATAATGCAGGAGTTGGGAATAATCCATTGAAATATATATACAGTGAAACCTCTCTAATTGGTACACCTGCAGGACCTGGCCAAAGTGTACCCATCAGAGGGGTGTACCCATAAGAGGGGTATGGCACACTAATAACACTGTTGTATCCTTTATTCAGTTACAGTACATATATTGTTTTATATTGTTTTTTTAAACTGAAAAAAATGCATTGTGTAATATTATATTTCACAAAATTCTTGACGT
This sequence comes from Trigoniulus corallinus, assembly GCA_013389805.1. Taxonomy (NCBI): domain Eukaryota; kingdom Metazoa; phylum Arthropoda; class Diplopoda; order Spirobolida; family Trigoniulidae; genus Trigoniulus; species Trigoniulus corallinus. The sequence continues at coordinate 9,849,300 of JAAFCE010008833.1, forward strand.
ACACAAATTTAATTTTTACAAACAAATCAATTTTCCGCCTATGGCAGGGTCGGACACCCATCTTGCCCCAGTGGCGTTCTGAGGGTATTCTGCGCCCGGGGACAAAGCAGTGGGTGACATTATATCAAAGTCACAGGTGCATCCTTTTCCTACAACACTAATTGAATTTTAGTTTCGTGAATGCGAATTTTGTATGGGACACAGTCCAGCTAGTAGAGTCACATAAACTGGTTTGATTCGTGGGTGTTTTAGGGCTTTTCAACTACAAGGTCATTAGAGCCCTGTCCACTGCATAGTTATAATGCTGCACAGACTAGAGACTGCACAGCCACTATATTAATGGGAATATTTTTGGGTATCAGCACACTGCCACAAGCCTTCTCCAAGTCAATGAAGAATGCTTATGACAGTGTTCATTGACAGGTAGTTTGGGAGGTATTACGAAATCGGATTAGAAGAAGGGATTATGCAAATAGTTCAGTATATGTACGATGGTACCATAGCGAGGGTGAGTTTGTTTGTGGATTTTTTAGGGCCCTTCAACTACAAGGTCATTAGCCCCGTCAACTGTGTAGTTCTGATGCAGGGACTGCACAGACACTACACTAATGTGATGATGTTTGGATTTGCGGCCAGCCATGTCAGTACTAACTGGGTTTGGTTGCTTAACTTCAGTGATCATACGAGAACTGGTGTGCCCAACGCAACTTGCCGCTCCCCAGCCAGGGTAAGGACATCTTGGGGAAATACTGGGGGCTTCCCAGTAAAGGTGGGGGTCCACCATGGTTAAGCATTTTACCTGCTCATCTGGTTATGGACGAGCTGCTGACGGGAGTAGGACAATGAGCCCCTAGTCCGTGGTACTTGCTGATGATATTGCAAAACTTCGTGTTTCCAGAGAACAAATAGAGAATGGCCTAAACGATATTTGAGGAGCGATAGGAAAGGGAGGGCTAATGATAAACATGAAGAAGACAGTATTTAGCTTTCAATTGTTGATCACCAAGAGGTAAAGTACTTATGGTCAACGCCAAAGCAATGGGGAGATAGACTGTGATGTGACCCAAAGACTCAATGGGGGATGGTTGAAGTGTAGTCCTGTGTGATAGGAGGGTCCCATTCAAGTTGAAAGGGAAGTTTTACAGGGCAGTGGTTAGACAAGCTATGCTATGAATAGGTTGAGGGAGGGAGGTCATTCCTATGAGAGATTTCCTCATATGAATAAGGGAGAATAGGTTGAGGTCGTATGGACACGTATGAGAAGAAGGGAGGAGGAGCTCTTTAGGTCCATTTCAGGAATGCAGGTGGTTGGGAGCACCTGAGGCAGAGAGAGACAAAAACAGGCATGGAGCATGGTAATGTATGGGGTTCTGGTGGAAGATAGGCAGTAGTGGAGGACTGGAACTCACAGACCCGGCTCTGCTAGAGGCATTTTTAGAGCAATTCTATATGATAGTTAAAAATACCCCTATCTATCAATGAAAAAAATGCAAGTTTGCATTTCCAAACTATTTTAGGAAATGCATGTCTCCCTCCATCAGCTATAACTTTTTTCCTCAACATTTTTCCTTTATCTTATAGTTTTTGAAATAAAGGAATTGGCTACTTTAAAATTTACACAATATGTATCATAATCATACCCCTATCCCGCCTCTGTCAGGGTCGGGTCTTCGGGTTCTAGCCCTCCACTCCCGCCTATTTTCTACCAGGTCCTCGTCCACAACACACTACCATATGCTAACTGAATTATTATTACCTATTATATTCATGTGTGCCTGAAACAAGCATTAATCTAAAAACATTTGATATGTTGGTGACTCAGATGGGGCACATGGCAAAATAAGTGTTTATGGGAAGGTCAGTGGTAGGGGTGACACCAGGATTTGCCGCACCGGGTGACACCAAGCCTAGGTACGCCTCTGGGACAAAGACAGAAATCTGAGCCCTCTGGCGCCCTCTAAACTTATTGCGAAACGCATTTTTGCACTCCCTGTCTTCTGCACCCAGAGACATCTGTCCCCCTTCACCTCTCCCTCGGTACGCATCTGTCTTGCCCCTCTGAATGCATGCAAGGGTGATCTTTTGGGCCGTGTTTTGACGCAGCCAGTTGCAGACCAAAGCTGCAACCCTTATGGGTATTTATTGTCTGTCTACTTTCCTTAGGGGTATTCCACCCATGCCAAGGGGGAGGGCAAGCTCCTACACCTGAAAATTCTGCCTCATCTATCATTTACATAGTAGAGTTCTTTTATGTGTAAATGCTATTGAACACCATATGGGACAGCAGTTTTACTTCTAATCCAAAGGTAGGTGCATTCAGGGCATCAATCTTGCAGAAAAGAAGGCAACCCACGTCCATTATCGAACCTACAATCACTGCTGCAGTTACCAAGCATGCTACCCACTACGTCACCGAGGTGGGATGTACCCATTGCCGAGGGGGTTTTTCAAAAATGGTGACATGTATTAGATGTACCAATGGAGGGGTGTACCCATTCAGAGGAGGTATTCTGTAAAGTGGGGACATGTATTAGGTGTACCAATAGAGGGGTGTACCCATTACAGAGGTAGTAATAGCATAAAGCCTATGGGCGAAAAATCGGTGCCTGAAAAATCTGTACCGATATGACGGGTGTGCCCATAGAGAGGCTTCACTGTATTAACAATTTCCAAAGCACTGCAAAATTGTTCTTGTTTTGTAATGATATTTGTGAATTAATATATCTTTGATTAACATCTAAATATATAGAGAGTAGGGATTAGTTTTTAATTCTTTAACATTAAAATGCATATTTTAAGAGAAATTGACAAATTTGAGGCAAAAATAAAAAACTTGCAAAGGGTTCTGATTGCTAATTTCTAGACACACATTGTTTGCACAATTTATTGTGGCCCTCCATTGTGAGCTGGTTTCTTGCACTTCGAGGATAGGTATCTGGTGCTCCTATGTTCAATATTGTATAATCATCATTATCATCATCATAATATCCTTATCCCGCCTGTGACAGAGTCAGATCTCTGAATTCCAGCCCTCCATTCCAGCCTATCCTTCACAGTGGCATGCCAGTAGTCACTGGCGCCTGTGCTAGATCATATTTGGCGCCTCTAGCCTGGTATAAAACAAAGTAACACTAATAATTTGGAGAGGAGTAGTTTATGTAATTTAGAATGCAGTCATTATGAATTGCAGATGTGTAGAGCAAATGCAAATATTTTCTTCTTCTTCCCTGACATCTTTGGAGCTTTTAATATCCTGGTACCTGTATACAATGCACACATTTCACACTGTGCCAGCATGCCGCTGATCCCCCACCAGGTCCCCGCCCACCCCACTCCCTATCATATCCTTACAGACTAACTGCTCCCATGTTTGCTATTTTCTCCCCCCTGGGTGCTTCAAATCACCTGCATGGCTGGATGAACCTCACAAGCTCCTCCATATTCTTTGCATTTTGTGTGCATTCTAACTTAATCTACCCTCCCTCATTTTTTCCACGATGACCCCCACCCCCAGGCTACCTCTAATGTACTCATTCCTAACTATGAGCTCTCAACACTCTGCTCATAACACCACACCATTTGCATCTTTGCAATTCGCATTTGATTGAAATGGCTCTTCCTCACTGCCCAACAATCTGATCTGTATAGGTATAGCAGGCTTAACTACTGTTCTGTAAAACTTTCCTTTCAACTTGATTAGGACCCTCCTATCACACAGGACCGCACTTACCTGTCTCCACTTCAACCACCATACATTGATGCTATGGGTAACATCCCAATATATTTTCCCATTGCTCTGGAGCACTGATCCTAAGTATTTTACCTCTTACACCTTTGTCGCCAGCAACAACAAATGCTAGGGCAAAACTAATATTATGATTTGATCCATACCTCACTTATTTGATGGTAAGAAATTTATAATTGGACCGCTCTCATGAGAGACAGAGGAAATTTAGATTATTCTGGCACTGACTCCAAATATGGTTATTTATTCTTTAGAAGCAAAATCGTTTTATTTCTAAACTTTGAGAAATTCCAATTTCACCCTTTGAAACGTATGATCTGCAATCCACTATACCCATTCATGATCATCATTTTACCCTCTTACCCTGCCTGTGAAGAGTTGGGTCTGTGGGTTGTAGCCTTCCACACCTGCCTATCTGACCAGATCCAATGCTGCCCTGCACACTACCATGTCCTTATGTGAAACCTGCTCACTTCTCCGTCCTGGAAGTGCTCTCACTCCTTCCTTCCTGCTCTCACTCCTTCCTTCCTGCTCTC
>JAAFCE010008833.1:9853590-9891201 GCA_013389805.1 Trigoniulus corallinus
TGCTCTCACTCCTTCCTTCCTGCTCTCACTCCTTCCTTCCTGCTCTCACTTCTCCTTCCCTGGGTGCCCCAAATAACCTGCATGCCCATATTGGACCTACTTCACTTCCCCTCTTCACATCACATGCAAATACTGTCTGACACCTTTTCTATGGTGTCCCTATGGCTGGGTTCCCTCAAATGTACTCATTCCTAATTCTATCTGTTCTTGCCATCCAGTTCCTCCACTGTAGCATCCACATTTCAGCCACTTGAATTTTCTGTTCATTGATCTTAGCTGCTGTATTGATCAGGGTCTCTTCTCTTACTGATGGCGTTCCAATCCAGCCCCCCCCCCACATTGATCCTATGGGTCACATCCTTCACATATAAAAGTCAAATACTCTCTCTTCTTTATTCTCATGCCCAGGCTCCAGGTGCCCTTTGGTGCATCCTCTAAGTCATAAAGCTTCTCTACATCATCAGCAATTATAATGACTGGGGGGGGGGGGGGCTAATTTCCAACTTCAGTCAACAGTTAGTCCATAATTAGAATAAATAGTTATGAGCTTAGTGCAGAACCTTGATGCATTACCACCAACACTTGTAAGCCTCCATTATTTCCTGAGGTAATTCATACCATGGCTGTGGACTAGTCTAATGTCATCTGCAGTATGAATTAAAAACTGGAATCCCTCTTAGATGCTTTGTAAAGAGAAAAATTTAATAAAAAAAATCACCTTGACAAACTGGCCTTGTAAGGACCAACGGATTAAACTAAGAAAAGAATTTCCATATAGATTGTTAAATTTGATTTGTATAAAGATAACTACAAATACAAGAAAGACTTAACAAAGAAAAGTTGCATAAAGACAGAAATGGAGTCTCTCATACTTATGAGGGAAACTTACATAAAGGGTGAGGTGCCTAAGCAGGTAAGGGCCTATTGCATGTATAGGCTTAAAATTAAGCCTCATAATTCATTATGTCATTATATTAAGGTACTGAAAAACCCAAGGATGGCTGGAGATAAAGAAGAAAATTACAAAAATAAATTGATGGCAAGGGGTCTAACAGACTCCACCTCACTTATTACGAGCTAATGTGGAATTTGTTGCACATGTAATGCAGCAAATTTGTGGTGCTGAATTCTTATCCTGATCTCCTAGTTTACATAAAAAAATATAGATAGTGAGCTTTTTTTTTTACCACAACAGCAATATTTCGTTTTTGAAATGAAAGTGTTACATCACAAAAATGGCATAAATTATCTGCTTTGATTTGTTGTGTTTGAGGCATTTCACAAACAATTCATCAGAATACAATTGATATACTGGAATAATAAATGCACTAACTCAACAGTCACTGGGTACGTTAGCATGAGGTGTAGCTATATCTCAAATTGCATCCTACATGGATAAATGCCTAAGTGGTTCTTAGGGGCATCATGCAGTGCATCTTGGAAACAAGAGCCAATCACAATTTTTAATGCCATTTTCGGTTTTTCCAAGTCATAATCAGTTAAGATTAAGTGGTTCTAAGTCTGATGCATTTTGGCTATAGACCAGTGTAATCTTTAATTCAATATTGCTTTAATCAAATAGGCATGCCACAAACGAACTGGCCACAATGCAAGGGAGCAGTGACTCCAACGGGGTTGAAAACCACAGCTCTAAATTACTGTACATTTGTAGTTTACTAACAGTAGTGAAATTTGAGAATATTTTGATTATGTTGATAAAACTCGGGTCTTCGTTTTTTCTAGGATCCCAGTCTGTTTCCCCTCATCCTCCTGTCTTCCCTCTGTGCACATCCTTTGGTGTTTTGTTTGATCCCACCCTCTCCTTTCTCAGTTACCGTGATTTCCTTACTGTCCAGATTAGTGCCCTTTCGTACCTCCTTTGCTGGCTTAGGCCTCTGGTGGACAGACATAGGCTTGTGATCATTTTCAAATCTAAAGTGTTGTCACTCCTTCGTTTTCGTATTCTTATTCTTATTTATTCTTACATACAAAGTACCAATTTACAATACACACAAAACCAAGACAAAAAGAAATTACTCAATTCGAGCACGAAAAAACTTATACAACAAACGTTGAAAATGTGCATTTAAACATAGAACACACGAACACCTGAGACCGGATAGAGTATGGGAGGGAATTCCACAGGGGATATGACTTGGCGGGAAAAAATTCCTCTGCATGTCATGTCCATCGAGCTGGGATATAAACTGAACCTGGAGGGAACCCTGATGCAGGCCGCAGACTTAAAATCAGCCACAACTCTGTGCAGTAAACAGTAATTAAGAAACAGGGTGAAAGGTAACAGCCTAGCTCTCAAACAATAGGGAGAAACACACTTCCTGAAGGGGACGTTAAGGGTAACCCTGATGGTCAGATTATATACAACCTTAAGAGGCTGCATCCTGGTCAACATAAGGCATCCAATAAACGGGGCAGCAAAACGAACTAATGATTCAACCTTTGCCTTATAAATCAATAGCATCTTTGGACCAGAAACTAAGCATCTGAGGCGGCAGAGTAAATAAGAGAGAGATTTCAGTTTGGAAACTAGTTTCTCTCTAAGAGGCAGAAAAGTCAAAGCGTGATCAATAGGGATACCCAGAACAGGAATGGGATCGGTGAGGTAAGCCGAGTCAGAATATACTGGCGATGGTGGAAACACGTGTACAGCAGTCTTCTGGGGATGTAGACGCATCCATTGTTGCGAATACCACTCTCCAAGATACCCAACAAGAGAAGAGATAGCAGTGGGGAGGATACTCAGAGCAAGACTCAGAACAGGCCCGCCCAAAGTAGTTATCAGCATAGGCCCAGGCATGCCAATCGGTTCGCCTATCCACCAGCAAGGAAGTAGCAAGGTTAAATAAGAGGGGCCCCAGAACAGAGCCCTGAGGGACGCCTTGAATAAGCGTTCTAGACACAGGTGCAGACCTGAGACGGACCATCTGGCTCTCTAGATAGGACAGAATTAAATTACCCACATACGGGCTCAAAGGAAGTCTATGTAAAGATGTGATCGTGGTTTCGTGATTAACAGTATCAAACGCTTTGGCAACATCCGTTTAGACAAGCATATAGTGTAACCCACCAGCACAATCATCCAGGATTTCCAGTAACATAGACATGATGGGATACTGGACAGAGGAGTCAGGTCGGGTGCTAAACTGAGAGGGCAGGATGACTTTGAGTGCTGGAACATGAATGAGATCCAGGATCCACCATTCTAAAACCTTAGCTAGTGGGGGTAAAAGAGCAAATGGCCTATAACTACTGGGCAAGTCAGAATGACCAGCTTTAGGAATAGGAATGATGAAGGCAGACTTAAGCCAGGGGGGAATGTAGCCTTCTTGCATACACCTATTCAGCAATAACAGGAATAGCTCCACATCAGAGAGATCAAGGGCTACAAGGCACCTTGCAGGAATCCCATCAGTTGACTTCATAGTGGACGTCCCGGCTCGATAAAGGTAACCTAAACAAACTGCAGAAGACAGGGTAGAACAAAGGACACAGGGAAAATGGGAAGCCTCTTGTAGGAGGCAATTGGTAACTGTAAAGCTGCCAGAGGATTAACCAAGAGATCCAAGATCTGAGTACTCAGGGGGACAGCCACTTCTGCCGGCCTGCAAGACAAGGACTGCACAAAGGCCCACAGAGTGAGGACAGAAGACTGCAGGTCCAACTAGGTAGACCTGGCACTTTTTACCATGCCATGGTAAACTCATCGAGCAGTAGAAAATGCCACAAACACTGCTGATGTGAGGGTGCTCTTCCACACAGCATGGAGTTGAGACACTTGCTTCCGCCTCTGTGCCAAATCAGAAGTCCACCACCCATGCCCACATGGGCCAGCAGAAACTGGGACTATAGGGCAGGCAAGACTCAATGCTTCCAGTACGGCATGATGAAAAAATGAGCACCAGGCAGGGAAATCAGCATCACACAAGCAGGTGGAGGAAATGGACATCAGCACACATGCATTAAACAGCTGCCCATCAAACCTGCCAAAGTGCCACTTGAACTTACAGGAAAGAGGATTCGGTGCAACCGGAACGTGAAATCTAAGATACATGATTTGGTGATCTAAACGAAAATCGGAGAAAATGGAAGAGGAGTAGCATTGCAGTGGGGCAGAAGCGAAGATTTGGTCCAACAAAGAGGACTTCGATGTAGCCACATGGGTTGGGACCACGAGACACGGGTACTACCCCAGGTCTGCAAAAAAGTGCAGGAGGGTACGTGATGCTACAGTGGGACCAAGCAAATCACAGTTAAAGTCACCACAAACCAGGTTCACTGTGTAGTGATCAAAGTTGGCAGCAAGACAGGAACACACTGAATCCCGATCCAGATGAGGGGGTTGATAGACGACCCACAGGCTACACAGTAGTTCACCCTTGGCAAGATTCAGCTGGAGCAATTCAGTGCCCGCAGACCTGAACTGCTGCACACTAGATACGTGAAAGGAAAAATGGATATAGGCCGCCACGCCACCTTCTCGGGAAAGACAGTCAGACTGATACACACTATACTGCGGAATCTGAAGTGCAGAATCAGGGAAAACATGGAAGGAGTCACGTCTCAGTGATGGCAATTATTGTTGGTGAATAATCAGCGCAGCACCCTTCAACCAAGTCGAGTTTAGTGAGCAAAGATCGAGCATTAATCAACATAATTGAAACCTCGTCAAAGGGCGCTCTCAGCACCATTGGAGCAGCCTGGCGTCATACTGGCGTCAGCAGTCCAGCAGGGGTACTAAAAGCGTCAACTACTAAGGTTGGATTAGGGCCCCGGAAAGGCCGGATGAACACACCGGCTGGCCATGGAGTCAGATTGAAAACGTACACAGCCGATTTCTTAATCCACACAAAGACCTAGAGCAGGGACCACCTTTCGTCTGCCACCTGCCACACTCCAGAATATCAAAGCCACATTCTTGGAGGTCCTCAGCAAAAGACGAGGCTGGGACCTGTGCTGAGACATTGTTCATGACAACACGGTCAGACACACTTGTCACTACTGGTCTCTTCACAGGGCCCGAGCACAGCATGCCCATCACATGCTGGGAGACATTAGGCCCCTTGGCATGGGGTGACTGTACTGATGCAGCCACTGGACGAACAGACGGCAGAGAAGGAGATTCACAACTGTTGAAATTTTCAACAGCCTGGGCATAAGTTTTCATAGGCACTACAGGAGGGCCCAACACAACTGAGTGGTCATCTGCCAGGATGCACCTGTCAGAGGCAGGAGATTTAGTGGGAGGCTTCCTGGCTTGACCACACTTGACATGGTGGCAGTGACTAGCCACTGGCTCCATGGCTGCAGCTGCCCCTTGCAGGGCTTGACTTAGCCAAATATTATTATCAAGGATTGTAGAGGCCTCACACTTTCCAGAAATTGTAATCAAGCGCTCAGGTGCACTCAAACAGCCAGTCTGGCAAAGCTATACATGAACACCTCACACATATCTTGCATACCATTAACAACACTAGTGTAAAGGTCACGATTCTGATCCTCCAAGGACGCATGCAGTGTGTCCTTGGAAACCAAGTTGAATTTCCCAAGGTACTGGTCACACGTTTTCCACACAGATTCTAACACAGAGTTCAAGATACTGCAGTTCAACTGGATACTACTAAAACTTTCTTTTACTACCTCCAAAGGCCCGACCATATTATTAAGAGTACCACTGCTCTTACTAATACTACCCACAGCCACTGTCATTATATCAAGTTCATCAAAAATCTTGGAGAACACAGAAAAAACGTCCACGCACGACAACATCGTGAGTCAATTGCCTCTCCGTTTCTTGCTGGTGTTCCCTGGTCCCGCCTATCCTCTCTGATGGTTGCTTATAATAATGTTCTCTGCATTATCTTTTGCATCCCTCTCCATAAGTCTGTCTCCTCTTACCTGTCAAAGGCCAAACTCCTCTCCTTCAGGCATTTATATGTATTTTGCAATCTTCTTCACCTGGCTGCTGCCCTCTGGTTCTCCTCCCACCCCTGCCATTCGATCATTGTGTCTTCGACCAGTGCGTCTCCCCTTGTCCGGAAAACTCACTGTTTTCTGTTTGTTTCCCTCCTTCCTTGTTCTGACATTAGGTGCAACGTTTTTCCTGTCTGCTGTTTTAAGTAGTGGAAAGCACTCCCATTTTCAGTCCGTTCCCAAGTTTTCTCCTGCTCTTATTCTTATTCTTATTTAGCTTGTATTCTTATTTTTTGTCCTGCTAGCCCTTCGTTTCAGAGGGTAACAACGTGCTGGTGTTCCTTCATGTCTTACTTGTGCTGTGCACGTACAATAATAATAATAATAATCTCTAATAACAATGATATGTCTGACAGTCTCTAATGATCCTCACTTTTACATCCTTCTTGGTCAGGCTGTTCTAGGTACTCCTAATGCCAATCTTACCTCAGGTATGCTTTCTTAGGTATATGAACTCTTTTCCACCTATGGCGACATGCAAAGCTTTCAATTGTCTCTCTTAGCGGCTCCAAGTAGCTCGCTTAGAGCAGCTAAAAGTGACAATGCATAATTATGCCAAGCTGCATAACTAAGACAAAATCCTGTAGACACAAGCAATTAACACATACTCATAAATGAAATTTTGGTGGCTTATTTTTAAGTTTAGGTATAAGGATATGATATATCAAAATTTCGTATTCTGTTAGCAGCTAGAGCTATGCGTTTCAATAGTTAAAAATACCATTATCTATATAAAAATAATGTAACTTTGCTTTTTCCTGAAAAAAAAAACACTACTGCCAAAAGTTCCGAACTGTTGTAGGAAATGAATGTCCTGCTCCATTTATAATTTTTACCTAAACATTTTTTCGTGTATCTTATAGTTTTTGAAATAAAGACATTTGTTACTTAAAAAATTACATTTAAGCCCTCATTCCCTCAGCTGGAGTAATTTCCGTTGTCTGAGGTAAAGAGGAGGTGAGAAGAGAATTTCCACCACCTTTTGAATGTTGCAAGGGGAAAGGACGACATTGGCACCATTTGGATCTCAGGGGAGGATCGGCAGGGTAACAGAGGAAGAAGTAGTCAGGGCCCTTAGAAAGATGAAAGGTTAAAAAGCCATAGGCCCAGACAAATCACCATTGAGGTGTAGCATAGCTTAGGGAAGAGAGGAATCAGGTGGCTAGGGAACCTTTTCAATAGGATCGCTAGGGGAAATAGAATGTCATCTGTGTGCCATGAAAGTTGAATAGTACCACTTTTCAATAGCAAACGGGATGTCCAAGACTGTGGTAACTAAAGAGGTATTAAGCTAATGACACATTCCATGAATCTCTTGGTGAGAGTAAGGGAATGCCACTTTTGGAATAGAACTAGTGTAAGTGGAAATCAGTTTGGATCAGGTGGGTCCACAATGGAGCTGATCTTCATTCTGAGACAGATGATAGAAAAGTATAGGGCAGCAAAGAAAGATTTTCATGTCATCTTCATCTACTTGGAGAAGGCTTATGACAGTGTTCCGCGACAGGTAGTTTAGGAGGTATTACAAAAAATTGGGGTAGAAGAAGGGTTCATTTAAATAGTTCAGCATATGTCTGAAGGTTTCATAGCGAGGATAAGGACACCTTGGGAAAATACTGGGGGCTTCCCAGTGAAGGTTGGGGGTGCACCAAGGCTCAGCACTAAGTCCATACCTATTCATTTTCGTTAAGGTCGGTTTACACTAGACAGTAAATCACGACAGCACTTATGCAAGTCACTGTCACTTCCAGTTACACTAGTCATAGGATTTTGTTGCAAGTAACTGTCAGCAGTGGTGAGGAAGTTGTCAGTGTCGCAAGTTATTCCATTGCTGTATACACTATGTGCAACAAAAGTACACTCACTATTTGTGTCTCCATTTAAACCATTCCCCATTTATCCTATAAGTCCTATCCAAGTATGCCACTATAATTTTTTAATGTTTTGGACATAAACTGGAAGTGCGAGGATGATGCAAAATCGTGAAGCATTCCACATTTTTGTGCCTGCAATGTCACAGGGGTAGGGACCTCAGGCCCTTGTCATAGTGGGCATAGTGGCATCCCCCACAGACAGCATAGCCAATATCCCTGTGGGTTATTGGATGACATCTGGGGTAGTCTGATAGACCAGTGGTTCTCAACTGGTGCTCCACAGAGCCCAGGGCTCTGTAGCAGGATTTTCGGGTCTTGTCCCACTTTCAGGGTCCCAGAATCATGGTCCCACTATGAGAGCCCAACTATAAGGGCCCCAGTATCAGGGTCAGAGTATCAGGGTTCAAGTATCAGGGTTCAAGCATCACGGTCCTGGTATCAGGGTATCATTCATCACCATAATTGAAATCGAGCGAATGTTTCTCTATTTCCATTTACCGATTCCCTTTGACGACCTTAAGCTAATTTTCCTTATCAGTATATCTGGGACTGGATGCATTTTGCTCTCATCTTGTTATTTAAGTAAGTGTGGATACTAAGATCTACTGAGATTAGGGTTTTCAATTAAAGTAGTAATACGTCTCACTGCTGAACGTTTTCTCAATTCTAGATATGAATATGTCTAATATGTGTTTTGATTTCTTTCTTTGACAGACCTCAACAAAACCATGACCCAAAATGATGGTCCAAATCTAGGTATGAATTTTTCTTATCTTATTGCCAGGCATTCAGACCTGTCTCAGTGACGCAATGGGTATCATGCCAGTGGTTTCAGGTTCGATGCTGGGTTGAGGTGGGTTCGCATCTTTCAGGTGAGAGAGAAGCCCAAAGTGCGCCTTCCATCAGATGAGAAGTAAAACGGAGGTCTCGCGTGGTGTACGATAGCATTTTCACGTTAAAGAAACCTCTACCATGCAACGGGTAGAAGAGGTATCCGTGGAGCTCGCCCCTTGGCGTTGGTGAGGTGTCCCAACGAACAGTCGACCTACGATAAATAAGCATAGCAGTTGCGCCCAGTGCCGGATTTATCATAATGCTAATTAGGCTGAAGCCTAGTGCCTCAACATTTAGTGGGCTTCAACATTTAAGAAAAGGGCCTCAAAAGGGCTTGAAAACGGCCTCAAAATTGAAATAACCTAGGGCCTTTCAATATGGCCCTTGTTGCACTTGCTGCACCTTTGATCGGCAGCCGGCTGCGGATAAACGTCGTCCATTACATAGCCCGTTGTGTCCATTCAGAGTCTCAGCGATTCTCAGCCTTTTTTTCGCCATGGTACACATTTACTAATTTCAAAATTTGGCGGCCCACTACAACGACACATTTCGCAAAAGAAAATATATAAGTTGTAACCTAACCCTATGCAAAAACTTGCCCCGGTGGCACTCGGTAACTGTGTCAGTAGTTTTTGGTTCAATACTGGACCGAGGTGAGTTGGCTTTTTTTCGGGCGAGGGAGAAGCCCTGAGTGCACATGTGTGGTGTACGATGGCATCTGCACGTGGAAGAACCCTCTCTATTATGGAGCGGGTAGAGGACCAAAATTTCCAGGTGCAGGACCTCGCCCCCTGTCTTCGGTAGAATGTCCCAACGAACAGTAGAAAGACGATAAATAGCATAGGAGTTACAGCTTTGGTTGGCAACCGGCTGTGGGAAAACACTGCCCAACATATCGCCCTGCTGTCCAGTCAGAGGGGCAAGATGGGTACCCGACCTCGCGGCACAGTGGTTGAGAATCGCTGATTCAGAGGGATAAGTTAGGTATTGCTTTTTTTTTGCATTAATTGAAAGATATTCATTTTGCCCTATTTAACTGGCGGAGGAAGCATTTTGACAGCTTCATGTCCTTATTACAGTAATGCAATGAATGAAATTATTATTTACCTTAATAAAATATACTAATCCATCATTAAAACTGCTGACGCTTCAAGGCTCTAGGTGCGTTGATAGTCAACAGCCTGTTGACCAAAGGTGCAGTCCCTATACTTATTTATCGTACTGTAGGTATACTATGGGGTACACATTTGAATTTATGAGGAAAAAATATTTTCGAAAACGTCATTAGTATTTCTTCAGTCTTCTTATTTCCTACTGTCAACTTTCATTTCCACTGTGGTTTCCAGCATTTTACATAAACGTACATTGCTTTACAAACAGTGGCGTAACTAGAGTACACATGGAACCCTTGCATCTGACCTGCTGAACAACAATCATTATTTAAATGAAAATTGTAAATGTTAAAAGCAGTAATGCTAGTGATAAAAAAGCTAGATTCTCAAAGCATCCTGAATCCACTCTGCATTTTTTTAAATCGTCAATCCGCACTTTCCAGCAGAGATTAAATGTACTTTTGGTTAATTAACATGGGCATATATCCATGGGGTATGGTTTCTACCGTATTTTAGCGCATTAATGTGTGCAGAATATGGGATATGCTGTTTTTCTTACTGCATGCGCGCTGCACCAAAACCATTTTAAAGCAAGCTGCATTGAATATATAAAATCTCTGCCATGAATCGTAACCAATGGTGAATTTTAATTTAGAAGAGTCCATACAAGAAACATTACGGTTTCCTTTAGCATAAGGAGTTGAATTCGTGGCCTAATGTTTGAGAGACACCCTTAGTTCATCTTCGACAGACAAAAGTCATTCTCGTTTCTTGTGTTTTCATTCTTATTTTTATATTTTATCTTGCCATTGACGAAACCCTTGGGAGGACCTCACTGAACGCTTATGTTCCGCAGGACCCTGGTTGAAAAACACGGCTCTAGGAGCTACAGACCCCAGTTTGGAAAAACTGGACTAAGAGGATTCTCTGGTTTATGGCTTCTTTCACGAATTCGTCCAATTGTCAAACATTCCCAGTATAAGTAAGTGCACGTAATGTCAGAACTTTATTGCCTAAGAGGCAATTTTTGTGAATAATATGTCGTTATGCATTATTCTAATATGGGTGCACGTTGTATCTGCTATCCGGTGCTCTTATGAATATGAATATGTAATTCTTTGTGACGGATACCTTGCTAGTGAGATTTTTCATGCTAGCCGCATATGCCTAGATCTCCACCAGCACCCTAGCAACACTTTTGCCTTTTGCACCCATTCCGGCCGCTCCACCACAGAACCTCTTCAAATGTGGGGGTTCCCCATCCCTCCTCCAGTGATCCAGTGCTGGATATGTCAGCATCACATGCCTGACATCCTCCACTTGATCCCCACATAATCCACAGCC
Organism: Trigoniulus corallinus; assembly: GCA_013389805.1. Taxonomy (NCBI): domain Eukaryota; kingdom Metazoa; phylum Arthropoda; class Diplopoda; order Spirobolida; family Trigoniulidae; genus Trigoniulus; species Trigoniulus corallinus. The sequence goes on from JAAFCE010008833.1 coordinate 9,864,746, forward strand.
CTCCTCTCCACCTGTAATCTTTGCCATCCTCTGTTTGGTCTCCAGTGACCCAGCTCTTGCCCAAAACAGAAGGGAGCTCTCCCACGTATTATCATAAATTACCTCCCTCTCTATCTTAAGCTTGTTCCCATACATACACCCTCAGCGTTTTCTTTGCCACCCTTCCCTCCATGCTCTGTCGCCCCTGCCCTAACCCCCATTCCTTAACTTTGCCCTGCACTAGTCTTTGCAATGTCCTTCTCAAGGTGCAGTGTTATGCCTATCTTCTTTGTTACCCTGTTTACCCTCCTCTCCTCTACCCATGCATCGACCTGCCATACTGGACTTTTCTTCTGTAGTTCCCATATCCTCTATAGGTATACCAACTTACTAATCATTTCTCTCTGTTTCAAATGTAGACCACCCCATATCCCCCTGTATTGCTTCAGCTGCTGTAAACCTATTTCCCCTTAAGGCCATCCTGCCTCACCTACTTCCATACAGTCTATAACCATTTTACTAATGCACAGAACCTCGTTTCCATAAGTAACCCTGGAATCACTACTGCTTTCCATAAGCCCCTAACCATTTCATACCTTGAGAATGAATCAAATGTCAGTTTCCTTATTAATCCTTCTCTGGATTTTAGGTTACAAATGATGTTTTCCTCCATTGCTTTCAGGTATCTCCTATCATTTGTGAGTTTAACCCCCAGGTATGTAACCTCTGACACTACATTTATCTCCCTTTCCCCAAGTTTTATTGGTATCTTATTGCTAAGCAGTGTATTATCCTCCCCTATGATCATCAGCTCTGTTTTGTCCTGACCAAATTTTAACTGACATTTCCTACTGAACTCTTCACAGATATTCAGTTCTTCTCAGTTCAGCAGCACTACAGTATATCATGACACTGGAAGAAGGCAGGCAATTTGATACAATCCCCCATCGGAAACCCCAGCCTTCTATTTTGGGGCCTAATCCCAAATTCATTGATATACACTAGGAACAGCATTGGTGATAAAGACAACCCTGTCGCAACCCCTTGTCCACACCTATCTGTCCTGTATTTATTCCTTTAGGGATTCTCTTGATCTGCTTATTATTTAAATAATGGTGGCTCAGAGGTATTGTTTGTTTGCTCAATCCGGGAAGAACGCAAAGTAATTCGCCATTGTCCATAGCTGCCGGCACTTGGTTATGCCACTGTTTGCAAAGCAACTACTAACCGTTGTCCCACATATAGCAGGATTGGGTACCTATCTATTTTCCCCTGAATGGACCCGTCGTCGATCAATTGGATGGTATTTTTACACAGCTTTCTGCATAAAGTTACGTTGCATTAAATGAAAAAAATTGTTTGCAAAGCTGTCTTATAAAACATTACAGTGAACTCCCTGATCGCTATCAAAAGTTGGCCTACGTTATATGCATTTGTTTCGATCTGTATTGAAAACATTACCTGCTGTTACTTGACTTTGGAACAGATGCTAATAACGTTTTTCTGTTAGTTGCCATTAATATAACATGGTTATACAACAAATTTCGCAGTTTCCTCGTGCACAATGGGTGATTCTTTGACTATCCACTTTTGGGGGGGCGAGGGTCACTTTGTGTGGGCGAATGCATTTTGAGTACCTCCCTGTGAGGATAGCTCATGAAACTCTCATAGAAGTGGCTCAGATGCATTGCAGCCCAGAACAATGAGCACATGTCTTAAATGAGTTTTGTGTGTGAGGCAATGGTGCAATGGATTCAAGCATTCAGGCATTTTGAGAATTGTCATACAATTTTGAGCTCTTAAAAATTAATGCAGGTGAATTAAGAAGTTGACCTGATAAAGAGGACGTTTGCTCCAAAAGGATTGAGAAACACTGGCCTAATAATTACTACAAAAACAGCTTATACATTTAAAATAATATAACGCTAGTTTGACTCACCTGCTGTAATTGAATCCAATATCAGAATGCAGATTCGTTAATTTGTGCTGTGCTTTCCTAACTGAAATATTTGTTGCTTTCACAATGAAGTCACCGTGTTTGAAAACTACATTAATTTTACTTTCATTTAGCACATATTTTGGGAGTTGTTGGTGGATTCATTGTGCTATTGTTAATAATCATTGCAGTTGTGTTTTACCTAATTCGCTATATTAAGAAACACAGTAAGTACTCCGTTTTTATCCTGAATGAAGATTGAAAATTGTAAACTAATTCTCATATATTGACATAGTTTTTTATTTCTATAGGTGTAAAAGTTATTTCCACCTCTTCTCTGTAAGTATATTACAATTTAATCAGGTTAAAGAATTTGTAAACACTATCAAAACAACAGCCATGGGTAAAGCTAGTAATGCCTAGTATCAAACCGTGTAAAGGCCAGATGGGTTGTATTGTTCTTCCTTATTCTATAGTATCATTATTTTATTGGTGTGCAATCCTCCTTTCATTGTTTGTATACACAAAATGGTTTTGATTCTGACTGAAGCAAATGGCCAGTTTCCAATTTTGAATATGAAGTTGAATGTAGTCCCATTTGGTACTCCAGCACTTAGCACATAATTTTTCTACATTATTATAATTCCAAATCATTTTCCCAACTATTGCAAGATTGAGCACCCAATTGTTCTATCACACCTGAGAACACAATGGCGAATTATTCTAAGTTGGAAGACTTTCAAGTGAAAAGAAAGGGCTGTGGATTATGTGGGGATCGAGTGGAGGATGTCAGGCATGTGATACTGGCATGTCCAACGCTGGACCACTGTTACATGTTTTGTGTGATGATGTCATCTGACCTGACGTGTTAACACGTCACGTCAGAGTAGGGTGTTGGCACTTTAACTCCTGCACGTGGAACAAATGAGTGCCTGACCCTCAAAGAGACTGTTCAAGGGCGTATAGCTCTACTTAACGTGATCAAGAGGCAGTGCCGGTGTCACATGTCAAAGTGTCCGGCCGAACACTTTGAGGTAATTAAGCACATACCTCAAAGTGTCCGCTTTTACGTCAAAGTGTCCCGGGCGTTTTCCATTTTACCCGGTTAGGTTTTTTTGGTTCGTTGGTGTTTTAGGGCAAAATTATTGCCAAAAACAAGTATTTTTATGAATAAACAATATTGTTGTAATGACAGAATTGCAATTTGAATGTGGTGACGTTGAGGCCAGGCATAAGGAAAGCAGAATTGAGATTTTTCTGTGTCTAGAAAAATGAGATTCGTACAAATGGAATATTCGTGGCTACACGAAATCATTTACAGAATCGCGGGGAGAAAGGCGGGGGACCGAAAATAGAGATCATTGTAATGATATATACCAAAGACAATTCATCGCCTTCATCTTTCACCTCAATCGCTAGGTAATATTAATAACCAGGTAAAATGGAAAGCGTTCACCAAAAATGGAAGAGCATTGCATCACCTAAGACAGTGGTTCTCAATGCGTGTTCTGCAAACAAATTAAATGCAGGAATAAAGGCGCTGGAAAAAAATCGGTACAATTTAAAATAGTTTTTGGATGAGATTGTAATCAGCAAACGACATAGTTGTTCGTTTTTTGTTATATGAAGTGGTAGTAAGTACCAATTGTAGAAAGTGTACCAGCTGACTTAAAGTTTATGTTGAATTGTAAATGTTCCGTGCAAGTATGTCACAGTGTAGCGTTCCCTGGCTTCAAAAGGATTGAGAACGCCTTGATTCAAGTTGTATATCTTCTCTGCAGTGCATATGTGCTATGCAGAAAAGAGACTAATTCGGGCAACAGCATTCGTATCTAAATGTTGGACACTTTGAGGTACTCAAAAATTGCCTCAAAGTGTCTTGCTGGACACTTTGAGGTAGACCCCGGACACTTTGACGTACCTCAAAGTGCCTAGGGGGACACTTTGACGCGTGACACCAGATTTACCACTGGCTATTTCGGCTGAAGCCTAGGGCCTCAACATTTAGCAGGCTTCAAAACTTAAGAAAAGGGCCTCAAAATTGAGATAGCCTACCTCTCATTATCTAAATCCGGCACTGTCATGAAGGGAAAATCGGGTGGTATCGCCAGTAGTAATGCACCTTTACTGTTGATTTCCTAATTCCATATTCCAACTTGTTTAATAATGACTTTAATAAGATGGCTCGTTAATTCAGCATTAAATTATTTTTGCAGATGTGATGGTGTCAACTTGAAAGAGCTTTTAGGTGATGAGATTCGTTATGTAACTAAACTAGGTCCCATGTATGAAAATGTTGCCAAAAGTAGGACGCACAGCATGCAATCCGACTCGTTGTATCCAAAGGTGAGAGATTATAATTCTTATTAATTCCTTGAGCAGTGCATACCTTTCCCTGAGGAGATATGGGTTCTTCCACGTATACCTGAATACAGCTGGAAGAACGACCTCGACGGAGTGCCCGTGTTGCCCAGGCAAAGACGACGACACCCAGCACACTTTGTCTCCAACAGTTGACTAACACGGTGCGGGGCAGGGATACCTGTGACATGCTCCCACTGTGTAGAGGACATACTATTCATAAAGAAATGAACGTCCCTACCTTATGCTAATAACTAGTGGAGCCCTATGGGCTCTAGAAACGGTCTAACCTGCAGTAACGTGTTATATACTTTATGGCTAGAAGATGGTAGTCGGGATTACAACGACGGGTGTATAGAGTCTTATTGAATTTCCAGCATGTTTCTACAATCTGCTGGAAGACAAAGACCTGATCCTGGCCCTGCCAAGCCGGCCTGGCGGTAGTTTTCCTTGAACAGTATTTTGAAAGACACTTGAAGCATCGAAACGCAACACTTCTATAGTGGCGCTGTTGTGAACTACAAGTTTTAAAAGCTCACTTCCATAAGCCCCCCTGCCTAGAACGCCGCATACTATTCCACGAAGTGGTATGTGATTTGGAGCAAATATGCTTAAGCCTTCCTTGGCACTGTGAGGATAGGCATGCTTTTCTTATGAGAACTGTCATAGCTTTGGTAGCGGAGGTACTGCATTGGACACACCAGTTCTCGTCTGATAACTGAAGTAAAGCAATGCAACCTCAGTTAATGCTAGCAAGGTAACCGCTCGGGAACACTGGGTACTGCAAATACTCCAAAATCGTCGTAATAGCGTAGTGTCTGTGCAGACTCTGCGTTAGAACTATGTAGTGGACAGGGCTATAATGACTTTTGCAGTTGAAGGACCCTAAAGCAACAACAGAACATAGTATTGGTGCGTGGTATGCATGATTATTAAACCTGTCTTTCCACCTGATATTGGCCTTGTTTTGGTAGTTTTGGGCATTCAGGAGAATAATTACTGCACATGCTTTTTACTTGGGACGTAACACACGTTAGTCCTTCAAGGATATGGGTTCCAATGGATTTGTATGAGCGTGCCTCAGTAAGAATCATTACTGGAATATTTGTTATTACATTAACAGCACTTCAAGGCGTTACTTAGCAGGTGGAAATTCCTCAATTCTCCAGTTTTCTTAGAAAAAACACAGGAATTTAATTAAAGCGAAAACTTTTCTGCCCTTGGCAGCCAAATTGCGTTGGTGCAGCCAAGTTGCGTTGGACACACCAGTTCCCGTGAGATCACTGAAGTTAAGCAGCGCAAGCCCACGCCAATACCAACATGGGTGTTTGGTAATGAACGTTGGATACTGCAAATTTCCCTTCGCCTTCGTCCTCTTCACCTACCTCTTCATCTCCCGCGTGCAGCCTCCTAAGGGTCCGTCTTGTTATGGCTGCTTGGTTTACTCCCCAACCCATGAAACTAATATAATGACCTTTGTAGTCGATGGGCCCTAAAACACAAACAAACAAATGAACTAATCCAGCAATCCAGTAATGAATGCATTGCATTCAAGTAGTGAATTTAGATTGTCTATTTTAAATATTACTTACTACATACATATATACATTAAATATTACTTACTACATACATATATACATTAAATATTACTTACTACATACATATATACATTAAATATTACTTACAACAATACTTACTACATACTAAGTATTTTAATGAGTGTAGTAATTGACTCTGTATCTACTGAATGAATAAGGAGAATTTGTTCAGTTCCCAGCTGTTGGAATTATAATTGCGTTTCCACTTTTGTTACCTTTTATTGGTACTTTGAAGGATTTCAGTCTATGGTTGCTAATTTATATTCGCCTAGTTTTAAAGAAAGGTGTTAAATAAAGGTCGGCTTTCGAATGTTATTTAATTTACATGTTTTCTGATTTTTGTTAGGAGTTTGTGAAAAACGAAAACGCACCTGACGTTATATATGCACAAGTGACGTTTAATAAGCAACCAACACTTCTCCATTGACGTAACAATCTGCATTTCTGTAGACAACTGCCGAAAACCCTAGAACCACAACATGACATTTCCATTACATATATCACAACTTGGGGTCATATATGAGCCCGTCTTTCTTTCAGCCAAATTTTTAAGTGGAGTTATTTTGTAAAAATATCACAATTCGGAATAACCTTTAACTATATGTAAGCTCTTTATAAAGTAAAAAGTTAAATATAAAGGTGGTTGATATAAAGAGTGCTAATGTATGATAGAGGATCAGAAATTGCTTTCAAAAACTTATAAGGATTAACTCCAAAATGCATTGTAACATGTTGAGCATGAGGGAAGCAAACGCACTGGTTTTCGACTTTGATTCTGAATGTTAGAAAAATAAACTAAACCAATTGGGTGAATGACAGTTGCGTGAACGACAATTGGGTGAAAATCTTGTATTTAATTTGCTTTTTGCACCACGTAATCCTACTACACCGCAAAGCACAGCTGTCATGCGGAGCTGCGCTACTACAACTAGCTTTAGCACGGTTTACAGTTCCGTTACAGATGTCGGGCGTTCTGCACAAGTGTGCAATCGACGTTTCAACACGTCCCACAGATTTTTGATGGGGTTCATATTGGAACTCTGTGCGGGCCAGTCAAGTTCTCGAACTCCCATTTCATCAAACCATATGCCTACAGCCCGTGCTTTATGACAACGTGCGTTATCGTGCTGAAACAGAAAAAGGCCATTGCCAAAGTGCTGCATTGTCCAGAATGTGCTGGTAACGCTCTGCGTTTAGATGTCCATCCACAGAAACGATTGCACCCAACCCATACCATGAGCAGCACCCCCACACCATTACTGACCCTCCGCCGAACTTCACCATGGGCACAATACTGAGCTTGGCAGGTAACGTTCGCCATACCCAAACCCGTACATCTGATTGCCAGATGGTGTAGCGGGACTCATCACTCCATTCACGGCATTCACGGAAGTATCATCTCATAATAGTGTACTCTGTGTTATATAGTGCTGGGAGGAATGCCACCTATGATATTTCAAAGGAATGTCACATTTTCATGCAAATAAGGGTTGCCCATGACTATATGTGCAGTACTAAATGCAATGATATTATCGGAAAATAATTATCTAATATGCGAAAATGTTAAAATCGACAGGGACAAATGACTGTCGGACAGAGACACAAACCTCAAAAAAAGTACATGCCCATGGTGTAGCGGGATATCTATATCTATATATATATACAGTGGTACCCCGCTTAACGAACGCCTCGTATAACGAATGTTCCCTATAACGAACACCGTCAAAAAAGCGCGGGAGTATCATATAACGAACTTGTTTCACATAACGAACGCTTGTTCAATATACAAAGTGAACTAGGAACTGTATAGGACAGTGGTGGCGAACCTGCGACCCACCATGCAATTTTAAGTGGCCCGAGTGTTAATGAGATGATGTTAAAGGTGTAATAAAAGTTGGATGATGTTCTCTATTCCCTCCTTTAATAAACTTTATTCACTATTAATAATAACTTATTTTTATTCATAAAATTGAATAGTGCTTGCATCTGACCCGTGGACAAATTTTTGGTTTTCTTTTGTGTTATTGTGACCTGTTTTCAAAAGCGGTTCGCCACCAGAGGTATTAAACCAATGAGTTATACCAATGTAATGTAATAGAATGTCGCCTCCAGGATAGAACTATTGTCCATGGAAATCAGTTTGGGTTCATGCTAGGCAGGGCCACAATGGAACGAATCTTCATTCTGAGGCAGATGATAGAAAAGTATAAAGCAGCTAAGAAGTTCTCCATGCCATCATTATCGACTTGGAGAAGGCTTACCAGTGTTCCACAACAGACATTATGCAAAAGGGGGTAGAAAAAAGGTTTATTCGAATATTTAGGATATGCACTCGTATGATGGTTCCATTCCACAGCCAGGGTAAGGACACCTTGGGGAAAATACTGGGGGCTCCCCAGTGAAGTTTGGGGTGCACCAAGGTTCAGCACTCAAATCTATACCTTTTTATTCTGGTTATGGACGAGCTACTGACGGGAGTAGGAGAATGGACCCCTGAATGCATGGCATTTGCTGACGAGCACCGTTCAACTGCACACTGCAAGTAATTGACTGCCTTCTCATTGCAGGGCAATTCCTAGCTTTTGTGAAGTATGAACCCCCAAAAATGGGTCCTAGAGTGTTTTTGCTCATTAACAATCAGCACTGCACTTTGTTTTTAACTTCTTAACAATTTTCACAATTTTTCGTGGCAACCCGGAACGAATTACACAATATAACATAGAGATCTATGGGAAATTGTGTTCTGCACAACGAACACCCCTCATGACGAACGTATCGCTGGAACGAATTATGTTCGTTAAGCGGGGTACCACTGTATATATACTGTATATGGTAAATGTGATTTACATATAGCGAGACCCATATAGCGGGATACTATTAGGGTTACTACACGGGTACTGTATATGTCCGGCTACACAAGGGCTTGTCCTGGATTGTGTGTGTGTGTGTGTTCGTGTGTGTGTGTGTGTTGTAAATCTACTTGTAGTAGCGCAGCTCCGCATGACAGCTGTGCTTTGTGGTGTAGTAGGATTACGTGGGGCAAATGGCAAATAAAAATTATAGTTTTTCACCCAATTGTCGTATACACCCAATTGTTGTAAACACCCAATTGTCGTAAACACCCAATTTTCCTTCACCCAACTGTCGTTCACCCAATAGTCGTACAGTAAAACCCCGCTATAGCGATCTCGGATGTAACGAATGGTTTCCAAGGTCCTGGCAAAAGGATAGGAGTTTGTATAGTAAAAAGTTTGGATATAATGAATTGGATATAACGAATTTCCTGGTAATAACGATGAAAAGTTATAAAAGTTTGGGTAATTTGGTTGGATATAACGAATGATGGACCTTATAAATAATTTAATTTATGGATTAAACACAAACTTCTACTCAATGGTCACCACGTATTGAATTGAACACCACTGGCAGGCTGATATTAGAAACGTTCATTTTCTCATCATCTTTACCGCCACCATACTCTTATCCAGCCTGCAGCAGGATCGGGTATGCAGGTTCTAGCCCTACACACCTGCCTATCTCCCCCCCATGTCCCCCCATTCAACCCCACCATTACCATATCCTCTCCCTCTGCAGGAATTAGATAGGCTGGAGAAATACTCCCCCCATTCCTTTACCTCAGAAGGATGATACAGATCTTTTCTATCCTTTACTGTTATGGCTCAGGGTAAATCTTTATCGCCCTATCCCTGGTCTTGGCCAGTCTACATTCTTTCTTCATCCCATCCTTTGTCTATCATAGAGGACCTCATACTTCTGGTGTATGACCAGTATCATATTTTAGAATCATGGTCCCCTTTCTCCATCCACCTATGGAATGCAGCCTTTTATTGTTTGGTGGCTGCCTCTATTTCACTATTCAATCACTATGTCATCCAGCCCTGGAGTGTACCTTCCAATCTAGCCTCACCTAAACTGGCTTCCCCACATTTTCTAATTTTTCTGGCAAACCTGTCCCATGCTGCATCCAAGTTGCAGTGGACACACCAGTTCTCATGAGATCACTGAAGTTAAGCAGCACAAGCCCACGTAAGTACCAACTTGGGTGGTTGGTAGAGAACGTTGGGTGCTGCAAATTTCCCCTCTCCTTCTGCCTCTCACCTTCCTCCTCATCTCCTGCAAGCAGCCTCTTAAGGGTTCACCCTTTTATGGCTGCTTGGCTTAATCCCCAACCCATGAAATCAATCCAGCTGTCTCTTCCAAATCCCAATCTACTTGCCCATCTACTTCCTGCATGAATTCCTCTGTTTCCACCACCTAACAACCTGCACTCCTCAAGAATTGACTGCCCTTCAATACTTAAGGGCAGTCATTACAGCAAACCAGTAGTCTGGGAGAATACCAACTGCAAGAAAACTAAATAAACGAGCATTAAAATAGTAAGAAAAACATGCAGAAATGTTTGATTGGGATAAACATGAAGGTACACAAAGATTAGAAACCTATTGTTTTGCAGAACTACCAAAACCACAATTTCTTGATATTTGGGGTAATATCACAGACTACTGGTTAGCTATCTAGGGTTAAAAACAGCTTAACGAATTCCTGGCTATAACGAATGTCATTGCAATCCCCTACAAATTCGTTATAGTGGGGTTTTACTGTATTCACCGAATTGGCGTATTCACGCAATTGTCGTTCATCCAATTGTCATTCACCCAACTGTCGTTCATCCAATTGTCATTCACCCAACTGTCGTTCACCCAATTGTCTTTCACCCAATTGTCATAGACCCTTCATTAAGAACCCTTGGTTCATTTTAAGTCTGCAGTCATATATAGTCCACCCTTGCATACAGTCCGCACTAAATGACCCTATGTTTCACGAACTGTTAGTACACAAAATAAATAAATACAGTTCGTCAAGCATTTGAATGCAGTACATGAAGGTAGAATGTAGAGAAGAGTATTCCGGTAATAGAGAGTTTGAGTGAGCCGTTATAGAACAACGTGTGTTACACAACTTAAAAACGCAGTAGTATTTATATGGTTCTGCTAAAAACACAGTTTGAGTGCTCGGTAGACACACGTTATCTTTAACGTCCTGCCCTCTATTGGTTGGAACATGAAACTGGGTTCATTTAGAAGGATTTTAATTATTTTGAATTAGTCTGCCATTTTATCATAACGTTCATTTAAACCTATGTAGAACGTATGATTACTTCAGCATATGCTGAAACACACGTTTCTAATTTTACTTTGGAATGTTGCACATGCGCAGTATGATATTCATCTGCTTTGCGTAACATGTATTGTTTGAACAAACGGATCACTCAAGCTCTCTATTATTCTAATTCTAATTTACTACACTGCGAGCAGCCTTTTCTTTGGCCAACATGGCAGTGGAGAGACTAACTCTCAATCCTACTTAAGGTAGCCTAATACTCCTCAAACCCTAAGCTATAATTCAGGTGCCTCCCCTAACACAATACTAGCAATGGTTCGCTTTCCTTGGATGAAGCCCTCCATCTTATCCTCTCCAAGGCCATTCCATTGTCGAATGACCCTTCGCAAAAATGACCAGTAGTATGAGTCTGTCTGTGCCATAACCTCTTTCAATTTATATGGATGATCCTTCCTCCCCTTAAACTCAGCTCGGGACACACTTCCAGCCAAAGGTCCATTACATCCCAGCAACAGCAGTCTTATAAAATGGCTAATACTGTGAGATATATGCCTTTGGCTTAATGTGTCTCACCATAGTTCTCTAATCATGGCAGATACGCTCTCCCTGTGACAAAACCTATTGAGTACAATTCTTCTTGCCCTCCTTTGAATCCTTTCCACCTCCCAAGATAAGTCCTGCTTGAAGGGGAATCAAATTGGACTGCCATACTCCAAAATTGGGTGTACCATTCAAATGTATGCTGTTTCTTTTACCTCCCTTGTGCTGTCCCGAAGGACCCTACTAATCAGACAGAGTAATTCACCTACCCTCCCAAGCACTTTACCAATGTGATCCTTCCAATTACCTTGACTGTTTAAGACAATTCCAAGGTGCTTATGGATTACAACCCTATCAATCCTAACTCCACCTATGTGGTAATCAAAATCAAGTAGCTTTCTAGATCTGGATATTGTGAGGATCCTACACTTCTTCAGGTTTAATGGCAATTCCCATTTTACACACCAATTGTAAATCCTATCTAGGTCCTGTTGTTGTGGGAGTGGCGAGTTGCATTGGATGCACCAGTTCTCATCTGATCACTGAAGTTAAGTAATGCAAGCCCAGTTAGTACTGACATGAGTGGTCGCTTGGGAAAGCTGGGTACTGCTAATACCCAAAAATCGTCCCATTTGTGTGATGTCTGTGCAGTATATGCATTAGAACTATACAGTGGATGGGCCTCTAATAACCTTGTAGTTGATGGGACCTTAAACACCAACAAACAACAGTTTGCAGGACAGACCAAAGTTATTATTGTCTGCATATATCCATTTCAAAATTCCAGTCAATGTTTTGGCCACCATAACAGTGCCTCATCTAATACCTGAGCAGCACATGTATCATCTGCAAATAGTTCAAGGAAGAAATTAATATCAAGCCCCATGTTGTTCACATAGAGAATGTACAACACAGGACCCAATACACTTCCCTGAGGGACCCCTGATGTGACTGGTTTCAACTGAGATGCACTACCCTTGAAATTGACTCTGTTTTCTATCAAGCAGATAGGACCTTACCCATTGAACATTACTATGTATCCCTAAGTTGGACATTTTTGAGACCAGCTTATCATGGGGCACCATGACAAAAGCCTGTTCAAAGTCCAAGAACAGAACATCAACCTGCTTTCTGCTATCTAAAGCCCTTTGAATATGATCCATCACGCAAGCCATTATCGTAGAATGATGCCATATACTGTACATGCATGAACAGTAATTTTGTAATGCCAGAAGCCCAGCGAATTTCGATATCATCCCTCATTTGCAAGCGGGACTTCAATTATCATAACATCCTTTGTATTATCATAGCATGACATGTCATACTACCATTGTGATGAAACATTTTCTGAAATGTGGCGTCATGTTGCAATAATATTACAGCACATTCCACTGCTTAAGGCTATCGTTATAGTAGATGTAACTTCTGATGAAAATGAATTCTGATGGATTCGTCTGAACAATCAAATAATGAAAAGAATATGATAGTGTTTAAGTTGCTTGCAAGTCCTTCATCAGATAATGCAAGAACGCGTCAGAACAACTTGACCTTTGAAATGGGTTTGATTTTTCGTGCATTTTGTGACGTTCAGGACTGAGTCACCTCTCATTTTCACCGTGCCATTGCAATGGACGTAGAAAAATTATGTTTGGTATTTGGCAAAAACTACCACAACAGGAATATTTCTTGGCAAAAGTAGTAAATAATCGCTTAAGATATGAACAGTACTAGTAAGTAGGTGTTTGGATTCATTTACAAAGTTCTTCATACACAATACTCTGTTAAATTATTTTTCATCAAGTTTGTAGCTTTATTTCCATATGACATATAATAAATGGTATTGAAACTGAATTTCTCCAACTTAACATATTTCTTCTTCCCATATGTCAACAATAATTTCAATAATGGACTTCCAAGGTAGTAAAGATCGTCTGCTTTCATCATTGCTGAAAGTTGCACTGAAATTCAGAATTTGTGCACACAGTAACCACTGTGTTCTGACGAATAGATCGGAGCCATTCGGACGAATTCGACTTCCTCAGAACCTGCATCCACTGTAACCATAGCCTTAAACACCCAACTGGAAAAAAAGCTCCTTCGACAGTCATGAAAACAGACTAGGTTCAAATGAAACCCGACGAGTTCGTCTCACTGAGCAATAAAGTGCAATAGATGAGAATGGTTCCTTAAGGTAGAGGCAGGAACCAACAAATTCCAGTATACTAAAAACTTGGTGTAATTAGGTACATACTGAATTGCATACGGATGTACATATTGAATTGCGGTAGATCATTATCCCTTAATCGATTTTCACTTCTGGCAATGTCAGATACTCACATTTCCCATTGGTACCAAGAACACCGTCAGATATTTGAATTGTACTTCAAACTACAGTGTAATAATATTTTGTAACCACAGACCCAGCTGCGGATTTTACCCTTGAGAGGATACAGGCGCAAATATTTTCACTAGTCCTACACACTACAATGCGCATTTTACACACACGCTTTTTACTAGTCAACTTTTACTTGTCAGTTTAATTTAGGAAATACAGTACTGCTAAATAATTAATTATTTTCATTATGAAAAAAATTTTTTTTCATTTTGAGAGTTGAATTTTGAGGCCCCCTTGATTTACGAAGCCCCAGGCGCGCGCCTCATACACCTGTGTGGAAATTCACCACTTCAAAGACCCATAAATCAGGAATGCATCGTTTTCAACACCTGATGAAGAGGGTGAGATGGGAAAGCAGGTAGGATGGATTATAGAGGCCAAGAAGGTAGCAATAGAATGAATTCTTGGATGCTAACAGTCAAATCGATAAGAATCTGCAAAATTGTTAAAAGAAAATGGAAATATTGAGCGACCGTGGACATATCAATAGGAGGCAAAGACTTCAGCAGAAGTGTGTCAACAATGTTTGTCAGCCCCCCTTACAGAGTAGGGTATTTCATAATTGCAGGTGCCTTCAATGTCAAAGATATCATTGGAATTGAACCTTGAATCACTGGAAGAAAGTCATCTCGCCCTATGGATCATTTTTCCAGCTAAATTTCCAGAAGGATTACGCGGAATTTATCCATTTATCCTGGAAATAGTGTTATCTGAATGCATTATGGAATACTGCCTTGAGATACAGCCTTGGAACTGCCTACTGGAAACTGCCTTGGGATGCAGCACTGGAATCCTTCAGCAAGACAATCTTCCGCAATAAACTTAACATTTCACAAGAGGCCTTGTTGAGTCCTCATGCAAAATGAGAGTGGTCTTTGCGTGTGACACAGGGCACTCACATCAGATTTCTCTGAAACACATAATGGCATGTGAGCATGCATGGTTAGCTGCAGTGTGACGTGATTCAGTTTGTGCACCACGTGACCCTGTCGACTGCAGTTCCCATGTTACCATTTCCTGCATGAATTTCGCATGACATCAAAAGAAATTCGCCACACAATGTGGGATCCAAATTAACGGCTGAGAGGTGGAAAGAACTCGCCAACGATATTAAAATGAATGCTGGTAACTTGTTAATTCAAATTCACTGTGAGTTTAGCTTTTTAACGCAGGAACTCTTCTTGTTCCCTTTAATCTTCTTGATGTACAGTAAGTTATAATTTCAGCCACATACTGACCATCAGAATCAGAGTTCGAACTGAAGTGTTGTTGTGGCTTATTGGGATGGACACGCCAGTTCTCATCTAATCACTGAAGTTAAGCAACGCAAGCCCAGCTAGTACTAACATGGGTGACCGCTTAGGAAACCTGGATACCACTAATACCCAATAATTGTAGCGTAAGTGTAGTGCCTGTGCAGTCTGCTCTTGAACTATGCAGTGGATGGGGCTCTAAAACACTAACCAAACAAACAGAATCGAACTGAAGTTAAACAAAAGTTCAGCCTCTTCGCTAGGTGTTACATTCATTGCCATGCTATTCAATGCAAATTTGAAACACTGCATGTTCAAAAACTGAAATTAATGAGTGGTGAATGCCTGCTAGCAATTTTTTTCTGCACTCCTTCACCCTGCATCACATTCATCACCTGTGGCTCATTTTGCGCTTTGCCTAATAGGATAAGACTTGTAAATTGAAATGTGATGTTATTGGCTGTTTCGTATTTGAGTAGTTGAAGACTTCATTAGTCAATATTAGACTAAGTGATAAAGTTACCTGTAACTAGTTTATAAAATAAGTTTTTTCCTCTCATATTCATAATGTGTACATATCGATCTCTTGGACTTGAAAGACATGTTACAGAAGCAAATTATCGGTGCAGAAAATTCCCTAGTTTCCATTGTATTCATCTACTTCTTTCGATGTTTAAATGCCATCACAGATCATTTGTAAGTAAACAATTAATTTAATTTAAAACAAATTGTAGTGTAAATCAGTTTCGATATACAGTAGGAGAGTTGAAGTAAATTTGTAACTGCACTGTAAATTTGGATAAAACTTTCATATTAGGAAGAGAAATATTGAGAACACTAAACCGTTAATAAAGTTTGTATGTTATGAACAGATGCTCAGCATCTATTCAACAGTTACCATGTGACGTCAAATAGACCATCATCAAGGTGTTCAAAATGCTTTCTATAGTTTTGGTGTGCACACTAGGGAAGTTGAAAAATAGTTGTAATTAGCACTACGAATCACCAATACGAATGATGAACTCATTCGTATTTGTAATTGTGAAGGGACGTTGAAATGCAATGTCCAAAGCGAATGTCGCCACCTAGGGAAAAGCATCTAACACTCATTGGAAAAGACTATGTGCTACAGTGCAGTGGGATTTTGCTAGCACGGTGTGCTAATCCCCTTGCACATTGTTGGGCGATCATTTTTTCATCCAATTTAAAAATTTTAATTGTTTCATAATTGTAATTTAATAATTTTACTTTTAAACTTTATTTTTACTCCCTTGAATTATTTCTGGATTTGGTATTAGTGATGATTTTCCCACTTGCAACATCGTTATAGACCAGACATCTTCGTTTTTAAAGATGGCCGCCTCATGCTGATGTTGGAGCTTCATTGCACATATGAATATGAATATGTATATGAATATGTAATCCTTTGTGACGGATACCTTGCTAGCGAGATTTTTCATGCCAGGCCCATATACCTAGATCTCCACCAGCACCCTAGGAGTACCTTTGCCTTTCGCACCCACTCCAGCCACTCCACACCAGAACCCATCAACCCCAGAACCTCTTCCAAGGTGGGGGTTCCCCAACTCATCCTGCAGTGGCCCAGCGCTGGACAGGCCAGGATCACATGCCTGACATCCTCCACTCGATCCCCACACAATCCACAGCCCACCTCTCCACCTGTGATCTTTGCCATCCTCTGTTTCGTCTCCAGTGACCCAGCTCTTGCCCGAAACAGAAGTGAGCTCTCCCACGTATTGTCATAGATTATCTCCCTCTCTATGTTAAGCTCGTTCCCATACACCATCAGCGTTTTCTTTGCCGCCCTTCCCTCCATACTCTGCCGACACTGCCCTAACCCCCATTCCTTAACTTTGTCCTGTACTAGTCTTTGCAATGTTGTTGCCCCCTCCTTGCTCTCCCTGGGTTGCAGTGTTATGCCTATCTTCTTCGACATCTGGTTTACCCTCCTCTCCCAGTTGGTAAATACCTTCATGTTGTTTACCCATGCATTGACCTGCCATACCGGATTCTCCTTCCCTAGCCCCCATATCCTGCATAAGTATAGCAACTTACTTATCATTTCTCTCTGTTCAAATGTAGACCACCCCATGTCCCCTTGTATTGCTTCTACTGCTGTGAACCTATTTCCCCCTAATGCCATCCTGCCTAACCTTCTTTGGGCTACTTCCATACAGTCCCTTACCTTTTTACTAATGCACAGAACCTCATTTCCATACGTTAGCCCTGGAACTGCTACTGCTTTCCATAGCCCCCTAACCATTTCATACCTTGAGAATGAATCAAATGCCAGTTTTCTTATTAATCCTTCTCTGGTTTTTATCTTACACATGATGTTTTCCTCCATTGCCTTTAAGTATCCCCTATCATTTGTGAGTTTAACCCCCAGGTATGCAACCTCTGACACTACCTCTATCTCCCTCTCCCCAAGCTTGATTGGCATCTTATTACTAGGCTGCATGCCATCTTCTCCAATGATCATCAGTTTTGTTTTATCTTGACAAAATTCTAACTGGAAATCCCTACTGAACTGCTCACAGATATCCAGTTCTTCTTGGAGCTCTCCCTCACCCTCTGTCAGCAGAACTTTGTCATCACACTGAAAGATGGCTGGCAATTTGTTACCATCCCCCAGAGGAAACCCCAGCCCACTATCTTGGAGCTTGAGCCCCAGTTCATTGATGCGCGAGGGTGTGGTCTGTTCAGTGCCTTCCGAATCGTAACTGGGAAAGGGGGGGTTGAGTGGGAGGCACAACTACGCTCAACACACTCGTATTTGTAATCGGAACGCTCAATTCGTTCCTCATTTCAACGTCCCTACTATTGGAATTGAGAAACCGTTTGTCAACACCAAACATAAATCAAACTTGCAAACGCCATTTAATGCTCACGAATTATTTACAAATATTTTGTGCAGCTCATTGATACCCATGATTGATATTCATGCACAGATCACCCGGGTGAACTTTCTGTAGAGCACCAAAATTGTATTTTCGGTTTTGCTGTGACTTTATACTAGAGAACGTATCTTCTTCATGAAAATGAAGAGCGGTTTATTATGTTGGACACACCAGTTCTCGTTTGATCACTGAACGTAGGCAACGCAACCCGAGCTAGTACAAAAATCGTCGCATCAGGCAAGGCGTAAAATGAGACGCAGGGTGACGCAGGTGGCGAAGGTGACACAGGGTGTATAAACCCTGCGATATTCTGCTAGCACGCAATACCGCACATTGTATCGCACTTTTTCACTATACTTGCATCAAAAAACAAGAGAACTTCTCTGCTTCGCGCCGCTTTTTGTTATTGTCACGCCATCTTCATGCCGGAAACTGCGGCATTGGCACTGAGTCACGTCACCCTACGACATAACATGCGCAACTACATACTATCATGCGAGCCACAGAAATTTATAGTGAGTCACCCTGCAAAGACTGCGTCTCATTTTGGGCTGGCCTTTAGTGTAGTGCTTGTGCAGTCACTGCATTAGAACTACGCAGTGGACTGGGCTCTACTGACTTTCTAGTTTAAGGGCTCTAAAACACCAATGAAAAAATTAAATTTATTTACAGGTCGTTAAAGCGCCTGTGCTCTCGTCTTCCTCACACACTAAAATTCACCCTTGGCCACTTCGTGTAAAATAGGACTAGTTTTTCAAGGCAGGGTAGGATGTTACCTGCCTTTCCATGAACCCCGGACGTCTTAATTAAATAATTCATATTTATTTAATCACTTCTCATAAAATAAATTAAGAAAATTGAAGCCAGCCAATGATAGTCTAATAACCAACTCAAGATTACTTTATAATTAGCTTAGCGCATTTCTTCAATTTACTGGCATTTTTAATATCATTCTGTCGAAAATGAAACTCTTCTAGTCAAATTGAATATAATTTTCGCTGTAGGTTTTCAAATTATGATTTATCGAAATTTTTGCGACTGCGGTCAATGATAGTCATCAGATTTACTGTAGTTGAAAGTAAATTAAAAGACTAGTTAAAAGACGTCGAAATTGAAATTTTTATTCATGTAACTAATCACATGCATAATAATAATTCTTTCTCATTTAGTGTCAAGTGAAAAATTCACTTTCATCGAGCAGCCCTCAAACGTCACTGTAAAACCGAGAAATTACGTTGTTCTACAATGTTCATTTTCGCCACCAAATGGAGATTGCGCCTGGAAGAGAAATGGCAATATGTTAAAAATGAGTGATCGAATTAATTTCATTGAAAATAATAGACCTACCGTGCAGCTTGATATAAAAAAACTGCAGTATTAAACTCGAGCGTTTGAACTATAATGATTTCGGAATTTATCAGTGCATTGTTGTGATGACATTTAATTATTCCGATGAATGTCTAAGGAGCAGACAAGCATGGATTGCATTAGAAGTTGAAACTAAACAAGGTAATTATTTGCCACCTTTTTGTTGTCCAATTAACCCTAGAACACCAACATGACATTTACATGACATATATCACAACATGGGGTCAAATATGACCCCATCGTTTTCGTTTTAGCCAAATTTTTAAATGCACAGTTATTTTTGTATAAATATCACAATCCTGAATAACCTTTAACTACATATAAGTTCATTATAACATGGGATTGTGAGGGACCGAAACGCAATGTGGCACTGCATTTGGAGTTTATTCTGCAAGGTTGACAACCAATGTGAGCCAACATTACAAGCTAAAGGAGAGAGTTGTAAGGTATAAGAAGGGACGTGTCAATTAATTAAATAATTACAAAGATATGATGCATTTTAAGATGCTTGGGGGCTCTAGGATTATGTGATGTATTAAAATGGAGACTAGGCCACAGACAGACGCATGCTGCTGGTCTTTCTTCCCAAGGGAGGACCATTCGGCAATGGCATGAATGATAAAGTGGAGGGCTTTCTGAAAGGAAAGTCCACCATTTCAAATATGGTAGGTAAACACAATGGATAATATAGTGTAGGTAAGAGGTGGCGAACCTATGGTACGCAGAACAATTTTGTTGGCACGTGGCACGTACATATACAGATAAAACTATAGCATATAAAGCCAAATCAATCTGCAACTCTTAATCCTTTTCCCCCCTATGGCAGGGTCGGGTACTCATCTTGTTCCTCTGAATGGGCACGAGGGCGATATATTGGACTGCCGATTGCTGACTAAAGCTGTAACCCCTCCCCCCGTTTATTTATCGTCGATCTGCTGTTCGTTGGGGCAGTGCCATAACAGGGGTAGGAAGTGACTGTGGCAAGTGTCTAACTTGCACCTTCCCGTAAACAAATAATGACAAAAAACAAAATTTTTGTGCCCCAAACCCAGTTGGGCCCGTGGCGAGCGCCTTCTTCGCCACGCCCTCGTTATGGCACTACGTTGGGACATTCCACCAACGCCAGGGGCGAGCTCCTGCACCTGAAAATTTATGCCTCACCTACTCGTTGCATAATTGAGAGGGTTCTTTTACGTGCAAATGCACTCGGGGCCTCTGCCCCTCCCCAACGAAGCCAACCCACCTCAGTCCAGTATGGAACCTAGAATTACTGACGCAGTTGACGAGCGTGCCACCCACTGCGCCGCCGAGGTGGGTCATAAAAACAAACCAATCAATTGGTGAAATTTCCATTTCCTGTAACAGATTGGAAGTAGGGGTACCCTACTATATATTTCTTTAACAAACTATCTGGCACATTAGTATATCAAGAAATATAGCTTTTTAAATTTTTTTTTGCACGCCAGCAGAAATAGGTTCGCCACCCCTAGTGTAGGTTTTTATTTAGAAATGAGAGTCAGTCTCTTGCCTGCCGAATTGGCCTAGTAGGGCTGTTTGCAGTGTTTTCAATTTGAATTAGAATATTCATTTAACTTTGACATTTTGGAAATAACGGATTTTAGCAACAATCAAATTAATATTTTATGGAAGAGTGTCATTATAGTAGTCAAATTGATGAATTTGACGTACCAGCACATGATACGCTTATAGCATCTATAGTGTAGGTGAAATTGCAAACATTTTTTTTTTATTACAAGTGCGTTTAACACCGTGTCTTTTTTTACAGAGTCTTCCTTACCAACAGGTGCTTTTTTCAGCGAACATGGTTACTATATTGTAGCTATTTGCTCCATTCTGGCAGTTGTCATCGTTACATTACTTTCAATTTATTGTCGACGCTGGACAAAAAAATCAAGTAATTATAAATTTATGTGGTTGCTCTTAAAAAGTTTCAGTAATGAGTTAAATGGTATTGCACCTATCTTAAACGCCCAGTGCCACTTGCACTTGAAGACATTTTCCTATGTGCCCACAGAGGGGCTGTAGTACTTTGGACACATCAGTATTCCTCTTTTCACTGAAGTCAAGCAACGCAACCCAGATAGTACTAACAGTGAGCGGGGCTCTAATGATCATTGTAGTTGAAGGGCCATAAATCACCAATGAAACAGTGGTCTGATTGTCTTGATTGAAACACTAATAGCGTGAAATGTATATATTCTAGGTTAGATACTCTGGGCCAAGAGCACTTGATACAAAGATGTAACTAAGGGAGCTGTAAGGGTAACAGTTGCCCCCGGGTGCAGTTGTAAGAGGAGGCGCCATTTTGCTATGCTGTATTTTTATTAAAATCATAAAACTTAAGGATGTCTACAGAGGGAGCGCCCGGGGCCCCGTTACCTCCTTTCAGGGACGGGCTGTGGCTTACTCTTAGGGAAGAAAATATCATCAGACCGACAGAGTTTCTGTTAAACCCGACAGTGCATCTGCTAAAAATGGTCAACAAAAGGTTTGTTGAGCAAACTAACTATCAGGGAGCGCCAGTTGTAAAGTTTGTACCCGGGCGTTAAACATCCTAGGTACGCCCACTGACTCTACTTCACTCATGAGTTCATTCTAGTCGAGACGAAAGGCATTTTTCCGTCATAAGGTAAATGGAACAGTGGCACATGGTCGCCCATGTGCCCCAATGGCGCAAATATTGGTACCGACCCTGTCATTAGTGAGTAAAGGGTTAGTTGTTGTTGCTTTTTGGATTCTGAGGACTTCATACCTTCCTGAGGCCACATGCGGTTGCAAATGAGACACATCATTTTCAAATTGGGTGAGGTATATACACCAAATAGACAAATACCAATGTGTACTGGCAGTGCCGACCTTACAAAGTGAGAGGCCCTTGGACAGTACAATCTGGGAGTTCCAGTCGTTCACCATACCAGGTAACGCATAGCATAGTCAGTGTATCAAAAGTTGAATTCCTGTTGGTGTCTCATTTCAAATTATATTTTACAGAAGTGAAAATTGCCCCTATTCAGTGGGAGGCCCCTGGTGGCTGCCTGTACTGCTCGCCCCAAGGCTGGCCCTTTATACTGGTCTGCTGCACTAATCGTGATCTTCATGCCAAGTTCTCAGGTAGAAGAGTTTGGGCCCTTGTGTGGGTAAAATAAATTTCCTCCATAAAAATGACATGCGGAAGATTAATGAGAAATGTTTTTGGTGTTAGATCGGCTGCAGGCTTCTTAAAAATATCGTCTAACAGTTAGTCCCTGGGTTCTCGGTACCTAAGGGATAAATCGGTGCATTGTCCTTCTTGAAGTGGGTAATATACAGTATTATACAGTATTCTGTATATTACCCACTGTGCAAAAAATTGCAGATTCAATCACTCATCAACAGATGTACTCAGGCATAGCGAAGTCAATCAAACTTTACGACTACCATTATATTAAACATGTACTGTAATATTTTCTCAATGATTAATTTTGTTCATTGCAGAAATTCCAAGTCAATCCCCATCCTCATCGTCCATCACGTAAGTGTTGCAAAAATATTTGAAGTATATATGAATATGTAATCCTTTGTGACAAATGCCTTGCTACCCACCGCGGTGGCGTAGTGGTTAGCACGCTCCCCAACTTCGCCAGTAGTTCTAGGTTCGATACTAGAGTCGGCTTCTTTCGGGTGAGAGAGAAGCCGCTAGTGTGCCTTCTTTCGAATGAGGAGTAAAACCGAGGTCCCGTGTGGGTGTATGATGGCACTTGCACTTAAAAGAATCCTCTCTACTATGCAACGGGTAGTAGATGAGGCAAAATTTCCAGGTGTAGGAGCTCGCCCCCTGGTGTCGGTAGCATTCCCCAACGAACTCTAGACCGACGATAAACAAGCGTAGGGGTGCAGCTTTGGCCGGCAACCGGCTGCAGAAGAAACTATTACCAATATAACACCCTGTGTCCATTCAGACGGACAAAGTTGCTTGTTGTAACAGATACCTTGCTAGTGAGATTTTTCATTTTGCTGGACCCATATGCCTAGTCTCTACCAGCAGTCTAGCAACACCTTTGCCTT
Organism: Trigoniulus corallinus; assembly: GCA_013389805.1. Lineage (NCBI taxonomy): Eukaryota > Metazoa > Arthropoda > Diplopoda > Spirobolida > Trigoniulidae > Trigoniulus > Trigoniulus corallinus. The sequence goes on from JAAFCE010008833.1 coordinate 9,888,304, forward strand.
TTGCACCCATTCCAGCCACACCACCTCAAAACCCAACAGTACCAGTATCACATGTCTGACATCCTCCACTTGATCCCCACATAATCCACAACCCTCCTCTCCACCTGCGATCTTTGACAACCTCTGTTTCGTCTGCATTAACCTAGCTCTTGCCCAAATCTGAAGTGAGCGCTCCCATTTATTGTCATAGATTACCTCCCTCTCTATCTTAAGCTTGTTCACATACACCATCAGCGTTTTCTTTGCCGCCCTTTCCTCCATATTCTGTCACCACTGACCTACCCCTCATTCCTTAGCTCTGTCCTGTAATAGACTTTTCTGTGTTGTTGCCTCCTCACCCTCCCTGGGGTGCAGTGTTATGCCTGTTTACCCTCCTCTCTCAGTTGGTGCATACCCTCATGTTGTTTACGCATGCGTTGAAGCTAGCCTTGGGCTGGAATTTCTTCCAATCTTAGCGATTTGCCCTCATTATTTCAAAAAGGTCACATTACCTTGGTTGATAAAAAGTTGAAGGGAATACAGGGAAATTCTGTCAAGGGGGAAGGTAAGAGTTAACAGCTTATTGGCTCCTGGTGAAATCCAGCATACAACGTAGTAGAGTCGGACCCTTCCATAAGAGTTGGTCTTTGGTGACATGAAAATGGACCATTATAATTTCTGACTGTTAAAGCTATAATAAAGTAATATAGTTTAAAGAAAGCTTAACCACGTGAGAAAAAATGTTCCCTATTTATCATGCGTAACTTATTGTGCATACACACATACTTAAAAATAAGTAATTGGGTATGAATTATAAAATATCTTCATTGATGGATGCATTGTTTGTTGGTGTTTAAGGTCCCATCAACTACAAGGTCATTAGAGACCCGTCCACTGCATAGTTCTAATGCATATACTGCAAAGACACTACACTAATGTGATGATTATTGGGTATTAGCAGTACCCAGCTTTCCCAAGCGACCACCCATGTCAGTACTAACTGGGCTTGCGTTGCTTAACTTCAGTGATCAGACAAGAACTGGTGTGTCCAACGCAACTCGCCGCTCCCGATGGATGCATAATCACATTTCTAATCTTGATTAAAGATAGGAGTGTGGTCATACTTTCATTCTTCTTTTTAATAAAGGTGCTTCAAATAATCTGAATGGATTGTATGGTCACTTCAGGTTGCTTTCTCCCTTTTTCTAACTCTGTAATAATTCGAAATTAGTAATACAGTAATTTGTAATTTGTCACCTTGGATTTTAACTTTAGAAGGGCCTGGGATGACATCTTTCATGTGATTCAAGCACAGTACGGTATTAATGCAGGGCATTGTATGTGCCGATAAGTTATCACCTATCCACTATCCAAAATCCACTACCCAATAGCTCAAAAGTTACAAAGACAGTGTAAATGTTTCTAGGGACATAAGTTGTGATACTAGTAAAGAGTGGTGACCTTCATAAGGATAATGTTATAACACTCATATTTTGTATGTAGGGCCTATTTCTCCATTTCAAAATTCAGGTGACAAACAATTAGACCACTTAAGTTTAATTCACTACACTGCAAGCAGCCTTCTTTGGCCAATATGGCAGTGGAGAGACTCTCGTTCTTACATATGATGCCATAAAACTCCTAAAACCCTAAGCTATAATTCTTGTGCCTCCCCCCACAACTCGCATCGGTGGGCTTTCCTTTGAGGAAAGCCCACCGGTGCCAGTATGAGTCTGTCGGTGCCCTAACCTCCTTCAATTTATATGGATGATCCTTTCTCCCCTTATACTCAGTCAGGGAGTATAAGGGGACTGTTACAATGCAGTATCTTATGGAAGGGTCTGACAGTAATATAATAAGACTAAAAGAGGAGTACCATGGTATATAACTCCATACTGGTCGCTTATTTGTAGCTTTGGACCTACGTATCTGTCCTGTCCAATTAGGCATTGCAAATGAGTCTCAATGAAAGTCTCATGAGAAAAAATGCAAGCCAAGATTTGGGACATTCTCATGGGTTCCTTTGAGACTTTAATTACTGTATTATCTCGTGTATAATATGCACCTGTGTATAATACACACCCCATGTATAATATGCAGGTTAAGTTTGCCAGTTCCCAATTATTTCAGATGACGATTGTGAAGAATTTTTAGGCTTTTAATATCAGTATTGTTGGACATAACTGGACTTAGATGATTCATTTTTATTACAGGACTTGTTAATTTTTTTTAGTAGTATGCTAGTATTATTATATCTATGGTTACACTTGTATTAATATACATGCACTTGTATCTATGGTAGGAAGGTAAATAAAGTGTAGGTAGCTAAATATTATATTTATAAAACTAACTCAAAACGGCATCTAATAGAAGTTAAATGAGGTTAATAAGCAAACATGTCACTTCTTGCTTTCAATGGATGATCCAGTATTCTTTATGCATGTTTAATGTTCTCTGATAATGGCTGAAATTTTGTACACCTATGTATAATATGCACCCAGACTTTGCATCCATTTTTTTGGGAAAAAAGTGCGTGTTATACACGAGATAATATGGTATATTGCATTTTGCAGGCAAGGATGAGGCAGTAGTAAACACCAGTAAAGAAGCAATGAGAGATGCCAGATAGTGGTTCGACACCCTTGTTTTCTTTAATCCAAGAAATTAATATATACACAGTATGACAGGTGAATAGTTGGTCAGAGACCATACATAATGCAATGCAGAACTAGACTGATTGGAGACAGATCTAGACTATTCATCAACTGACTGTAGACTGATCTGATGACTGACTGTTTACACCCCCAAAACATGCCCTTTTATCATCTCTCATCCTGAAGTCCTTGACTGTGGTTGGGTCCCTGTGACCATAGGGTACCCATGAATCACTGCGACCATAGGGTACCCATGAATCACTGC
>JAAFCE010008833.1:9891211-9903963 GCA_013389805.1 Trigoniulus corallinus
GGGTACCCATGAATCACTGCGACCATAGGGTACCCATGAATCACTGCCAAGGGACTATGCAGGATTACCCAACAAAAGGTCTCACGTTTTTACATTTGTTTGTTTGTTTGTTTGCGTTTTAGGGCCCATCGACTACTACGGTCATTAGGGCCCGGAAGGACAATCATCATGGTGGGGGTGTAAATCGCCATCCCACCATGATGGCAATAAATAAGGGCAAAAGCCCACTAAAACGAAAAGAAATAACAAGGCAATAGCCGAATAAATATGGTAAATAACTACAGGCAAAAGCCAAAACAGACGTTAAAAGTAAAAGCAGCAAAAGCCAAACAGAAAGAACAATAATCGTGGCAAAAGCCAAAACAGATATAACAATAAGGGTGGCAAAAGCCAAAACAGGCATAACAATAAGGGTGGCAAAAGCCAAAACAGGCATAACAATAAGGGTGGCAAAAGCCTAAACAGACATAACAATAAAAATGGCAAAAGCCAAAACAGACACAAAAATAAAAAGGCAAAAGCCAAGACAGACATAAATATAAAAGGCAAAAGCCAAAACAGACATAAATATAAAAAGGCAAAAGCCAAAACAATCCAAGAATAAATGCATGCTGCTTTAAAGGAAAAGTGTATAATTCACATGTGGTGAAAGAGGCCAGCCTCTTTCACAAATACAAACGAGCTCTCCACCCCCTGAGGATTATCCCCAAGTGAGGTGGAGAGCTCACGACTGACTCCCAGACAGTATCGCATTTCATGGTATCTCTCACAGTGACTAAAGATGTGTGCCACTGTGAGAGGCTCCCAACAGAAGTCACACCATGGTTGGTCCTCACCCCGTAAAATGTAGGAGTGGGTGAGGAACGTGTGACCGATCCGAAGCCAAGCAAGCACAACCTCCTCCCTCCGCGACTTGCGGCACGAGGACCCCCAGTGCTCTGGGGTGTCCTTCAGTGTGTGGAGTTTGTTGATGGTCTCCGCAAACCACTGGGCCCGCCATTGTTCATGGACGGCCCGCCGCACCATTGGGAGAGAAGCAGAGGAGGGGACAACAGTGTTAGGTATATCTGGCAAGTGGGCCACCTGACGGGCATGGGCATCCGCCCTCTCATTGCCCATGATGCCAACATGCCCCGGGACCCACATGAATAACACTGTCTTGCCCTGCTTACAAATCACAAGCAGCAATCTGTGCACACCCTGGACGATGGCATGTCTGCCATATAGGGTGTGCAACAGCTAAAGGGAGCATAAGGAGTCAGTTGCAACAACAAAGTGTCTGTCATTCAATACTTGGATGAGCTCCAGTGCCCTGTGCAGAGCTGGGAGTTCTGCAGTTAAGACACTGGCGACGCCTGGAAGGCGGCCCCCCCCATGAGATGATCAGTTGTAAAGACTGACCAACCCACCGAGGAGCCATCCTTCGACCCATCCGTGTAAATAAAAACATGGCCTCAATAGGTCCAAGAGAGGCGTCCAAACTCTTGTTGGTACACTGACCTATCGGTACTGGTTTTGGGTAAGGCTGCAAGGAACAAATCTAAACTTGGCTCTGGCACTGTCCAGCGTGGCACAGAGGCCGGCAGTACAGGCTGCACCCTAGGCAGAGTCACACCCAGGCCGGTAAGACCGTCCATCCACCGCACACCGAATGGAGGGGGAACCCCCGGGCAGCGGTCGAATGGCCGTCTCATAGTGTTACTAAAGACGGCTGGGTGTGTAGGGTGCTGTGGCTGACCTTTCAGCCACAAAAAATATATGCAGCTGCAAGTTACTGCCACCGCACAGTCAGTGGTGGTTCACCAGCCTCAGCATAAAGGCTGAGGACTGGACTGGTGCAGAACGCCCAAATGGACACCCCGATGCCAGCGTGATGAACACTGTCCAGCATCCAGAGAGTAGATGGAGCAGCCAGGCCATATACGCTGCAGCCATCATCGAGACGGGATCGAACGAGTGACCGGTAGAGTCGTAGCATCACCGTTCGATCTGCCCAAAAACCAGTTCCCTGCAGGCACTGCAGAATATTCAGGGACCGAAGGCACTTAGCCTTCAGCTCCCTCAAGTGCGGGACCCATGTCAGACGGCTGTCAAAACGGAGACCAAGAAACCTTACCACCTCTACAACTGGGAGGAGACGGCCATTCAAGGTAAGCTGAGGCTCAGGGTGGAGCCCTCGCTTACGACAGAAGTGCATGACCATTGTTTTGTCAGGAGAGAACTTATAGCCACGTGAAGTGGCAAACTCATTGGCACTGGCGAGTGCCAGTTGCAGCTGACGCTCAATGCTGTGCATCGTGGCAGCCCGGTACCAGATAGAAAAGTCGTCCACAAAGAGGGACGACTTTACCGGGGGGTGAACGGAGGATGGTAGGCCATTCACTGCAACAGCAAAGAGCGTCACACTCAAGACGCTCCCCTGTGGGACACCATTCTCCTGCAGGAAGACCGAGGAGTAGGTGTTACCCACACGCACTCTGAAGGTCCGTTTGGACAAAAAGCTATGGAGGAAGAGGGGCAGATTACCCCTGAGCCCCCACTGGTGCAAGGTCTCCAGTATACCATTGCGCCATGTGGTATCATATGCCTTCTCCAAATCAAAGAAGACAGCCACTAAGTGCTGTCTGTGGAGAAAGGCCTCCAGTCTCCAGTGAGATCAGATGATCCACCGAAGACCTGCCAGCACGGAAACCACATTGGGCATCGGCAAGAAGGTGGTGCCATTTCAGATACCACACCAGGCGCCAATTAACCATTCGTTCCATGGTTTTGCAAAGACAGCTCGTCAATGAGATGGGTCTATAATTTGTTGGAAGGCTACTATCCTTCCCAGGTTTTTGCAGTGGGATTAAAGTAGCCTCTCGTCAACCTGCAGGGATTTCATGATGCTGCCAGATGTAATTGAATACCTCAAGGAGGTATCTAACGCCTTTCTCTGGTAGGTGTCGTAGCATTTGATAGTGGATGCTATCTGGTGCAGGGGCAGTATCCCTGGCTCTTGCTAGAGCTGCCTGGAGCTCCCAAGGGGTAAATGGATTGTTATACCCCTCGGCGACACCCCCATGCAAAATTAAGGGGGTGGCGTTCTGCAGCTTCTTTAGACTGCATAAATGCTGCCGTGTAGTGCTGGGAACTGGAGACGGCTGCAAACGTCCTTCCCAGTTCCTCAGCCACCTCACACGGCAGAAGGCAATGTCTTCCTTGTACAAGGAGACCTGAGCCACATGATGCTAAATATCTGCCGTGGATCTTCCTCAGCGTTTCCCAGACTTTCTTGGAGGGCGTGTGATGGGTGAGTGAGGAGACGTACTGACTCCATGAGGAGCACTTGGCCTCCCTGATCACCCGTCGTGCATATGCCCAGGCTCGGAGAAAGTCGATACGGTTGGCCTCGGTAGGACGAGATTGGAAGCAGCGAAGGGCTTGTCGGCGAGCACGAATTGCACTCTGACAATCCTCCGTCCACCATGGCACCCGTGCTCATGGTGGGTTACACGAGCTCTGGGGGATGGATGCCATTGCCGCCCCCAACCACCACTTCTGTGAAGTGACTCACTAGGTCGTTTACCCCATCAAAATCACACAGTGGGTGAAAGTAGATATGGCGGGCGAACTCCTCCCAGTCCGCCCGAAGCAGACACCACCGTGGTGGGTGCTGGGGTAATGCCCCATCTCCACTGCTAATCCTGATGGGGAAGTGATCGCTTCCACAAGGGTCTGACAAGACCTCCCACTGCAAACCTGGTGCCAACCCAGGAGAGCAAATGGAAAGGTCAATGCATGACAGGCCACCAGTGGCAGTCATCATATGTGTGGGGGCACCTGTGTTGAGAACAATGAGGCCATTGTGTGACCCCCATTGTTCCACAAGGTACCCTCGGGTGTCGTGACTGTCCGAGCCCCATTGGGGATTATGGGCATTAAAATCACCCATAATCAAGAAGGGTCTTGGAAGCTGGGCGCTGAGGGAGTCGAGGTCTGCCCATGGGATATCAATCCCAGGTGGCATGTAGAGGGAACATAGAGTGGTGGGCACAGCCAGTTGCAATGAGACCGTCACTGCTTGCAGAGGCGTCTGCAGAGCCACCGGCACATGCATGCACCCATTCCGGATAAGGATAGCTACCCCTCCCACAGGGTGGCTTCCTTGCTGCCGGGTGTCTGCATATACAGTGTACCCCCTTAACGACGTTGGGGTATCACTTCGACACAGGATCTCCTGGAGGGAGATGCAGACGGGGTTGTGCCTCGAGATCATCAGTTTGATCTCATCCCTCTTCTGGGAAAACCCTCGACAGTTCCATTGTAGGAAATTTACCATCAAGTGGACTTAGGCGGCTTGTTTCTATTCCTCCCTTTTCGCCATCCCACTGCAGGAAAGGGAGGGACGCCTTCAATTGGTTCGTCCTCCTCCATCTCGAAGGAGGAATCCTCATTGTGCCCCACTTTGGGCATGAAACCACCCCGTGCTCTCTGCCGTTGGCCAGAGAGCTTGGGTGGACGAACGAAGGACACACGACCCATGGCAGTAGTGGGGGGTGTTCCTACTATCTTGCCTCCTGTCACACCCACCGCCCCCTCCGTGGAGGAAGGTGGCTGGGCTGGGACAGGGAGGGAGGCCTTTAAGGGAGATGCCTCTCTTTGATGAGTGGCATCAGGGGCCTCCAAAGAAGCTGGCACCGCCAATATTGGGGGGCCCATGCATGGGCCAGAGGCGGCGGTGGAGCCAGAAGAAGCCATGGAAATGGGGTCAGGGTCCGTCTGGCAGCCAATGCTTGCACAGACCGGCACCCCATGGACCCCGCAGGCCCGAGAGGGCGTTAAACGGATGAGAGGGGGGAGCTGAGGTAGGGTGTCCGTCTGGGTACAGACAGAGGACACAGCAGCTGCCTTTGCAGCACCTGCATAGGACACTCCACGAGTGGAGGTCCCTGGCAAGGCTAGCAGCCGCCGTGCATCTGGAAAACTGATACCCTTCTGGACATGCAGCTCCTGGATCGCGCGTTACTGCAGCCAAGTAGGGCAATCCCTAGAAGAAGCGGGGTGGTTGCCCTTACAGTTTAAGCAGACAGGTGCAGTCTTACAAGGCTCGGGGGAGTGGTCACCCTGTCCACAAGTGCCACACATGGCCTTGGCAGAAAACGAATTCTGCCCATGGCCATATCGCTGGCACTTGAAGCATCGAAGCAGACTCGGAATGAAGGCACGTACAGGCAAGTGGAGGTAGCCAGCCATGATGTACTCCGGCACCTTGGGCCTAGCAAAGGTCAGCACCAAGGTGTCAGATGGGCAGGATTCTCCATCCCGTCGGACCAAGATGCGGCGAACAGCCACCACACCCTGCTCCCTGAGCTCCTCCACTATCTGCTCCTCTGATTCCCCGCGTAGGTCAGGGCACCGCACCACACCTCTACTGGTGTTTAAGGTGCGATGGGGTTTGACCACAACAGGGATATCACCGAGCTTTCGCATTTTTAATAATGCTTCGGTCTGGTGGGGGGCGGATGCCTCCACCAACAAGGTTCCATTGCACACTTTCTTGACCGAAGTCACGTCGCCGGCAATGCCCTTGATGACTTTGGCGATAAGGAAGGGCGACGCCTTCCCCAAGGCTGCACCATCCTCCCCAGAGATGGAAATAAACCGGGGAGGATAGGAAGAAGGTATGGATGTTTGTTGGACTGCACCCAAAATCTTAGATGCAGGAACATGCTTTGCATCAGCGGTGGAACCCTGCACCTTAAGGCTAAGAGGTCGTTGCCTCTTGTTAAGGGCAGGTGCCGATGTCATAGACGTCACAGGTTCGTTCCCTGATCCAGTTGGCTTACTGGGGGAACACGGCCTCTTTGTTGGAGCAGTACATGTCTCCATCAGCTCAGTGGCAGCTGGCCCACTCAATTGGGTGGGACCGAGCCCGCCATCTTCCGGCTCAACACTAGTCAATGAAACTAAAGAAGGGGGAGGGGTGGGGTTATTTGTAGAGGCCCCCAGCCTCTGGGTTATAGTTGCCATAATTGTTATTAATTATGATTTCGCTGCCCGCAGGTCTTACCCACCACCGAGCCCAACGAGGGGACGCCCATTCAGGTCGCCAAGGTTCCTCGGGCAGGATACCATTAGGGTGGCATAATCCCCGAGTACCGGACCATTGGCATCGGGGTTGACTGCTGGTCCACTTACAGTCACCCTAGGAGGCATAACAACTTATGCGCCCCCGGCCGATTGACCAAAACCGGGCTACTGCCTTGGCCTCCCGTTTGCCCCGGAAGCTGTGGCCAAAGTGATGTTTTGGAGACTGTGGATCACAACCCTAGTCCCTGATGTCTGTCAGCCACCTCACCAGTGTGGAGTGGCCAAGAGACATCGCAGGGCATGCGCCTCCTCAACCACCAGGATCCGCTTTTTTCAGGGTACAGGTCTCCACGCACGGCAAACATGCAGGTAGGCGTTTGTTTATGGTCACCTCAGTGAGGAGCCTACATCGACCACGTACAAGTCAGTTTGAACAAGCAAACAACCACGATGTTGGTATCGTCCTGTCCAGAACACGTCATAGACAGAGACGAATGTGGTGTTGTCCAGACTGGGGAAGAAAAAGTCACCCCTTTTAGTCGCCTCTTACGACATGCAGGTATGCAGTGTGCCTATTCTACCCCGGGCACACACGGGTAACGTTTTTACATGCATGGCCTGTTTTTATCAACAGGATGTCATGATAATAGGATCTAGAAGAAACAATGCTTTCTTCATAGTGTGATTTTGGACAGGGGTGTGTGTTTGCAGAGGTTTGTAAGGGATCGTGTCCCTACAATTACATACAGAAAGATAGAAAATGATAAACAGAAGATGAAACGTTCCCATATGTTGTCTTCCATACATGTGGCAGCTTACTTTCTTTACTTATAAATTGCCATTTTTCATAAAGTAATCATTTCAAGGCTCATGTACATAGCAACCCTTCCTCTCAGATTTAGGGTTTGCTATCAGGGGATAACATTTGGTGGTTTGTTTTGACACACCCTATTTATTCAGTCAACCCTCATGCATTCACACTTTGTGAGTCAGGATATACACAGATCCAGAAGCCCGCCTACCGTCTACCGGAGCCCGCCTTAGTACTTATGCTACCCCAGACAAAGCGACGAATTATTGCTCTGCTCTGGAGAAAAAGGCACTTTAAACATACAGTAGAGTCCCACTAATTTGACATAATTGGGACAGGCGTTATGTCAGATAAGCTAAAACGTCGAATAATCCAAAATGAATAAAATAACTGTTATTACATAAATGGATATATTAAAAATGATAGAAAACAAGCACTGATTGTTCATAATTAATTATGAATCTATACATATAAATATGTATTTAATGTTTAAATAAATTTGTTATCAGACTTTGTTTTCCACATTGGTATTTCTTTCTGGCAGGAATATCGCACCAACAGTGCAAAATATGACCACACAAAGAGGGTGTCGGTTAATACAGAACGTTGGATATCTGGGACTCTACTGTACATCCAGTGATCAGAGAGGGGAAAACAAGGCTAATAGTAAAGGGAAAAGTGGAAAAAAATTTGGCAAGTTTATCACCTCTCAACTGTGATGTTGGAAGAGCAAAGCAAATCCCTGGTTTTCAGATGTAACCCCTCATGTATACTGTAAAGTCATTTACTGCAAATCCTCCTCATTTGCAAATGCTCCTCATTCAATCCTACTCATTTGCAAATCCGAACTTTGCGAATGTCTCAGCTGAGCTCTAAAGTAAAGCATTTCCTGGGAATTCCCATGGGATCAAAGAAACATAGCAATGCCCATAGAGTTATAGTATTTGAAAATCTCATGAGAACTGCTGAATCTCCTGGGATTCTATAGGAAGCCATTGTCCAGGATTTTCAATGAGACCCAAGTATCATTGCAGTCCCTAAAACCTGATTTACATCAGGCAAATAGCAAGTGAAAGTATGATATCAATGGGTTAGTTGCAACATATGAGCAATGCTAAGACAGGCGGGTGGTCACGTAAAATGGATAGATTCTCTTCCAATTTTTTGGGCAAGTAACGCCTTCCCACAATCCCTCACTGCTAAATTGCTGCTTCTAATTGGTTGCTGCTGTGAATGCATCACAGGAGAACAAAGGTAGTGGGATTTGCAGGATTTGGTCAGAAGGCAGCTACAAAAAAATTTCGTCTAATATTTCTCCATTGTTTGCTGTTTGTGAACATGCACTTGGACTGAGAATTCAACAATCAAATTTGTTTCAGAATATTTACAGCGTGAGTACTTGTGGAACCTTAATTCTCCACTGTACAAAAATAAATGGGCATGAACATACCTGGATTCACTGAAAAGGAGATTAAAATGAACTGATATTTATTCCTATTTTTACTACTAATTTAATTGGATCTCTATAGTAGATTTGTAGTGTTTTATCTTGACAGCTTCTCAATTATGAACTTGCATGTGAACAATTATTTGCTACTTGCATGTACATCACTTGTTACTTGCACTTGCTACTTGCGTGGTGTGAATCAGGCTTAAGTGCAATCTGTCTTGTTGGCAGGTGCTGAATTATGCCTCAATGTCCTAAATTCGATACTGGATTGAAGTGGGTTGGCTTCTTTCAGGAAGTGGCATAGCGTAGGTTGCAAGAGCCTGCGGCAAGGCAAAAACTGGCGCCCCCTAACTTATCGACAGACCAGTGGTCTTATAGACTAGTGGTCAGCAAACTCATCGGTCAAAAGAACCAAATATCAACAATACATGATTGGGATTTCTTTTGAGAGCCAAATTTCTTAAACTTACACTATCTAGGTAGTAACACCATTTACTAACTTAATAATGATCTTATTTATTGATAGAAATTAAATTTTTGGAAATGACTGGTTAGGGCAGGTGGAATGAGGTAGAAGGAATGAGGAGGTAGAAGCAGCCATCAAGCAAAAGAAGGTTGCTTTCCACAGCTGGTGGGAGTTAGGGGACAATACAATACACTGTAGGCAGGTCAAGACCACAACTAGGAGGATCACTGCCCTGGCCAAGCACCAAAAGTATGAGGCCTTCAAGCTTTCCAAATCTAAAGATAGGTCAGCTACAGACATACCCTAAGCCATAACAGTGCAGGATAGTGAAGGTAGGGTCCTGTTTTCCCCATTAGAGATAAAGAGAAGGTGGGAGTACTTCCAAACCCTCTTGAATACTGCAAGTGGAGAGGAGGACTTTGCCACAAATCCTGCAGCGACAGGGGTGGTGGACTGTGTAACAGAGGAATAAGTAGCCAAGGCACTTAGGAAGATGAAAGGCTGAAAAACTGTAGGCCCTGATAGAATCCCCATCAAAGTGTGGCATAGCCTAGGAAGGACAGGCACCATGTGTGTAGGGAAACTTTTCAGGAGGTTAGCTGGTGGAGATGCAATGCCACCTGCATGGCATGAGAGTTGGATTGTATCACTTTTCAAGGGCAAAGGAGATGTCCAAGATTGTGGTAACTATAGGGGTATAAAGCTAATGAGCCACTCCATGAAACTCTGGGAGAGAGTAATGGAACGCCACCTCCGGGGTAGAAGTAGTGTCTATGGAAATCAGTTTGGGTTTTGGCCAGGTAGTCCCGCAATGGAGCCAATCTTCATTCTGATTGTGGCTGTTTGTTGGTGTCTTAGGACCCTTCAACTACAAGGTCATTAGAGCCCCGTCCACAGTATAGTTCTTATGAAGAGATTGCACAGACACTACACAAATGCGACGATTATTGGGTATTAGCGGTACCCAGTTTTCCCAAGCGACCACCCACGTTACTACTAGCTGGAGTTGTGTTGCTTAACTTCAGTGATCAGACGAGAACTGGTATGTCCAACACAATTTGTCGCTCCCTCTTCATTCCGAGGCAGATGATAGAAAAGTATAGGGCAGCAAAAAGATCTCCATGCTTCTTTATTAACCTGCAGAAGGTCTATAACAGTGTCCAACGACAGGTAATTTGGGAGGTATTACGAAAATGGGGAGTAGAAAAAGTGTTTATTTCAATCGTCCAGGATATGTATGAGGGCTTCACGGCCACGGCAAGGACACCTTGGGGGAATAGCAGGGGCTTTCCAGTGAAAGTTTGGGTGCACCAAGGTTTGACACTTAGTCCATACCTTTTCATCCTGGTCATTGACGAACTGCTTATGGGGGTAAGAGATTGGGCCCCTCAGTGCTTGGCATTTTCCTTTTGGAAAAGCTAGCGACAGTGGAGAACAGATAGCGAAGGGACTAAACGATATTAGAGGAATGATAGAAAAGGGAGGACTAAAGATGAACATGACAAAGACAGAGCATTTAGCTTTCATTTGGGAAGGACAGGAAAATAACAGTGACGTACGTTCGAGGGGCGAACTGGTGAAATAGGTGGATCAACGTTCCAAAGCAGTGGGGAGATAGACTTGGATGTGACCCATAGAATCAATGGAGGTGGCTGAAGTTGAGACAGGCAAGCGGAGTCCTGTGTGATAGAAGGGTCCCAATCAAGCTGAAAGGGAAGTTCTACAGGGCAGTGGTTAGGCCCAGGCCTGCTATGCTGTGTGGATCGGAGTGTTGGGCAGTAAGGAAGAGCCACGTCAATAGAATGCAAGTGGCCGAGATGCATGTGATGTGGTACATGAGTGACGTGTTGAGAGCTGATAGAATTAGGAATGCCTATATTAGAGGTAGCCTGGCGTGGTGGACGTTAAAGAAAAATTCTTTTGTCATCCACATGTGATTTGTGGATGCAACAAGCAATCGCAATCGCAAATCGCAAAATGTGAACGATGTGGCTCGTTCGGAATTTTTTTCAACCCTTAAAATTTTGCGCCCCCTAAAATTTTGCGCCCGGGGCGGCCGCCCCCTAAGACCCCCCCACGCTACGCCACTGCTTTCAGGCAAGATAGAGGCCTCTTGAGTAACTTCTATCATTGAAAGGTTCATTCCACGTTAGATAACCTTAGTTACATGCAGGGGCGGATCCAGCAGCGGATGAAGTGCACAAAAAGTGCGCCCCAAATATTTTTAAATACTGTATTCAGAATCCCTTCGTAACATTCTAGCTAGCAATTACAATAGGTCCTCTACTGCCCCTTGGAATGCAACTGTTGCAGTGGCAGTATAGAAATGGGGGAGCGGTGAGTTGCGTTGGACACACCAGTTCTCGTCTGATCACTGAAGTTAAGCAACGCAAGCCCAGTTAGTACTGACATGGGTGGTCGCTCGGGAAAGCTGGGTACTGCTAATACCCAATAATCGTCGCATTAGTGTAGTGTCTGTGCAGTATATGCATTAGAACTATACAGTGGACGGGTCTCTAATGACCTCGTAGTTGACGGGAGCTTAAACTCCAACAAAAAATTGAATATTGTTAACGTTTCCGTCGTTCCTGTCGAATAATTGAAATTCCACAAAACTATTTTCTATTTATTATAATAAGGTCCGAGTCAAAATGAAAGCACCATGCCACCAATGCAGTACTTTATAGCAACAACTAACGTAATGAAAAAAGTATCCTTTACTAAGCAGTTTCATCTTTGTGACTAAACCGTGACGGTTCAAGATACAGTAAAACCTGTCTACATTGAGCACCTGCCGTTCCGTTCAAAAGTTGTCAACGTAGACAGTTGCTCATTGTATGAAGGTGCTCATTGTATCAAGGTGAAACAACAGGATGAAATAAGTGTCAGCTTCTACAAATTCCCCACATACTGTACATTGATATGAAAAGTGAATACTGTATTTTCCTAAATCATTCAAACCATGCAGTGCTGGACTTGAAGTTTTCAGTTCTCAAAGAGGTAGAAAAACTCAGTGACGGATCCAGCAGCAGATATTGGGGGAACACTTCAAATAGTCAGAATCTGAAAAAAATTTCAGGGGAATCCCAGCTTTTGGTATGGTGTTTTTCCATTTTTAAAGAAGGGCATCACAAAAATGAGTGAAGCGTCAACTAAGAACAATCCTAGGTATGAAATTAATGCATTATTTAACAGAAATGTAATTGTATCTTTCGTTGGTTATGTATATTCTATATGACTACAGAACAGAATAGTGCTGAGTTGTTTTTGTGGTTTGAAAGCTTATCAATTTTTCAATCATCCTTCTGGAAGGATGTCAGTAAAAAATGCCACAGGTAGACTTGATTGCTTTTTATGTTTCACTGCAATATCTCTATTTATGGAAGTTTTATATATTTTTTATTGTTAAAAATTAATCATTTTATACCATAAGTTACTAAAATAAGTCACTAATAGTTAGTATTTTTAAATAAATTGCTGATATATAATCTAAAATCTAGCAACTGTTTATAATGAACTTCTTATTTTAGGGAGTCAAACATTTTAGAAACATTTTGGAAAATGATGAAATTGAGATCCCACAAGAAGGAGTTGAAATCGGTGTTATGCCCCCTACAAATGCAAATGCTGATTTGACAGATGAAGACTCTGGTGATGAAGTTGCTGCAAGCATTGATGATCTCCCAAGAAGTCCCTTCACATGATCTCCCTTCACTTTTGAACATCACAAATCAAATACAAAACCAGGACAGTTCTGAAGATGAAGACAGTCAACCAAAAACAAAACAGACTAGGAGTACTGCAAAGAAAAGGATAACCTATGATTGGCAAAGTAAAGTTAGTTGTCAGTCACAAATTGATGAATGGCCACCTATGTATGGACATAAAAATCATGTATCACCATTAGAATATTTTCAATTATTTTTTGAATATTTTCAATTATTTTTTGAATA
>JAAFCE010008833.1:9903973-9915188 GCA_013389805.1 Trigoniulus corallinus
ATTTTTTGAATATTTTCAATTATTTTTTGAATATTTTCAATTATTTTCTGCCACTCTGCCTCAGAGGGGCAGAGTGGCAGAAGATGTAACGAATTCAGAAGTGGAGTGCTTTGTTGCTATTTTGTTATTGAGTGGCTACAATCCAATGGCATGAAAAAGTTTATATTGGGAAACATCTTTGGACACACATAACTCATTGGTTGCAAGTGTTATGTCAAGAGACAGATTTCAATTTATAATGTCTAATCTCCATGTTTGTGATAATTACAATTTAGATATAAAAGACAAGTTTGCTAAAATTAGACCACTTCTTTCAAAAGTTAATGAAAAATGTCTAAGCTATATGCCACATGAAAATTACCACTCAGTTGATGAAAGCATGGTTCCATATTATGGCTGCCATGGAACAAAGAAGTTCATAAGAGGAAAACCAATTAGGTTTGGTTATAAAATTTGGTGTGGTGGACCATCAAGTGGTCATTTGTCTTGACTAGAACCTTACCAAGGATCTGGTACTCTTCCTGAAAAATACAACTCTAAAGGACTAGGATATGCTGTAGTAATGACTTATGTGGATACTCTACAGAACTTCCCATATCTAATATATTTTGATAATTTTTTTTACATCTTTTGATTTGTTAGTGGACTTAAGAATAAAAAATTTTGGAGCTACAGGCACTATGAGAGCAAACAGGTTAGGAAAATCATTTCCCTTTGCAAAAGCAGAAATGAAGAAGACAAGAGGAAATTATGAATTTTGCAGTGATATAAAGAACAATATAATGACTGTTATGTGGAATGACAACAATGTTGTCATTCAATGTTGTGACCATGGCCACTAATTTTGATTCAATTTTGCCTGAACATAATGTTTCAAGATTTTCTCAAGTAAAGAAGAAAAAAGTTACCACAAAGCAGCCAAATTTGATTTTAAATTATAACAGAAGAATGGGGGAATCGACAGAGCAGACCAAAATATATCTTTCTATAGAGTTTCAATAAGAGAGAAAAAATGTTATTTTCCACTTGTTGCCCACCTTATTGATGTTGCAGAAAACAATGCCTGGCAAATACACAGAAATGATGGAGGGAATATGGACCACATATAATTTCTCAGACAAATCATTTTAGCAATTTTGGAAAGCAATAAAAGAATTATTACAGCAAAAGGAAGACCTTCCAAAATTGCAAAAGTGGACAGTAGGTTAGAAAATCAACATAAAGAATTGTGTTCATTTTACATATTTAAAAAATATATTTTATATTTGTAGATATGACAAAGTAGAACACTACATGGCAGAATTAGAAGTAGACATAAAAACTGGAAAGAAAAAGCAACTGCATTGTAGGGAATGCAAGTGTGATTTACCACTTCATGTCACGTGTTTTTTATCATTTCATACTAAATAAACCTTTAAACATACAACTACTTATTATATAGTTCATTTTATAAGAAATAAATCCTTGATTGAGTCTAAAAATATTTATTTTTTTTTACAACCAAGTGTACCTGTGGCATATACTACTGACATCCGTAAGGAAGGATGACCTTTTGTGAAGCCCCTAGTACTCAAAAAAAATTTTTTTTGGTATTTCCTATTTCTAGTGGCATACTATATCAAAACAAAATTCGTTTTTTAAAAAAATTAAGAGAAAATTAATTCAGTGTTATCTGGGTTAATTGCGAATGGACATCATACCTCAGATATCATACTCTATATAATTTATGCTAATAAAATAGGACTTGACATGATATAGGGCATTTATGTTAATGACATAGGGCTATCAGCAGATGGCACCTGCATTGCAAGGGTGGTGGATGAAGGGTTATCTTCCTGTACAGAATTGCAACAGGACCTAAACAAGATGTATAACTGGAGCATAAAGTGGGAGTCACTGACATTAAACCTGCAAAAATGTAGCTTTCTTATGATAAGCAAGTCTTGAAGGCGATTTGATCTTGCTTATTGCATAGGTGGTGTGAGGGTTAAGAGGGTTGAGATCCAGAAGTTCTTTGGAATTATTCTAAATACTATGGTCACCTGGATGGAATACACTGACAAATTGATTGGGAATACTGGGCATGCCCTCCGTTTGATTAGTAGAGTCCTAGGGGACAGCACAAAGGAAAGTTTTTCACTGGTATAGCCAATTGTAGAGTATTGTAGTCCAATTTGGTACCCCTTATAGGCAGGATTTATCTAGGGAAATTGAAATTATTCAAAGGAGGGCAGCAAGAATTGTGTTATATCACTTCTCTTGAAGATTGAGTGTCTCACACATGATCACAGAAAGTCTTTGGCAGCTTATCCCTTGCAGAGTATAGAGGGAGAAATGATCATCCATTCAAATTGAAGGGGATCACTGCACAAACAGAGTGTATTACTGGTCTTTTTCCAAGGGTCATTTGGCTATTGGAATGCTCTTGGTTAGGGTAATCTGGCAAACTTTCTGCAAGAAAGTGCCATTACAGCAGGTGGGCAATGCATGACAATGGATGCTATGCATCAGGTGGGTTACAAATTAGGAATGAGAGTCATTCTCTCTGCTGCCAATTTGACCTATAAGGGCTGCTTGCAGTGTATTCAATTAGAATGCAATCATGTTCCCAGTGGCTCACTAATCTGTCAGGGAAACAAAATTCCACTATCAACTGGTCACTAGCTGTATCCCAGTAGGCCTACCTAGGTCTAATAGCTGGCCAGTGACAATAGGTAGACTAAAGTACAGCCAGATTTCTTTCATACTGCATGTCATTTACTGTTTTATTGACAGCTGTCACTAAAATTTTAAAAAGGGGAATTACAAAAAAAATTGAGGCTCACACAGTAAAACGAAAGTCATTTTCGTTTGTTGGAGTTTAAGGTCCCGTCAATTACAAGGTCATTAGAGACCCGTCCACTGTATAGTGCTAATGCATATACTGCACAGACACTACACTAATGCGACGATTATTGAGTATTAGCAGTACCCAGCTTTCCCAAGCAACCACCCATGTCAGTACTAACTGGGCTTGCGTTGCTTAACTTCAGCGATCAGACGAGAACTGGTGTGTCCAACACAACTCGCCGCTCTATCATTTTTGTGAACAGCATACAAAAATACATAAAATATCTCTATTGGTGTTTCCGTATTTTTTTTGGCTGTTCCACAGTGTAATTATTATGTGATGTGGTAAAACTTGGACACATTGTACAGTAAAAATATAGTGTCACTGATAATTTTTCTTTTGCTACGTGTATTTACTCGTAAAATTTACAGCACGTTGTGTACCTAATGATGAATTTACTAAATATTTGACACATTATTATAGTGTATGTCATAATGCTACTAATATATTGTATTGCAATGTTTTTGATGACGAAGTTGGATATAAATGTGGAGAAAAACTGACATTCACCTTACATTACATTTTTGTTTTCCCGTATGTCGGATATCTGTCACTGCATAATGGTGAGTAGCGAATGTCTTTATTTCTCCGTACCCAACGTTTTTGTGGAGCTGTTGTCGATAAGACTTTATTAATAGTAGGTAGGCGTTATTAATTTTTCCCTCTCGTTTCCTACTGAGCTTGAAATTGTATGCGTTGGTCAATCAACTTTCGATATTCAAATTCGATGAATATCTTTATCTCATGCTATTAGCCCTTAATCACTAACCTTCCAAATACTTGCACTATTACTAACTATTAGTCTGATAGATTAACAAAATTTATTTAATAAAAAAGAGAAATATTGCATGATTTTTGCCCAAATTGGCATTTATGAATTAATGATCATTGTATTTATAGAAAGTGATATACAATTTAATTTCAATCTTTCTCATAACAGTCTACACTAATGTTTCTTTGATGTTATCTGCTGATGGGCTTCAAATATATAGCACAGGAATATTGTGTCATATGATAACTCTCGTAAGGGCAAAAGGTGCATATCCTTCCTATTCTGGGTTTTGATGGTCCACCTCATTCCTCTGCAAGATTTTCTTTTAGTAGATCTGAAACCCTCAACGATAATGGCAAAGTTTTAGAATTTAATTGGTGCTTCAGCCATGGGTTTATTTGATTTTCAGCCAAATCCTTGTCACCAGTTAGGACAGTTTCTTTAGTCAATGTATCCTCAAACCTAGTTGTGGGTCATATATGCAGTGGCATAGCGTGGGGGGCCAAGGGGGCGGCCGCCCCGGGCGCAAAATTTTATGGGTACAAATAATTTTCAAACGAAAAATAAGATAAAATCAGCGCACAATATCTTTCACTTTTGCTATTTCCTATTCTCAGTCTCATTGTGAAAAGTGGTCAGTGCTTGTTGCGTCCAAAAATCACACGTGGGTGACAAAAGTATTTTCATAAAGCACAAAGTTACCTGTATTTTTCTAACCGGCCTGGACAGGGCCGGTGTGATGGATGTGTGAACTGAATGACAGCACAGGGCCCCACACATTCTGATTAATGCGCCAATTTAGAGAAGGACCTGTATGGGGCCCTGCAAAATACAGCACCAACCCTAACCAGCAATCATCATCATACCCTTATTCCGCCTGTGGCAGGGTCAGGTCAGCGGGTGCTAGCATTCCACTCCTGTCTGTCTCCCACCAGCTCACCATCCACCCCCACACTGACATGTCCTTATGGACCACCTGTTCCCACGTCTGTTTCGGTCTCCCCCAGGCTCCAGGTGCTACCAACCACCTGCATTCCTGGCAAGGACGTAACGAGCTCCTCCTCCCCCTCTTCTCATGACGTGTTCATACCACCTCAGCCTATTCTCCCTCAATTTTTCTGCAATGTCCACCGCCCCAGGGCTACCTTTAATATTCTATTAGCTCTCAACATGCTACTCATGAACTGCATCATTTGCATCTTGGTGACTTGCATTCTATTGACGTGGCTCTTCCTTACTGCCCAACACTCTGATCCATACAGCCAAGCTGGCCTAACCACTGCCCTGTAGAACTCTCCTTTCAGCTTGTTCAGGACTCTTCTATCACACAGGACTCTGCTTGCCTGTCTCCACTTCCACCACCCCCCATTGATTCTGTGGGTGACATCCAAGTCCATGTCACCATTGCTCTGGAACGTTGATCCTAAGTACTTTACCTCTTGCACCTTTCTCACCAGTTTGCCCCTCAAACGTACGTCACTTTTTTTTCCTGTCCTTTCCAATTGAAAGCTTAATGCTCTGTCTTCGTTATGTTCATCTTCAGCCCTCCCTTGTCTATCACTCCTTTAATACCGTTTAGTCCCTTCTCTGTCTGTTCTCTGCTGTTGCTAGCTTTTCCCATATCATCGGCAAACGCCAAGAACTGAGGGGCCCAATCTCCTGCCCCCATAAGCAGTTCATCCAAATCCAGGATGAAAAGGTATGGACTAGGTGCCAAACCTTGGTGCACCACCACTTTGACTGGAAAGCCCCCGGTATTCCCCCAAGGTGTCCTTACCTTGGCTGTGGAGCCCTCGTACATATCCTGGACTATTCGAATAAACACTTCTTCTTCTCCCCATTTTCATAATACCTCCCAAACTAGCTGTCTCTGTACACTGTTATAGGCCTTCTCTAGGATTGATAAAGGTGGCATGGAGATCTTTCTCTGCTGCCCTACATTTTTCTATGATCTGCCTGAGATTAAAGATTGGCTCCATTATGGACCTACCTGGCCTATACCCGAACTGATTTACATGGACAAAGTTCTGTCCCAGAGCGGCGTTCCATTACTCTCTCCCAGTGCTTCATGGAGTGGCTCATTTGCTTTATACTCCTATAGTTACCACAACCTTGGACATCTCCTTTGCCCTTGAAGAGTGGTACTATCCAACTCTCATGCCATGCAGATGGCATGGTGGTTAGCTAAAGTACTGAAAAGTTTCCCTAGACACTTAGGCTATGCCACACTTTGATGGGGATTCTATCAGGGCCTATAGGTTTTCAGTGTTTCATCTTCTGAAGTGCCCTGGCTACCTCTTACTCTGTTACGTGGTCCAACACCCCTGTTGATGCAGGATAGGTGGCAAAGTCCTCCTCTCCTCCTGCAGTATTAAAGAGGTTTTGGAAGTACTCCTCCCACCTCCTCTTTACCTCTGATGGGGAAAAGAGGACCCTACCTTCACTGTTATGGCTCGGGGTATGTCTGTAGCTGCCCTATCTCTAGCCTTGGCAAGCTTGAACACTTCTCTCTCTCTAACTGCTCTCTCTCTCTCTCTCTCTCCCTTTGTCTCTAACTGCTCATAGAGGGCCTCATACTTCTGGTGCTTGGACAGGGCAATAATCTCCCTAGTGGTGGTCTTTATGTTAATGATATTGGGCATTGCACATGCATTACAAGGGTAGGGGATGAAGGGTTATCTTCCTCCACAGAATTACAACATGACCTAAACAAGATATATCATTAGAGCAGAAAGTGGGAGTTGTCATTAAACCTGCACAAATGTAGCTTTCTTAGGATAAGCAGGTCTAGAGAGGAAGTTGATTTTACTTATTGTATGGGTGGTGTTAGGTTTAATAGGGTTGAGACCCACTTAGCACATTGACAAATTGGAAAGGCTGAGCATGCTCTCCGTTTGGTTAGACTAGTATTGGGAGATGGCACAAAGGAAGTAAAAGAAGTAGCCATTTTTTTCACTGGTACATCCAATAGTGGATGGCTGCAAGAATCGTGCTGCATCGCTTCTCCCACAGGTTGAGTGTCTCAGACATGATCAAGGATCTAGGGTGGGACTCTTCCCCGTGTGTGCCAGGGGTAGAATAGGCACACTGCATACCTGCATGTCATAAGAGGCGACTAAAAGGGGTGACTTTTTCTTGCTCCAGATAGGACAACACCACTGTCGTCTTTGTCTATGATGTGTTCTGGACAGGACGATACTACCATCATGGTTGTTTGTGTGTTTGGTTACCCGCGTGTGCCCGGGGTAGAATAGGCACACTGCAAACCTGCATGTCGTAAGAGGCGACTAAAAGGGGTGACCTTTCTTGCCCCAGTCTGGACAACACCACTGTCGTCCTTGTCTATGACGTGTTATGGACAGGACGATACCAACATCGTGGTTGTTCCAGTGTTCGGTCTGACTTGTTCTCGGTGGATGTAGGCTCCTCAATGAGGTGACTGTAAACAAACGCCTACCCGCGTGTTTGCCGTGCGTGGAGACCCGTACCCAGGGAAAAGCGGATCCTGGTGGTTGAGGAGGCGCATGCCCTGCGATGTCTCTTGGCCACTCCACACTGGTGAGGTGGCTGACAGACATCGGGGACTAGGGTTGCAACCCACAGCCTCCAAAACATCACTTTGGCCATAGCTTCCAGGGAAAACGGGAGGCCAAGGCAGTAGCTCAGTCTTGGTCAATTGGCTGGGGGCACATAAGTGGTTATGCCTCCTAGGGTGACTGTAAGTGGACCGGCAGTCAACCCCGATGCCAATGGTCCGGTACTCGGGGATTATGCCACCCTAGCGGTATCCTGTCCGTGTAGTCTCAATGACCCGAATGGGCGTCCCCTCGTTGGGCTCGGTGGTGGGTAAGACCTGCGGGCAGCGAAATCATAATTAATAAAAATTATGGCAACTATAACCCAGAGGCTGGGGGCCTCTACAAATAACCCGACCCCTCCCCCTTCTTTAGCTTCATTGACTTGTGTTGACCCGGAAGATGGCGGGCTCGGTCCCACCCAATTGAGTGGGCCAGCTGCCACTGAGCTAATGGAGACATGTACCGCTCCAACAAAGAGGCCGCGTTCGCCCAGTAAGCCAACTGGATCAGGGAACGAACCTGTGGCGTCATTGGCATTGGCACCTGCCCTTAACAAGAGGCAGCGACCTCTTAGCCTTAAGGTGCAGGGTTCCACCGCCGATGCAAAGCATGTTCCTGCATCTAAGATTTTGGGTGCAGTCCAACAACCATCCATACCTTCTTCCTATCCTCCCCGGTTTATTTCCATCTCTGGGGAGGATGGTGCAGCCTTGAGGAAGGCGTCGCCCTTCCTTATCGCCAAAGCCATCAAGGGCATTGCCGGCAACGTGACTTTGGTCAAGAAACTGCGCAATGGCACCTTGTTGGTGGAGGCATCCGCCCCCCACCAGACCGAAGCATTATTAAAATTGCAAAAGCTCGGTGATATCCCCGTTGTGGTCGAACCCCATCGCGCCTTAAACACCAGTAGAGGTGTGGTGCGGTGCCCTGACCTATGCAGGGAATCAGAGGAGGAGATAGTGGAGGAGCTCAGGGACCAGGGTGTGGTCGCTGTTCACCGCACCTCGGTCCGATGGGATGGAGAATCCCACCCATCTGACACCTTGGTGCTGACCTTTGGTAGGCCCAAGGTGCAGGAGTACATCATGGTTGGCTACCTCCGCTTGCCTGTGCATGCCTTCATTCCGAGTCCGCTTTGATGCTTCAAGTGCCTGCGATATGGCCATGGGCAGAATTCGTGTTCTGCCAAGGCCATGTGTGGCACTTGTGGACAGGGTGACCACTCCCCCGAGCCTTGTAAGACTGCACCTGTCTGCTTAAACTTTAAGGGCAACCACCCCGCCTCTTCTTGGGATTGCGCTACTTGGCTGCAGGAATGCGCGATCCAGGAGCTGCGCGTCCAGAAGGGTATCAGTTTTCTGGATGCACAGCGGCTGCTAGCCTTGCCAGGGACCTCCACTCGTGGAGTGTGCAGGTGCTGCAAAGGCAGCTGCTGTGTCCTCTGTCTGTACCCAGACGGACACCCTACCTCAGCTCCCCCTCTCATCCGTTTAACGCCCTCTCGGGCTTGTGGGGTCCATTGGGTGCCGGTCTGTGCAAGAATTGGCTGCCAGACGGACCCTGACCCCATTTCTATGGGTTCTTATGGCTCCACCGCCGCCTCTGGCCCATGCATGGGCCCCCCAATAATGGCGGTGCCAGCTTCTTTGGAGGCCCCTGATGCCACTCATCAAAGAGAGGCATCTCCCTTAAAGGCCTCCCTCCCTGTCCCAGCCCAGCCAACCTCTACCACAGAGGGGGCGGTGGGTGTGACAGGAGGCAAGATAGTAGGAACACCCCTCACTACTGCCATGGGCCGTGTGTCCTTTATTCGTCCACCCAAGCTCTCTGGCCAACGGCAGAGAGCACGGGGTGGTTTCATGCCCAAAGTGGGGCACAATGGGGATTCCTCCTTCGAGATGGAGGAGGACGACCCAATTGAAGGCGTCCCTCCCTTTTCTGCAGTGGGACGGAGAAAAGGGAGGAATAGAAACAAGCCGCCTAAGTCCACCCAATGGTAAATTTCCTACTATGGAACTGTCGAGGGTTTTCCCACAAGAGGGACGAGATCAAACTGATGATCTCGAGGCACAACCCCGTCTGCATCTCCCTCCAGGAGATCCTGTGTCGAAATGATACCCCCATGTCGTTAAGGGGGTACACTGTATATGCAGACACCCGGCAGCAAGGAAGCCACCCTGTGGGCGGGGTAGCTATCCTTATCCGGATTGGTGCATGCATGTGCCAGTGGCTCTGCAGACGCCTCTGCAAGCAGTGGCGGTCTCATTGCAACTGGCTGTGCCCACCACTCTATGTTCCCTCTACATGCCACCTGGGATTGATATCCCATGGGCCGACCTTGACTCCCTCACAGCCCAGTTTCCAAGACCCTTCTTGATTATGGGTGATTTTAATGCCCATAATCTTCAATGGGGCTCGGACAGTCATAACCCCCGAGGGCGACTTGTGGAACAATGGGTGTCACATAATGGCCTCATTGTTCTAAACACAGGTGCCTCCACACATGTCAAGACTGCCACTGGTGGTCTCTCATGTATAGACCTATCCATCTGCCCTCCTGGGTTGGCACCACGTTTGCAGGGGGGGTCTTGTCAGACCCTTGTGGAAGTGATCACTTCCCCATCAGGATTAGCAGTGGAGATGGGGCATTACCCCAACACCCACCACGGTGGTGTCTGCGTTGGGCAGACTGGGAGGAGTTTGCCCACCATATCTACTTTTGCCCACTGTGTGATTTTGATGGGGTCAACGACCTAGTGAGTCACTTCACAGAGGTGGTGGTCGGGGTGGCATTGGCATGCATCCCCCAGAGCTCATGTAACCCACCACGAGCGCGGGTGCCATGGTGGACAGAGGATTGTCGGAGTGCGATTCGGGCTCACAGACGAGCCATTCGCTGCTTCCAATCTCGTCCTACCGAGGCCAGCTGTATAGACTATCTCCGAGCCCAGGCATATGCACGGCAGGTGTTCAAGGAGGCCAAACGCTCCTCATGGAGGCAGTGGCAGTGGAGGCAGTGGCCTCATGGAGAGATTGCCTTCTGCCGTGTGAAGTGGCTGAGGAACTGGCAAGGACGTTTGCAGCCATCTCCAGTTCCCAGCACTACATGGCAGCATTTATGCAGTGTAAGCAGGCTGCAGAATGCCATCCACTAAACTTCACTGGTGGTGCCCCCAAGGGGTATAACAATCCATTTCCCCCTTGGGAGCTGCGGGCAGCTCTAGCAAGAGCCAGGGACACTGCCCCTGGACCAGATAGCATCCACTATCAAATGCTACGACACCTACCAGAGACAGGCATTAGTTACCTCCTTGAGGTACTAAATTACATATGGCAGCAGCATGAAGTCCCTGCAGGTTGGCGAGAGGCTACCAACAAATTATAGACCCATTTCATTGACGAGCTGTCTCTGCAAAACCTTGGAACGAATGGTTAATTGGCGCCTGGTGTTGTATCTGGAACGGCACAACCTTCTTTCCGATGCCCAATGTGGCTTCCGTGCTGGCAGGTCTTCGGTGGATCATCTCATCTCACTGGAGACTGCAGTACATGAGGCGTTTCTCCATAGACAGCACTTAGTGGCTGTCTTCTTTGATGTGGAGAAGGCATATGATACCACATGGCGCCATGGTATACTGGAGACCTTGCACCGGTGAAGGCTCAGGGGTAATCTGCCCCTCTTCCTCCATAGCTTCATAGAAAGAGGCTGGTCTCTTTCACAAAATTTGAATTTTACATGGTTTGTTTTTAGACATCTTTGAATTTAGTCTTGAATTATTTTGGCTTTTGCCTTTTTATTTCTATGTCTGTTTTGGCTTTTGTCACTTTTATTGTTGTCTCTTTTGGCTTTTGTCACGTTTATTGTTGACTCTTTTGGCTTTTGCGTTTATATTTCTGTGTCTGTTTTGGCTTTTGCCATGTGTATTGTTATGTCTGTTTTGGCTTTTGCCACTTTTACTGTTATTTCTGTTTTGG
>JAAFCE010008833.1:9915198-9927882 GCA_013389805.1 Trigoniulus corallinus
TATGTCTGTTTTGGCTTTTGCCACTTTTACTGTTATTTCTGTTTTGGCCTTTGCCACTTTTATTGTTATGTCTGGCTTCTATTTTTATTTTTATGTCTGTTTTGGCTTTTGCCTTTATTTAGTTTTTGCAATATTTATTAGGCTATTGCCTTTTTATTCTTATTATTATTAGGGTTTTTTGCCATTATTTATTGTTATCATGGTGGGATGGCCATTTACACCCCCACCATGGTGACTGTCTTTCTGGGCCCTGATGACCTTTGTCGTCGATGGGCCGTAAAACCCTGACAAACAAACAAAAAGATACAAATGCATCTTCCTTGGACTCCTCAAGTCTTTCCACATCATCAGAAAATACCAGGCACTGAGGGGCCCATTCACCTATTCCCATCAGCAGCTCATCCATTTCTAGAGTAAAGAAGTATTGGCTAAGTGCTGACCCTTGATGCACACCAATCTGCACGTTGAATCATGCAGTGTTTCCAAATGCTGTCCTCACCCTAGTGATGGAACTATTGTACATATCCTGCAGTATCCTAATGTGACCTTCATCAAACCCTTTCTTTCTTAAAACATTCCATACCACCTGTCTTGGGACACTATCATATGCCTTCTCCAGGTCAACAAAATACTGCATGAAGGTCCTTGTTTGCTACTCTATGCTTCTCTACCATCTGTAGCAGAATAAAGATCGGTTCCATGGTGGATCTGCCAGGAATAAATACAAATTGGGTTTCCCAGACATTAGTTTGGTCTCTGAGGTGACATTTCTATGACTCACTCCCACAGCTCCATAGAATGGCTCATCAGCTTTATGCTCATATAGTTTCTACAGTCCTGGGCATCACCTTTGCCCTTCAACAGTGGGGCTATCCAACTCTCTCACCATGCAGATGGCATCTCATAACCATTTTCTATTTTATTGAAAAGCTTCCCTAGCCATGTAATTCCAGTGGTCCCCAAGATCTGCCAAACATCCATTGAGATCTTATCAGGGCCTACTGCTTTTTTACCTTTCATCTTTTGAAGAGCTTAAACTATTTCATCTACCCTCGCCCTGTCCATTGCCAGTGGGGTTATTGGTTTGCTGTCTGTGATCATTCCACAGGAGCAGCATTTAAAAGGCCACACTAATATTCCTCCCACCTTTTGATTACCTGTGCAGGACTGAACATTAACCCTACCATTGGTATCCTTCACTGTTATAGCCCTAGTAACATCCTTACTATTTCTATCCCTTGTCTTGGCCAGTCAAACACTGCTTTCTCTCCTTCCCTTGTCCCCAACTTTTCATATAAGGCCTCATACTTCTGGTGCTTGGCCAGAGCGGTAATCCTCCTGTCATTTTTCCTTGCCCAAACATATTCTGTCTTTCAAACCTGATCCCCTATTTCCCTCCATTTATGGAAAGTCACCTTCTTTAGCTTGATGGCAGTTTCTACCTCCTCATTCCACCACCATGTCTGCCTACCCTGATAAGTGCCTCCTATTCTACTAATACCTAACAATGCGTCTCCACATCTCGTAATCTTCCTAGCAACCCTGTAACACATAGCAGTCCCTGACCCCTCTCAGTCCAAGTCAACCTGGCTGCAAACCTGCTGCCAAAATCCATCTGCCTTGGTGGGTAACTTTCACCATCTAATGACTGATTCTCCTTTCCAGGTATTTTCCTACCTATCCCCTGACTCTGAAGTCCCTGAAGTCTCTCAGATTTTGGAATTAAAACAAAAGTCACAGCAATGGAGTGAAAATGGTGCCAAAGTCCACTCTAGTGCTTACATCGACCCAGACAAAAAGACAAATTGCCATCCCTTAAGAATATAATGCAAGTTCAAGCAGCAGTTTTTCTCACAGTTACAGAGAAAATGGCGCTCCTAAATTTTGGCGCCCTGGACTAATGCCCAGGTTGAATCCCCTAGAGCGGGCCCTGATGGTGCAGGTGCATAAAATGTGGCTATTGGGTTCACTATCTGTGTGTTGGGGTAGTAGGCAATAGAGAGCTTGAGTCATGCATTAGAAAACAATGTATGTTATGCAAAGCAAGAGTATTACATCCTGTGCATGTGCAAAATTCCTAATAAGGACATGTTCACTTGTACAGTATGTAATTCGTCTGCTTTGCATAACATACTGTGCATTGTTTTCTAATGGATCACTCATGCTCTCTAATGAGTGGGACATGTATGTTTATGATTTTTGCTTGTCAAATTAGACAAAAATTTTCATTTTTGTTGTCAATGTTTGGTTGTATATATGTGAAACATAATTTTGATAATGAAAGTCAAGGTATCTATGGCTAACTATGGTTTTAGCAGCAGATTTGTAAGCATGGCCCAAGGTACAATTTGGCTGTTTCAAGGTACATGAGCATATTGTACCTTTGACCCTCTCACTTTTTCCCTTGAATCTTTTTCAGGTGAGTTGGTGGGTTACATATATATGGTAATTATGTCAATAAGATATCTAAGCATCAACTGAGACAGGTGACCCCCATGAAAATGTTATTAGGGCTAAAGCTACAATTATTTTTCAAAAAAAGTGGCCCTAGGTACAACAGTCTCAAAACAACTTACATTCTTACTAATCATTAGTCCATTGAACTAACAGCACCCCGAAAAGTGCAAAGGGCTATAAAGTTTAAAATGAGCACCTGCTTCATAACTTATTTGGAAGGTTTTAGAAGGGTACTGGGAGATTAAGAAATAGCAAAAATTTAGAAATGCATTTTTTTTGCAACTTTAGAAAACATGGCAGCCTAATAGACTAATAGTTAATAAATATGGGTTAGTAAACTCTGGATTTTGGAATGCTCTGCAATATCCAAAAGGTTGATTTTTTTACCCATTTGTTAATCCATTTGCGTTTTTGGCCATGGTATTGCCAATAATACCTTCTTCAGTTCTTTAATTGTACATCACTGGTTATTAAACATTATGTGCTACTGCTATAATACAGTAGAACCTCCAAAGTTGACCACCCCTATATGTTGACCACCTCTCTAAGTTGACCAAATTTTCACAGACTGGATGTGCACCAAATTAATTAATGGATGACCAACCTCCCCATCTTGACCACCTCTGTAAGTTGTATGTTGACCACTATGACTGTGACACATAATATTGATTTAACCTCCATAAGTTGACCCCTTGTCATCCCTTGTGCCTGACAAGAGCCTTGTTAAGGGTGACAAATACAAGATTGAAAGAGTATTCAAGGAACATTTCACTGGATTGCTTAGCACTCGCTCTTCTTGGGGAAAGCTAAAGAAATTAGTGATTGGTAAGTCAGCAAATTCATGTGCATTTAAGAAA
The DNA here is from genome assembly GCA_013389805.1 of Trigoniulus corallinus. Taxonomy (NCBI): domain Eukaryota; kingdom Metazoa; phylum Arthropoda; class Diplopoda; order Spirobolida; family Trigoniulidae; genus Trigoniulus; species Trigoniulus corallinus. Next base: position 9,918,513 of record JAAFCE010008833.1, read on the forward strand.
TTAAAGACCACCCTGTAACATGGAGATCAAACAAATGTGCATGGATGACTGCTACCCTGTTTGAAGAACAGGTAAGGGGTGTGGATTAAGAAATGATCTATCCTACTAACAGTAGACAACTGCCCTGAGGAACTGCAAGTCAGTCACTTGACAAATTTGACACTTAACTTTCTTCTTCCAAATGCAACTCAAGGATCCAACCTCTTGACCAAGGTGTTATCAAATCATTCAAAGTATTTTACTAAGCCCAGCTCTTGGAGTGGGTTATTGGTAAAACATGTGTCACCAGCCTGTGGAAGCAGCTTCATTTGCTGCATCCATTAATGTTCTGGGTCCTGTCCTTTAGATAATTCTGCTTGACAAAAATTCAACCAGAAACAATGTTGACATGTTTTAGGAAAGTTGGATTTATCACAATCCAACAGACAACATTTTGGCTTCATACAGTCCATCTTCCATGGAAGAATTTTAAGAAGTAACCTTTGAAAATATTGTTGAAATGGGCAATGAAGTGTAAACCTCTAATGAATCTGATGCAGCTAACTGCTGGGGGGGGGGGCATAACCCCCAACTACCAGATCAATGGCATTGGGGCTAGCTATGCCGATCCACTAGCAGTAATAGTTTTGATTATGTAGCATTTCATACAGTTGTATACAATAAAAGCAATAATACCCATGTATCAGTACAGTACACCTAGTTCTCCATAAGTTGACCACCTCCCTATGTTGACCACTTTTCTTCCGCCCTTGGGTGGTCAACTTACAGAGGTTCTACTGTATAATGGTAATCCAGATTAGTTTTTGATGCATTTTAAATTGTGTTCTGTTTCCCCTTTTAACCAAAATCATGATTTATTTGTACAACGTACGTTATTATGTGATTTTATTTTAGAGTGGAAAGGAATTCAAAAATGTGGGCTGGATTTCAGTTCTTTGTGCGATTCTTTGGTTCAAAATACAATCAGGTAAGAAATATTGTGGTTTCCACACCTTAAGCACGTTTTGGCGATTGACCTTGTCAATTGTGGTTTGACCATGATCTAATGTCTGGTCTGACAAAAAGGAATCGCTAAAGCACTTTGGTCATACATTTTGGGACCTGTGTCAAGGAATTCATGAAACTTAAGAAAATTAATTCACTTAACTTAAAAACGAATCCAATACAATAAAAAAACAATTCCCTAAAATAAAAAACGAATTCACTAAACTAAAGAAATATGAATTCACTAAAATGAAAAAAAAACCACTAAACTAAACTAAAAAACGAATTTACTAAACTTAAAGAAATGAATTCCCTAAACATAAAATCTGAATTCCCTAAACATAAAATCTGAATTCCCTAAACTAAAAAAAATCACTAAATTAATACAAAAATGGATTGTATAATTTAAACTAATTACACAGGTCGATGATGAAAAAAATTGCCTTCAAAGCAATTATTGTTTTTTACAGTTTTAAGCATGCTGATTACTAGAAAAATAATTAAAATGTTCTGTCACGTACAGTTTAATAAAAAAATCAATTTTTAGAAATTATTCATGCCATCATGCATTCATATGTATTCATGAACTTATTAATGTTAAATGGTCTATATATGGTAAATACAAGCCGAGAAATAGTATGCTATTATTTATGGTGGACTATTGTCTAAATGTCCCTTGGACAGGATAGTTTGGCCCTTGAAATAGGTGGCTGAAGGATGATAGGGTTGTTGGCCGTTCATAAAGGAAAGGGGCAGTGATAGATCCAGCAGCAGATCAAGGGGGAACACTTCAAAATGTGCACCCCAAATATAGTATTTTTAAATATTCAGAATCCCTTACTATAAATCTAGCTAGCAAGTACAATAGGTCATCTGCTGCCTCTTACACAATGTCCTATCTCCAGTGGTTTAGCCAACTACAGATTTGATTGCAACTGTTGGACTTGCAGTATAGAAATGTGGATAGCAATGTAAAAATGCCTCATCAGTTGAAACCCATTGAGGCTTTGAGGGGTAGCAATTGTTGCATTGCTCCCCACTTTGGATCTACCCCTGGAAAGAGGCAATTGTCACTGACTAGGCACCTGGTGTTGGGCAGATCAGACAAAACACTATTGCACTGGTTGGTGGAGTTTGTACATAAGGAAATGGTGGTGTGTGGGGTGGATGGGGACCTGGTGGGAGATAATTGGGAGTGGAGAGATGCAACTCGGACATGACCCAGCTACAGGCAGGGAAAGGGTATGATGATGAAAGGATGCGTGTTGTATGGTCATGTAATGTGAAGAGGAAAGCAGAAGCATGGGGGAAAACCAAACAAACTTGGAATTAGTTTGGAGGTAGGTTGTAGTGGTAAGGGAGGATCAGGGGAAGCGCTTCAAATAAGTGCACTCCAAATATTTTTAAATATTCAGAATCAATTGTTACAATTCTAGCTAGCAATTCAACAGGTGCTCTACTGCCCCTTAGGCAGTGCCCTCTCTTCAGTGGTTTAGCCAACTGTAGACTGCACTGCAACTGTTGAACTCGCAGTATAGAAATGGGGATAGCAGTGTGAAAATGCCTCATCAGATACAAAGGTGAATCATGCATCAGTTGAAATATTTGCCCCATTGAGGCACTGAGGAGGTAGAAATTGCTGCATTGCCCCCTCTCCTGGATCCACCACTGTCTGGAACCCACTGACCCACCCCTGCCACAGGTCGGATAAGGATATGATGATAAAGCATAAGAGATTACTGTTGTGTGGGACAGCAAATGCATGAAACAGGCGTCTTCAAATGTTCTACACAATGGGTTTTTGGGTTGATATCGAATCGAAAGGCTGGCTGCCTATGGTTGGAAGGTTTTAATAAAACAATAGATAAAGACCATACATGGGCCGTCATGCATCAAAAAATATGATAGCTTCAGAAATACCTGCATGTGTGTGCCTGAATTCCATTTCATTCAAATGGGTACCCTTGTTATTGAACAATGTGGAACTCTCTGGGTATTGATATAAGGGTTAAAAAGTGATCTCAAGTAACTCCACCAGAGGAAAATTAAATCATTATGTATTCAATCATTACTAGACCTATAACATAAATGTAAAGTATGTATTTGTGGAGTGATAAAATGAAAATGAAAATACTGCAATTTCCTTTATTTCTTCCAAACTATGAAAATGTTTTGAGAGAAAACCTTACATGATAGAAAAAAATGAATTGCGTTTTTGGAATCAGCACACCTAATAATATAAATCACCTAAAAATCAGTTATCAAAAGTAAAACAATTTCTAAAAAGTATTTTTTTGCAGGCCTGTGTTACCAGTACCTTCCATCATCTGCTAAAACTAGTTGGAGCATTCTGCCATTTTTCATTTTTCCTTGTCCAAGTGCACTGACCATGCTTTTATTTTGGTTATGTTGGTCATCCTTTGGTCTGACCACAGTTGACCACAGCAATTGATCAATCCAGTTTTGGCAATGTTAAAATGCATTGTTTCTAAAACAATGTGAGCAAAATTGAACTGGTCAATTGACAAAACGCACCTACTGCATTTTAAATTAGACAGTAGGAAGTCACCATATTTGGTATCTGAATAAACTGATTTAATAGCCCAGACATCAATTGAATTGTGAATGGTTTACCCATATTTCCTCATTATCTGGCCTATAGTGTCGTCGCATAGTGGGTATAAAATTGCATTAATCCCACTACCGAATTAATTATACAAGCTGTTGTTTAATGATCATCATCATACCTACCCTTATTCTGCATGCAGCAGATTTGGGTCTGCAGGTTCTAGCCCTCCACTTCTACTTATCTTCCACCAAGTCCCCATCCACCTCAAACAAGAAGATGGCTTAGCATGGCAGGAGCGGGGGTGTGGCCCACCCTGGGTGGCAAAATTTCACAATAAATAATAATAGTATTCTGAAATTTGAACTAAAATTCCAAATCATTTCTTTTCACATTTTTGCTGCACCTAGAATTCGGATCGATTAAAATAAAAGTAGAACTCAGGGAGAAAATATTAGTAGAAATTAGGGGGCTAAGGATTTAAATACCTGAATAAAATGGGCGGCGAATTTGGCCTATGCCCCGGGAGGCTGAAACCCACGCTATGCCACTGAGGTGGGAGGCAGATAGTGATGAAAACGGCCTACAAGAATTTCCATAACAATATTTTGGGGAAAGGCTCAAGGTGTTTTGAGGGTACCTGAAGAAGTGTGGAAAGGGGGATTATAGGTTTACAGCTATTAACAATGGGTCAGGATTCTTAGTTAACGATAGCCTTATAGCAGCAAATATTTCATTCAGGACTGTTTGTTTGCTTTAATTTTTTAATGATTAAATTTCCAATCTATCTTGGGAAATCGAAATCATCCAAAGGAGGGCAGCAATCATTGTAGACTGAATGTATCAGATACGATCAGAGAATTACGGTGGTACTCAATACGTCAGAGGCGGTTATCTGACATTCCTTTTAACAGACTATTGAAAGTATGGTACAAGGATCCTCCAGTTGGCAGATTATCCCTTGAAGAGTATAGGGGCAGAAATGATCATCCATTTAAATTTAAGGAGATCAGAGCACAGACATACTCGCATTATTGGTCTTTCTTCCAAGGATCATTGGGCAATGGAATGCTCTTAGAGAGGATAATGTGAGGAACTATCTGAACGAAGGTGCCAATATAGCAGGAATGAATGCTGGAATTAATTGGTTGGATATGAATATGAATATGTAATCCTTTTTGACGGATACCTTGCTAACAAGATTTTTCATGTCAGGCCCATATGCCTATATCTCCACCAGCACCCTAGCAGTACCTTTGCCTTTTGCACCCATTCCAGCCATTCCACACCAGAACCCATCAACCCCAGAACCTCTTCCAAGGTGGGTGTTCCCCAACTCATCCTGCAGTGGCCCAGCGCTGGACAGGCCAGGATCACATGCCTGACATCCTCCACTCGATCCCCACACAATCCACAGCCCACCTCTCCACCTGTGATCTTTGCCATCCTCTGTTTCGTCTCCAGAGACCCAGCTCTTGCCCAAAACAGAAGTGAGCTCTCCCACGTATTGTCATAGATTACCTCCCACTCTATGTTAAGCTTGTTCCCAAACACCATCAGTGTTTTCTTTGCCGCCCTTCCCTCCATACTCTGCCACCACTGCCCTAACCCCCATTCCTTAACTTTGTCCTGTACTAGTCTTTGCAATGTTGTTGCCCCCTCCTTGCTCTCCCTGGGTTGCAGTGGTATGCCTATCTTCTTTGACATCTGGTTTACCCTCCTCTCCCAGTTGGTAGACACCCTCATGTTGTTTACCAATGCATTGACCTGCCATACCGGATTTTCCTTCCCTAGCCCCCATATCCTGCATAAGTATAGCAACTTACTTATCAATTCACTCTGTGAAATGAGATAGATTTCCCGAGATAAATTTCTGGGTCCCAACTAGACTTACCCGTTCTCAGAAACTGTTTCTACCTGACCCAAGAATTAAATCAACTATCCAACTTGCATTGAGGGATAGTAATGAGACAGGCCTAACAATTGACGACTTTCTTCTATCCCCTAAATTATTCCAAAGAAACGCCTCATTGGCACTACTCTATACGTGCTATTTTAATCGCTAATGTCTCTGTTATTTTCCTCTTTTTTCTTTTTTAATTATTTCGACATTTCCCTACTTAAGGTTCGGAGCCAATGTGGGCCTTATAAAACGTATCCGCGAGATGTCGCAGGAGGTGGACGTGTCAGTGGAAGGTGCAGAGGCTACCCTCTGTCACCGTGTACTTACTGATCTTGCGAGTATAGAAACGACGATCTCTCAACTTCAAAAGTCGGTTAGTGAATTGCTTCCTCAAAAAACAGTTAGACTGGATGATAAGTGTTCTATTGATAATAGCTGTAAGATGGTTCTTAGTGTTGTGGCCGATTTAAAAAGCTTCATGATTAAGTATGAAGAGAAACTCTCTACTTTGTGTCCTTCAACCTTGAAAAATTTGCATGCAGTGACGCAATCAGAATTCATGGAATTTAAGGAATGTGTTCGAGAAAATTTTGCTTCTTTATCAAGTGTAATCGAAGGTAATTTTCACCGTTTTTGGGGGGCTCTAGAACGTGCAGGAGACCCGTGTATGAAACATAACGAACCCATCTCTCCTGTCCTGGATGATCCCACACATCGATCTTTCCTTGCTGATGGCCGGTCAAATGTGCAGTCAGAGGCTCCTGTTACTTTGCCAGGAGGCCAATTTTCACAGGGGCCACAAAACTCGGCCGAACCAGATCACAACGTTAACTTCAGCTCAACCTCAATTCGTCAGCATAGGCGACCGAACGTTACCCAAAGTGTTTCCAGATCATATGCTGCAGTGGCTGCCAACAATTTGGGCCCTCCAGAAAATGTGAATTCTGAAGAGATCCCCCCTAGTGCCGGGCGTCCCAGAGGCATTCTTGGATCGGTGGAGTGTAACACCTTACTCCCAAGGAATTCGTTTAGGGGTAATACAGAGAAGCTTATTTTGTGCAATCTCTCATCAGAAACCTCCATTGCTGCAGTTGTGGACTATGCTCAACGTAGAGGTTTACATGTGGCTGAGTGTGGTCGTTGGGTCACCAAAGAGGGTACCACCTCAAGGTCGGTTTTCCCAAGGATCTTTAGGGATAGTGAACGCAACCTACTGGATCCTCTCTTGTGGCCAAGAGGTATATTTGTTTGTACTTTCAGGGGAAAAAATCCCCCCCCCCCTGCCAGAAGAAGCCTACCATGGAAGTGCCTCAAATCAGCCTCCCTAGCCTCCAGCAGATCAGGCTGCCTTGTTCACGGAATATCTCAAATGAGAACTCTTTGTTCTATATTTTGTATCTAAATGCCAGGTCATTATTCTACAAAATGGACTTATTAGTTGAATATGTACAGCGTTTTCACCCCCAAGTGATTGCAGTCTCTGAAACCTGGTTTCCTCCTTCCTTACAGGATGCTCTTGTTAACATTCCTCAGTTCTCCCTCTTCAGGGCCGATAGAGTAACAAGAGGGGGTGGAGTGGCCCTCTATGCCCGCTCTTCCACAAATCCGTGTCTCCTGCAACAAATCTCTTGTAATGGCCTAGAGATTGTCGGGATTTCTCTCTCTATTTCTGGTGCACCCTGGCACGTCTGGGCAGTATATCGCCCTAATTATATTCCACTTCACGACCTTTCTTTTCACTTGACACCTCACCTAGTCCCACATCTCCCACTTCTCATTGTTGGAGACTTTAACTTTAATTCTCTAACACTATCCTCCAATTCGGATGGCCTGCATCCTTTTCCTTCCCATCTCCCTATTCCTCTTATTCCCATTATCTCGAATCCCACTCGTATTACACCAACCTCAGCTTCAATTATTGATCAAATTTATATCTCTCCCCAAGTGTTTCTAGTCAACTTGTCTCTTCTTTCGGATTTTAGGCTTGATCATAAACTGATTATAGCTGGGTTGTGTACTTACTTGCCTATATCTTCATACACCTCAGCATCTATGGCCTCCTGTCCCACTTTGGTAACAAAGAAGTTGAATGTTGAACACTTTAATAATCTTCTATCTGCACAGGACTGGGCACAGTTCTATACCATGAGGGACCCTGACCTCCTAGCTTCCAGTTTCTATAAAATTATCCTATCTGCAGCTTCCAAGAGCTGCCCTTGTAAACCATCACTAAATGGTCAATCAGCCAAAGGCTGGTGGAATGATCAGCTAACTGTCCTCTCAGCTCTCTGCAACTCCTTGTTTCAAGAGTATCTAAACATCCATCCCAGGCATCCTTGTTAAATTACAAACAGGCCAAGCGGAAGTTTAAGGCTCAAGTTAGGTTAGCAAAATATGGCCAGATTACACATTTAACGCCTCTGAAGCAAATCTGGTCAACTGTAAATCTATGTATCAATAAAAATAACTACTTTCCTTCTCAGTTATCTCAAGAATTCCTTTCCTTTATTACAAATCCTTTTAATGAGTCAACCCCAAATCCTCTATCTTTTAAGTATCCCTTCAATGCCTTCATCGCACCTCCTCTTATTACATCTGTGGATCTCTTAGTTCTTCTCCAGCGTCTTAAATCTCACCCAGAAGTTGTTCCAGATGCATTGCCCCCAGGTCTGTTAAAGGCCTTATCCCCATCTAATCTGTTACCTTTGCTTCATCTGCTAAATCAAATTCTCGTGAATGCCCGTGTCCCTCTTGCTTGGAAAAACTCTTTTGTCATTCCTATTTATAAGTCTGGACCTTTCTCTACTCCTTCCAGCTTCCACCCAATTACAATAGTTTCCCCATTGCTAAAGATTCTGGAGATGTGGATCCTTGCCCATGTTCATGTTCCACTTAATAAGTTTATACCACCCACTCAGTACAGTGCACGGCCGGGAGTCTCAGTTCTCTTTCCAGCTTTCGACATATATTGGCAGGTGATACACGCCCTAGATATTTCTGAAACCTTTATACTAGTAAAAACAGACGTTTCTAAAGCATTTGATACAGTAGATCATAATAATCTTGCCTATCTACTCGAGAAAGCTCTACCAAAGAATCCTTTATGCAGTATCATAGCATCTTTAATTTCAAATAGGACGGTAAAGCTAAAGAACTCTGAACTTTCAGTCCCCGTCCCTATGGGTGTTCCACAAGGCTCTGTACTTGGTCCAATTCTTTACAATGTTGCAACTTCCCCGGTGGCTGGTATTCTAAGCCACCGCTTTAACTGGATGTATGCGGATGACAATTTTTTTGGACTTTCTTGCCCCCTTTCTGCTCTTTCTACTACACTCCCGGAAATCAAAAAAGACATTCAAGCTCTTGACACCTGGTATTCTCGTAATCATATGAGACTAAATGCCTCCAAAACTGTTAGGATGATTTTCTCACGATCTGGGAAGCTTGGAAATGATATGGTCAGCTCTAAAGCCCTGCCCATACTGGGGATCACTTTTGATCCTGAGCTGTCCTTTTTGACTCATGTCGATTACTTAACTAGCCGATTAAATTCCCTTGTTTTCCTGTTTCTTCGTCTCCGGCGCTTCCTTCCTTGTAGTATTCTTATTACCTTGTTTAAGGCCAAAGTTTTACCTGTACTCCGCTTTTCATCAGTGTTCTTATCCTCTGTTAACAAATCAGCAATTCTGTCCCTAAAAACTTCTTTTAAGAGGATTCTTCGAATGATACTTAAAATCCCTCCTCGTGACAGTGTGACCATACACTGTAATAAGTTCCATCTATTAAACTTCTTCGGCACTCTTCGCTGGTTTAATCTTTGTATCTTAGCCGCTGCCATTCGATCTTCATCTCATCCTTTCCATCCAATTATTGCTTTCTTTGTTTCTTCTGCTGAAGTGAGACAAATGAGACGTTTC
>JAAFCE010008833.1:9929831-9943074 GCA_013389805.1 Trigoniulus corallinus
AGTACTTGGGATCAACGTTCCAAAGCAATGGGGAGATAGACTCTGATGTGACCCAAAGACTCAATGGGGATGGTTGAAGTGGATACAGGCAAGTGGTGTCTTATATGAGAGGAGGGTCCCATTCACGTTGAAAGGGAAGTTTTACAGGGCAGTAGTTAGACCAGCTATGCTATGAATAGGTTGAGGGAGCAAGATCATTCCTATGAGGGATTTTCATCATAGGAATGAGGGAGAATAGGTTGAAGTGGTATGGACACGTAATGAGAAGAGGGGAGGAGCTCCTTAGGTCCATTTCAGGAATGCAGGTGGTTGGGAGCATTGGAGACAGGAGGAGACTAAAGCAGACGTAGGAGCAATTTGTCCAGAAGGACATGGCAGAGTGTGGGGTGGACGGGTATATGGTGGAAGATAGGCAGGAGTGGAGGACTGGAACCCACAGACCCGGCCCTGCCACAGGCGGGATTCCTGATTTCCACACACACTAATCCTATCTCAGAGGCGACATTCCAGCACACTATCCCAGAGCTTCATGGAGTGGCTCATCAGCTTTATACCTCTATAGTTACCACAATCTTGGGCATCCCTTTGCCCTTGAAGAGTGCCTCTCACGCCATGCCAATGGCATTCTATCTCTGCTGGCTATCCCCCTGAGAAGTTTCCCTAGCCACCTGATGCCTGTCCTTCCTAGGTTATGCCATAGTTGAATTGGGTGTTCCGTCTGGGCCTATACCTTTTTGCCCTTTCATCTTCCTAAGCGCCCTGGTTACACAGTCTACCATCTCCTGCCAATGCAGGATAGGTGGCAACGTCCCCACCTCCCCCTGCAGCATTCAAGAGGTTTTGGAAGTACTCTTCCCACTTCCTGTTTACTTCCATTGGGGAGAGTAGGACCCTACCTCCACTATCCTTCACTGTTATAGTCAGAGTATATCTTTAGCTGCCCTATCTCTAGCCTTGGCCAGTTTGAAAACCTCCCCTTCCCTTGTTCCTTACTGCTCATAGAGTGCCTTATACTTCTGGTGCTTGGCCAGGGTAATGATCCTACTAGTGCCAGTCTTATCCTGCCTATATTGAGTCTTAGATTCCTGGTTCCCTGTCTCCTGCCAACTGTGGAAAGCAGCCTTCTTTTTCTTGATGGCTGCTTCTACTTACCCATTCCACCACCATGTCTGCTTGTTTCTCTCGACTGTACCTTCTATTTGGCCTACCCTAAAATGGCTTTCATAATGGTTCTAATTTTCTGACGACTCTGTCCCACATGGCATGTGCTGTCCCTTCCCAATCGCAGTCTACCTCCCTGTGCACTTTGTGGGTAAATCCCTCCGTTTTGGTGGGTTTTTCTGTGACCTGATGGTCTGCTCTTTCACTAGGCTTTGGCCTATGGCCTATGGCAGTGCCTGAAATAAACATTAATCTAAAATCATTTGAAATTTTTGTGACCCAGGTGGAGCACATTGAATAGGAAAGTGTTCATGTGGGGGGGGGGGGGTTAGTTGTGGGGGTGACACCCAGGATTTGCTGCACTGGCTGACACCAAGCCTAGGTATGCCTCTGAATGCATGAAAATGCAATCCACTCTCTTTCAATTTTTTACAAGTTGTATTACAACCATAAACAGCACAAATTACCATCGTTTATTCCAAGGAGAGAAATACACAACCACAATACTTGTTCACGCAATGCTTTAAATGTCAGTAGCAGACGCTAATTTTAAAAAGTGTGTACAATCTACGTCATGCACAGTTGATGGTACACCTATTTGCGGGACCTTAAATATACTGACCTTGGCAATTAGAATCGCTATCTAAACAAACGGTCACATTGCAATGGATGTGACCGTAGTGGAGAGGGGAGGAAAGAAGTAAAAAAAAAGCAGAGAGGTGGAAACAAAAAAGTTTGTTTCAGAGCACGTTTTCCATTGCTGAATTTGGCACATATTCCTTTTGTAATACAGTGAAACCTCTCTAATTGGTACACCTGCATTATGTAGCCAAAGTGTACCCATCAGAGGGGTGTACCCATAAGAGGGGTATGGGTATATAAATTAATCAAAACAATATATTGTTTTATATTGTGTTTTTTTAACTGCAAAAATGCATTGTATAATATAATATTTCACAAAAAGCTACCTTATTTGCTGCCTATGGCAGGGTCGGGTACCGATCTTGCCTGCCTGAATAGATGCAAGGGTGATCTTTTGGACTGCACTTTTCCACAGCCAGATGCACACTAAAGCTGCAACCCCTGTGCATATTTATTGTAGGTCTACTGTTCTTTGAGGTATTCCACCAATGCCAGGTGGCAAGCTCCTACACCTGGAAATGTTGCCTCACCTATCCGTTGCATAGTAGAAAGTTCTTTTATGTATAAATGCCATTGAACGCCACATGGGACTATGGTTTTTCTTCTAATCTAAAGGAAGGCACACATCAGGGCATCTCTCTTGCAGAAAAGAAGGCAACCCACCTTGGTCCAGTATCGAACCTAGAACCACTGCTGCAGTTACCAAGCACCCTGCCCACTGTGTCACCAAGGCAGGATGTACCCATTACAGAGGGGGTTTTCTGAAAATGGTGACATGTATGAGGTGTACCAACAGAGGTGTACCCATTAGAGAGGTGTACCGTTAAGAAGGGTAGTAATAGCATTAACCCTATGGGTGAAAAATCTGTTCCTGAAAAATATGTACCTCAAAAATATGTATTGCAAAAAATGGCAGAAATTATCTGCTTTGTTTGTGTAGGTTTGAATGTTTGAGGCATTTCACAAACAATTCATCAGAATGCATTTGATATACTGGAATAATGAAAACGTAATGATGTTTGCACCAGCTCAACAGTCATTGGAGTGGTAGTGGTCAATAGCGTTTGGTGCACCAGTTTTCGTCTGACCGCTGAAGTTAAGCAGCACAACCCCAGCTAGTAATGACATGGGTGGCCGCTTGGGAAAGCTGGGTACTGCTAACACCCAAACATCATCGAATTAGTGTGGTGTCTGTGCTATCTCTGCATAATAACTATGCTGTGGATGGGGCTCAAATGACCTTGTAGTTGAAGGGCCCTAAAACACCAACAAACAACAACAACAGTCATTGGGTACATTAAAATGAGGTGTTGCTATATCTCAAATTGCATCATACATCGATAAATGCCTAAGTGGTTCTAAGGGGCATCATAGAGTGTATCTTGGAAACAAGAGCCAATGCACAATTTTTAATGTCATTTTCGATTTTTCCAAGTTATAATCAGTTGAGATTAACTGGTTCTAAGTCTGATGCATTTTGGCTGTAGACCAGTGTAATCTTTAATTCAATATTGTTTTAATCAAATAGGGGTGCCACAAACGAACTGGCTGCAATGTAAGGGAGCTGTGACTCCAAACGGGTTGAGAACCACAGCTGTAAAGTATTGTACATGTGTAGTTTACTAACAGTAGTGAAATTTGAGAATATCTCTAATAACAATGATATGTCTGACAGTCTCTAATGATCCTCACTTTCAATTCTTCAAGGTATTGCTAACGTCAATGCTACCCGAGGTATGCTTTCTTAGCTATATGAACTCTTTTACACCTATGGCTACATGCAATACTTTGTCAGTGTTCCATAACCGGTAGTTTGGGAGGTACTGCAAAGACACTGGGGTAGAAGAAGGGATTATTCAAATAATTCAGCATATGTATGAAGGTTCTATAGCCAGGGAAAGGGCACCTTGGGAAAATACTGGGGGCTTCCCAGTGAAGGTTAGGGGTGCACCAAGGTTCAGCACTAAGTAAATACATATTTTATTTTCGTTATGGATGCGCTGTTGATGGCAGTAGGAGAATGACCCCTGAGTGAATGGCATTTACCGACGATATCGGAAAACTTGGTGACTGCAGAGAAAAAGTAGAAAAGGGCCTAAACGATATTAGAGAGGCGATAGAAAAGGCTAAGAGATATAAAGAGCTGAAGATAAACATGAAGATTGGGGCAGTAGTCAATTGGCAATGACAGAAAATTAACAGTGACGTTCTTTCTAGGGGCGAACTGTTGGAAAATGTGCAAGAGGTAAAGTACTTAGGATCAACGTTCCAAAGCAATGGAGCGATAGACTCTGGTATCGCCAATTAAATCAAGGGGGATGGTGGAAGTGAAGAGAGGCATGTGGAGTCCTGTGTGATAGGAGGGTCCCAATCAAGTTGAAAGGTAATTTTTACAGGGCAGTGCCTAGAGCAGCTATGCTATATGGATGAGTGTTGGGCATTATTGACATTAAGGCTATCAATTAAAGCAATAATACATCTCTTTGCAGAACGTTTTCTCAATTCTAGATATAAATATGCCTAATTTGTGTTTTGATTTCTTTCTTTGACAGACTCCAACGAAAGCATGGATGGTTCAAAACTAGGTATGAATTTTTCTTATCTTATTGCCAGGCATTCAGACTTGCTTCAGTCAGTCCCAATGGCACAATGGGTAGCATGCTAGAATTACTGCACCAGTGGTTTCAGGTTCGATACTAGGTCGAGGTGGGTTGGCATCTTTCAGGTGAGAGAGAAGCCTGAAGTGCACCTTTCATCAGATGAGAAGTAAAATGGAGGTCTCGTGTGGTGTGTGATAGCATTTCCACATTAAAGAGCCCTCTACCATGCAATAGGTAGATTCTAATTCTAATTTGCTACACTGTGAGCAGCCTTTTCTTTGGCCAATATGGCAGTGGAGAGACTAACTCTCAATCCTACTTATGATAATCTAATTCCGCTAAAACCCTAAGCTATAATTCAGGTGCCTCCCCTAACACAATACTAGCAATGGTTGGTTTTCCTTGAATGAAGCCCTCCACCTTATCCTCTCCAAGGCCATTCCATTGTTGAATGACCCTTGGCAAAAATGACCAGTAGTATGAGTGGTATCATGACAAAAGGGCGCGCCAAAAACGGTGCGTGACTTAACCCTTGTGTTACTACCCTGGTACACATGTACCCATTTTCGACTTTGCATTGATGCCAAAAAATTTCTTTGAGAAGGATCATTTTGTCCAACCAGATCCCCATTATTTGGGAAGTTTCTGAGAGAATTTGTGTATGTATGTTTGTTTTTAACAAAAGAATATTAATTGATATGACATTTAACTGATATACCCCTCTTGTTACTACCCAGGTACACGTGTACCCATAGGAATATTACAGATGGTACATATTCATTAAATTGATGAAACAAGATAATGTTATGTTTTAATTGTAGCAGTTTATTGTATCCTTAAAAATATATCAAAGAATGTCATGTTACTTAAGATTGTGGACATTTTTACAAACTGAGAATGTCAAAGAATGTTCATTGCAAAAATAGGTTTCTGACATTTTACACCTGATTTTCAAGTCTTTCTTCTCTATTTATTAGTTGCTGCATGATGAACCAACAACGATTTTATGTCCATGTATATCACGTTGATAGTGCTGGATCCGGAGGCGGATCAGGGGGAGCACTTCAAAAAATTGTGCCCAAACGATTTTCAAATATTTAAGATCTCTTAGTATAAATCCACCTAGCAATTATAATAGGTCTTCTACTGCCCCTTTGGCAATATCCCAGTAACAGACCCAGAGGGGGAGCAATGCAGCTATTGCTCCACCTCAGTGCCTCAAAGGGGCACTGTTTTCGCCATTTCTATACTGCCAGCCCAACATTTGCAGTCCAAACTGTAGTTGGCTAAACCACTGAAGGTAGGACCTTAACTAAGGGACAGGAGAGGACCTATTGGAATTGCCGTTTTTGGCACACCGTTTTTGATATGCTCCCTCTCCCCCTGATCCGTCACTCCTGGATGTCCTATCTTCAGTGGTTTAGCCAACTGCAGATTGGACTGGCAGTATACTGTAGATATGGGAATAGCAAGCACTAAAACACCTCATCAGTTGCAAAGCTGAATCGGTTGAAATATGTGTCCCATTGAGGCACTGAGGGGGAGCAATTGCTGCATTAATCCCCTGTGGATCCACTTCTGCACGTTGAGCAGTAGTAATAGTAGTTGTTGGTGTAGTCAATGCAGAAATGGACGCAGTTTATATGGAAGAAGTTGATTGCATTAGCATGCTCTCAATTGGCAATTTTGCCAAATTCCAATGTGGCCATCCTGTTATTCCTGCTGGATGCTCCCCACCCCCTCTTCAATAAATAAAGCAATCGATGTCGCCACTGATGCATCTTCAGGTTCAGAGTAATGCCATTTTGCAATGGGGTACACATATACCCGGGTAGTAACTTGTGTGGAAAATTTTAGGTAGTAACACGAGGGTTAAGGGCGCACGACAGATGGGTGCTGTGACAAAACGGCGCAGGGAACAAAGGGCGTGGCAAAAATGGGCGCATACGAGTGTGGGTACTTACGTGATCGCCTTTATATTTATGTTAATATTTATGTCCCTTCACCACCTTTAAAATAGACAAAATCCACGTTTGACTTCAACCCCCACCCCCAGAATTGCTATTTTTCATCGGATACACCTACAGAATTTTGGTGCTGCCCAACTATGGTCAGGATTATTATCATATTTAAGTGTTCAAAAGGCTGCTGCATGGCTTTGTCCTGCTAACAAATCATGTGCAGCTCGTTTGCACCACCAGGAGGAGACTGAAGCAGACGTGGGAGCAGGTTGTCTGTAAGGATATGGAAGTGTGGGGGGACCTGGTGAGAGATAGGCAGGAGTGGAGGGCTAGAACCTGCAGACCTGACCCTGCCACTGGCAGGATAAGGGCTGATTTTTTTTGTTTCGTTGGTGTTTTAGGGCCCTGTGTAGTTCTAGTTCAGAGACTGCACAGACGCTACACTAATGCGACGATTATTTGGGTATTAGCAGTATCAAGTTTTCCCAAGTGGTCACCCATGTTAGTACTAACTGAGATTGCGTTGCTTAACTTCAGTGATCCGACAAGAACTGGTGTGTCCGACGCAATAAACCGCTCGATGACATCCTCAGAGTGGGCAGAACTGAGCAGCAAAAGTGCACCCTTTTGTTGCTGCACCATTTTTGAAATGCGCCCTTTTCCTGCCTGAAGGGGAACCAAATTGGACTGCAATACTACAAAATTGGGCATACAATTGAAATGTATGCTGTTTCTTTTACCTCCTTTTGGCTGTCCCCAAGGACCCTACTAATCAGACAGAAGAATTGACCAGCCCTCCCAATCACTTTACCAATGTGATCCTTCCAATTACCTTGACTATTTAAGACAATTCCAAGGTGTTTATGGGTTACAACCCTATCAACCCTAACTCCACCTATGTGGTAATCAAAATCAAGTAGCTTTCTAGATCTGGATATTGTGAGGATCCTACACTTCTTCAGGTTTAATGGCAATTCCCATTTTACACACCAATTGTAAATCCTATCTAGGTCCTGTTGTTGTGGGAGTGGCGAGTTGCATTGGATGCACCAGTTCTCGTCTGATCACTGAAGTTAAGCAACGCAAGCCCAGTTAGTACTGACATGGGTGGTCGCTCGGGAAAGCTGGGTACTGCTAATACCCAAAAATCGTCACATTGGTGTGGTGTCTGTGCAGTATATGCATTAGAACTATACAGTGGATGGGTCTCTAATAACCTTGTAGTTGATGGGACCTTAAACACCAACAAACAACAGTTTGCAGGACAGACCAAAGTTATTATTGTCTGCATATATCCATTTCAAAATTCCAGTCAATGTTTTGGCCACCATAACAGTGCCAACGTTATAGAGCAGTGGCCCAAGTGCTGACCCTTGAGGAATTCCCCAGTCTAAAGAAAGAGTCTGAGATGGATCATCCTTAATTAAGTGCAACCACACGATTCATCAAATAGGATACAAGAATGTTCCTTAAATAAGGATTATGGCCGGTTACAGTGATAGATTGTATCATGACATTGTGGGGAATAGTATCATATGCTTTAGAGACGTCTGTCTTACATAGAATAAAAGCTCTGTGATCTGCAAAAGTGTGAACAATATACTTAAAGATGTCCAGTATAGCTAGAGCTGAGGATGTCCCTGGCTTAGCACTATACTGACAGTTTGGTATTCTATTTAATAATGCAGGGGAAACCTGGTCCAAAAGGGCACATTCAAAATCCTTTGATAGAGGAGTCAGAATAGAGATTGGGCAGTAATTAGTAATAACATTAGACCCAGCTTTAAGAATTGGCACTATCCAGGCACTTTTCCATAATGTGGGAACACAACCAGCATGGCTTATGCAGTTGAACAGATATGTAATGGGGTTGATATCTATCAAGATAAGGTACCTCAGCACCATGTTAGGAAGAGAATCCAGCACATTCACTGGATGTTCCCTGATTGCCCACAAGTGAAGAAGCACTTCACTGTTTGAAAAAGTTGGGATCGGGAGGGTACAAGGAGGCATGATAGGTGAGTAGTCAGCTTTCCTTCCAGGAGTAGACAATGGATTTTTTAGGAAATGTGAGTAGGCATGGCTTTAAAAGAGGGGGAAAGTCCTGGGTGCATTTGCCATATAAGAAATCAATTTCCATAAAGAGAAAGTACCTCTGGATGTAGTACAATAAGCTTGCTTAGCCACTTTAATTAAATTTTTATACCTCTGCTTCTTATAGCTAGCTGCAGCTGGCGTAACTAGAGTCGACATGGAACCCTTGCATCTGACCAGTTCAACAATGATCATTATTTAAATGAAAATTGTAAATGTTAAAAGCCCCCCACAGGTAGCCCTGCCACTATTACTGCGGGTTCTGGACGTCTGACTGGGGTGACCCCAGTCAGTACTGTCCCACCAAATAGGGGGGCCATGCTAAGACTAGGGACATGGAATATTGGGACCTTCTCAGGGAAAACTGGGGAATTAGTGGAAACCCTAAAGCATAGGAAGATCAGCATTGCATTCCTCCAGGAGACTAGGTGGAAGGGTAATAGGTCAAGGGCCCTGGGGGAGGGATACAAGCTGATCTACACAGGTAGTGATGGGGGTCAAAATGGGGTGGGTATTATATTAAGCAGGGATTTGCAGCAGGGGATAACTTCAGTTAGGAGAGTTAGCAGCAGGTTAATGTTAGTTACAGTAGTTTGGAAAGGTATAGGGCTCCACCTCATAAGTGCATATGCCCCACAAGCAGGCCTGGGTGACACAATTAAAGAAGCTTTTTGGAAGGATTTTGATGAGGTGGTTCAGTCAGCTGACAGCACAATTAGACAGGGCAGGGGAAATGAGCGGCTAATTATTGGGGGTGACTTTAATGCACATGTTGGGAACGATGGTCAGGGATATGAGGAGGTACATGGGGGATGTGGATATGGTATTATCAACCTTGAGGGGCAAAAGGTCCTTGACACAGCAAGAGCACATGGCCTTGCATTGGCCAATACATGGTTTAAAAAGCAGGGAAAGCACCTAATCACTTTCCAGTCACCACAAGGGAGGTCCCAAATAGACTTTTTCATGGTTAGAAAGCAGCACAGGGCTGAGATCCAAGACTGCTGGGCACTACCCAGTGAGGACTTTCAGAAGGAAAGTGGCCATAAGCTGCTTATGATAGAATTACTAATGAAGGGGACAGTTAGGAGACATACCTGGAAAGGAGAATCAGTTATTAGGTGGTGGACATTGCCCACCAAGGCAGAGGAATTCCAGCAGGAGGTTCTCAGCAAGGTAGACTGGGACTGGGATGGGTCAGCCAATGCCATGTGGGACAGGTTTGCTAGGAAGATTAGGAGTTGTGGAGAGGCACTGTTAGGTAAGGCTATAGTAGGAGGAACTTATCAGGGTAGGCAGACTTGGTGGTGGAATGAGGAGGTGGAAGCTGCCATAAAACTTAAGAAGGCAGCTTTCAATAGGTGGAGGGAAATAGGGGATCAGGCCTCAAAGACAGACTATGTTCAGGCAAAGAAACATGCCAGGAGGGCCATTGCCTTGGCCAAGTACCAGAAGTATGAGGCCTTATATGAAAAGTTGGGGACAAGGGAAGGAGAGAATGCAGTTTTTAGACTGGCCAAGACCAGGGATAGAACTAGTAAAGATGTTACCAGGGCTATAACAGTCAAGGATACTAATGGTAGGGTCCTGTTCCAACCAGCAGAGGTAATCAAAAGGTGGGAGGAATACTACCATGGTCTCTTAAATACTACCACCCATGCAGAAACCACAGACAGTAACCCAATCACTACACAGGCAGTGAACATTGTGGGGGCAGAGGAAATAGTCACAGCCCTTCAAAGAATGAAAGGTCACAAAGTGGTTGGTCCAGATAGGATTCCCATTGATGTTTGGCACACCTTGGGGGCTACAGGAATCACATGGCTAGGGAAGCTTTTCAATAAGTTAGCAAATGGTGACAGGATGCCAGCTGAATGGCGTGAGAGTTGGATAGTTCCACTGTTCAAGGGCAAAAGTGATGCCCAGGACTGTGGGAACTATAGAGGCATCAAGCTAATGAGCCATTCTATGAAGCTGTGGGAGCGAGTCATAGAATGTCGCCTCAGACCCCAGACTAGGGTCCGAGGAAACCAATTTGGATTTATGCCTGGTAGGTCCACCATGGAACCAATCTTTATTCTACGACAGATGATAGAGAAGCATAGAGCAGCAAGGAAGGACCTCCATGCAGTATTCATTGACTTGGAGAAGGCATATGATAGTGTCCCTAGACAGGTGCTATGGAGTGTTTTAAAGAAGAAAGGAGTTGATGAAGGCCATATTAGGATAGTGCAGGATATGTATGAGGGCTCCATTGCTAGGGTGAGGACAGCATGGGGAAACACTGCTTGCTTCAACGTCCAGGTTGGTGTGCATCAAGGGTCAGCACTTAGCCCATATCTATTCACTCTAGTAATGGATGAGCTGCTGACAGGAGTAGGAGAATGGGCCCCTCAGTGCCTGATATTTGCTGACGACGTGGGGAAGCTTGAGGGGTCCAAGGAGAATGCACAAAAGGGCCTACAGGACATTAAGACAGCAGTGGAGAGAGGGGGTCTTAAAGTAAACATGAAGAAGACAGAGTACCTAGCTTTCAATTTTAGTGGCCAGGGGCAAGGAGGTGAGATCCGCTGTGGCAGTGAGGGTATACCAGTGGTGCAAGAGTTTCGTTATTTAGGATCAGTTTTCCAGAGCAATGGGGAGATAGATTCAGACGTGACCCATAGGATTAATGCTGGATGGCTGAAGTGGAGGCAGGCAAGCGGTGTCCTGTGCGACCGCCGGGTCCCCATAAAGTTAAAAGGTAAAGTTTACAAAACAGTCGTTAGGACTGCTTTGCTATATGGCTCAGAGTGTTGGGCAGTTAGGAAGAACCATGAAAGGAGAATGCAGGTGGCTGAGATGCGAATGCTGCGTTACATGACAGGGGTGTCCCGAGCTGACAGAGTCCGTAATGATTACGTGAAAGGTAGCTTGGGGGTGGGGGACATTGTGGAAAAGATGAGGGAGAGGCGGTTGAGGTGGTATGGGCATGCGATGAGGAGAGGGGAGGAGGAGCTCATTAGGTCCATTATGAGTATGCATGTGATTGGGGGCTCCAGAGGTAGGGGAAGACCAAAACGCACGTGGGAGCAGGTGGTGCCGAGGGACATGGTGACATGCGGAGTGGCGAGGGACCTGGTGGGGGATAGGCGGGAGTGGAGGTTAAGAACCCGCAGACCCGACCCTGCCACTGGCGGGAGGAGGGTTCGATGATGATGATGATGATGTAAATGTTAAAAGCAGCAATGCAAGTGATAAAAAGGCAAGATTCTCAAAGCATCCTGAATCCACTCTACATTTTTTTTAAATCGTCAATCCTCACTTTTCAGCAGAGATTAAATAAATATAATTTTGGTTAATTAACATTGGCATATATCCATAGTGTATGGTTGCTACTGATTGCGTATTGTTGCTACCATTTAGGATTAGGATTAATGCTGTATATGGGGTATGCTGTTCTTCTTACTGCAGTATATGTGCCCACTGTACCAAAAGCTTTTAAAGCAAGCTGTATTGAAGATATGAAATCTCTGCCATGAATCATAACCATTGGTGAATTTTAATGAAAAACAGTCCATTCAAGAAATATTATGGTTTTTTCTGCTCTTACCATTGCTCCACAATGTTAGGTTTGCCTTTAATTCTCAGTATGATGCCAAGATGCTTTGTAATAGAACCATGTACGTTTTATATACTTATCAGCGAGCCGCTAAGCTCGTTGTTATTTTTATATTTTATCGATTATGTTCTGCTGAACCCTGGTTGGAAAACACTGCTCTAGGAGCTGCAGACCCGAGTTTGGAAAAACTGGTTTATAACTTCTTTAATGAACTCGTCCAATTGTCAAATATTCCCAGTATAAGGAAGTGCATGTAATGTCAGAACTTTATTGCCTAAAAGACCAATTTTTGTGCATAATATGTGGTTATGCATTATTCTAATATAGGTGCACCTTGTATCTGCTATCCAGTGCTCTTATGAATATGGATATGTAATACTTTGTGACAGATACCTTGCTAGTGAGATTTTTCATGCCAGCCACATATGCCTTGATCTCCACCTGCACCCTAGCAACACTTTTGCCTTTTGCACCCATTCTGGCCGCTCCACCACAGAACCTCTTCAAATGTGTGGGTTCCCCATCCCCTCCACCAGTGATCCAGTGCTGGATATGCCAGCATCACATGCCTGACATCCTCCACTTGATCCCCACATATTCCACAACCCTCCTCTCCACCTGTGATCTTTGCCATCCTCTGTTTCGTCTCCAGTGACCCAGCTCTTGCACGAAACAGAAGTCAGCTCTTGCACGAAACAGAAGTCAGCTCTTCCATGTATTATAGATTACCTCCCTCTGTATCTTAAGCTTGTTCCCATACATACACCCTCAGCGTTTTCTTTGCCGCCCGTCCCTCCATGCTCTGTCGCCGCTGTCCTAAACCCAATTCCTTAACTACTAGTCTTTGCAATGTTGTTGTCCCCTCCTCACCCTCCTCTGGGTGAAGTGTTATGCCTATCTTCTTTGTTACCCTGTTTACCCTCGTCTCCCAGTTGGTAGATACCCTCATGTTGTTTACCCATGCATTGACCTGCCATACTGGATTTTTCTACTGTAGTCTCCATATCCTGCATAGGTATACCAGCTTACTAATCATTTCTCTCTGTTCAAATGTAGACCACCCCATGCCCCTGCTGCAATTGCTGAAAACCTATTTACCCTTAAGGCCACCCTACCTAACCTTCTTTGTGCTACTTACATACAGTCCATAATCTTATTACTAATGCACAGAACCTCGTTTTCAT
>JAAFCE010008833.1:9965726-10011939 GCA_013389805.1 Trigoniulus corallinus
GGTGCCGTTTATTAGAGGGTGCCGTTTATTAGAGGGTGCCGTTTATTGGAGGACGCCGTTTATTGGAGGACGCCGTTTATTAGAGAGCGCTGTTTATTATTTTTTTAACCTTGAAGGTGTGCCGGTTATTGAAGGGTGCTGTTAATTAGAATAAATACAGTATGGTCTATTTGCTGACTCGATGCACACCAACCTGCACGTTTACCTGCAGTGTTTCCTCATGCTGTCCTCAACCTAGTGATGCAGCCATCATACATATCCTGCACTATCCTAATATGGCCCTCATCAACCCCTTTCTTCATTAAAACGCTCCACAGTACCTGTCTAGGGACACTATCATATGTTTTGTCCAGGTCAACAAATACTGCATGGAGATCCTTCTGTGCTACTCTATGCATTTCTATCATCTGCCCTAGAATAAAGACTGGTTCCATGGTGGACCTACCAGACATAAACCCAAATTGGTTTCCCTGGACACTAGTTTGTTCTCTGAGGGGACTTTCTATGACCAATTTAATGCCTCTATAGTTTCCACAGTCCTGGGTGTCACCTTTGAACAATGGAACTATCCAACTCTCTTGGCATGCAGATGGCATCCTGTCACCATTTGCTAACTTATTAAAAAGCTTCCCTAGCCATGTAATTCTTGTGGTCCCCAAGGTGTGCCAAACATCGATAGGGATCTTATCTAGGCCTACTGCTTTGTGACCTTTCATTTTGTGAAGGACTCTGACGATTTAAGCCTCACTCACCCTGTCCACTGCCTGAGGTTGATTGGGTTCCTTTCTGTGGCTGTTACACAGGTGGCAGTATTTAAGAGGCTGTGGTAGTATTCCTCCCACCTTTTGATTACCTCTGCTGGCTGGAGCAATACCCTACCATTGGTATCCTTCATTGTTATAGCCCTGGTAACATCCTTACTCATCCTTTCCCTGGTCTTAGACAGTCTAAAAACTGCTTTCTCTCCTTCCTTGTCCCCAATTTTTCATATCCACGTATCCTCATATCCATGCCCATCATTACCAACGTGTGTGTTAAACTCACCCCCAATAATTAGCCACTCATTTCCCCTGCCCTGTCTAATTGTGCTGTCTACTGACTGAACTGCCTCATCAAAATGCTTCCAAAATGCTGCTTTTATTGTGTCACCCATGCCTGCTTGTGGGGCATATGTACTTATGAGGTAGAGCCCTATACCCTGCCAAACTACAGTAACTAACATTAACCAGCTGGTAATTCTCCTAACTGAGGTGATCCCCAGCTGCAAATTGCTACTTAATATACTACTACTTAATATAATACTTGTTGATGCTGAAAAATGCAATTTTGGACTATTCTGATTGCTCTTTGCCACACGCATTGGTGAACGTCATTCACAATCTATGACCAGATTGATTTTGAACCCCAAAACATAAAGATGGCTGAGGGTAGAAACTTGAAATTAAACTGGGACCTGGAAAATGATTCTATTTAAAGGTACCTAGAGGGGCACTAGATTTGGTTTGGGTTTAATAGGTTTATTTATTGAAATTTTGTGCATGGTGAACTAAGTTCACCAATCTGCCCACTCATGGGTTAAATATGATAGAAAAACAAGTATTTATTGTTCATATCATTTAATTATACATTAATACATGCAAATACATGTTTAGTGGTTAAAGAAATTTGTTATCACGCTTTGTCTGCCATATTGGTATCTCTTTCTGGCAGCAATATCGCGCCAAAAGTGCAACATATGACCATACCCAGAAGGAGTTGGTTAATACAGAACGTTGGATTACTGGGACTTTACTGTACATCCAGTGATTGGAATGGGAAAAACAAGGCTAATAGTAAAGGGAAAAGTGGAAAAAATTTTTGACAAGTTATGAACCTTTCAGCTGAGGAGATATTAGAAGAGCAAAGCATATCACTATTTTTCAGCTGCAACTCCTCATTTTTACTGTAAAGTCATTTACAGTCCAACTCACTTATAAGAGACTTGGATAAAAGAGAATCTCGGTTATAAGAGAGCCATTTTGAATTCCCATCTGCATGTCCTATGCTTTACGTGTTAATGTACATGGCTATAAGAGACTTGGATAAAAGAGAAACTCTCCTATATGAGAGAGAACATTTTTACAATTTTTATTTGTCACTTGGATATAAGAGAATTATGAGACTGAGTGATCCATGCTGAACAGTGCATGTTATGCAAGGCAGACACATGACGTCCTGCACAGCAGAGGCGTACCGAGATGGGGTGTGGGGGGTGCGGACCGCACCAGGTCACACTATTTCAGGGGGTGACACTATTGCAAAGTTTCAGATCCAACCTTTTCTTACAGCACTATTTGAATTTTAGTTTCAATGAATGCAAATTTTGTATGGAACACAGTTGAGCTAGTGGATTCACATAAACTCGTTTTGTTCATTAGTATTTTAGGGCTTTTTGACAACATTTCTAATGCAGAGACTGCACAGCCACGGCACTAATTTGACAAGTTTGGAGTATTAACACACTGTCATAAGCTTTCTCCAGGTCAATGAAGAAGGATAATAGCCAGGGTAAGAGCACCTTGGGGAAACTTAAGCACTAAGCCCATACCTGTTCATTCTGGTTATGAATGATCTGCTGATGGGAGTAGAAGAATGGGCCCCCAATCCATGGTATTTGCTGAGGATATTGCAAAAGTTAATGGTTCCAGAGAACAAGTGGAGAAAGGCCTAAACGATATTAGAGGTGCGATAGAAAAGGGCTAAAGATAAACATAAAGAAGACAGAGTATTTAGCTTGCAATTGGGAAATACAGGAAAGTAATGGTTGCGTGATGTCTAGAGGCCAACTGGTGAAATCGGTGCAAGATTAGTATTAGTAGTTGTATGTAACACTATCGGGTTGGGGAGTAAGCCAAGCAGCCATAACAGGTCAAACCCTAAAGAGGCTGCTTGCAGGTTAGGAGGGGCTAGGTGTAGGGGGCGTAGGAAAGGGTAAATTGGCAGCACCCAACGTTCTCTACCAACAACCCATGTTGGTACTAACTTGGGTTGCATTGCTTAACTGGTGCATCCAACGCAACTTGGCTACGCCATAGAGGTAAAGTACTTAGGATCAACGTTCTAAAGCAATGGGGAGATAGACTCTGATGTGACCCAAAGGGGGTTGAAGTGCAGGCAGGCAGGTGGAGTCTTATGTGATAGGAGGGTCCCATTCACACGGAAAGGGAAGTTTTACAGGGCAGTGGTTAGACCAGCTATGCTATGAATAGGTTGAGGGAGCATGATCATTCCTATGAGGGATTTTCTCATAGGAACAAGGGAGAATAGGTTGAAGTGGTAAGGACACGTAATGCGATGAGGGGAGGAGCTCCTTAGGTCCATTTCAGGAATGCAGGTGGTTGGAAGTACCTAAGACAGGGGAGACTGAAGCAGCGTGGCAGCAAGTTGTCCACAAGGACATGGCAGTGTGTGGGTGGATGGGGATCTGGTGGAAGATAGGCAGGAGTGGAGGACTGCAACTCACAGACCCGGCCCTTCCACAGGTGGGATACCTGATTTCCATCAAACTGATTACTATGCACACTAATCCTGTCCCATAGGCGAGATTCCATCATTCTCTCCCAGATCTTCATGGAGTGGCTCAACAGCTTTATACCTCTATAGATACCACAATCTTGGTCATCCCCTTTGCCCTTGAAGAGCCGCACTATCCAACTCTCACGCCACGCCAACGGCATTCTACTGTATCTCTGCTGGCAATCCTCCTGAGAAGTTTCCCTAGCCACCTGATACCTGTCCTCCCTAGCCTATGCCACACTTGAATTGGGTGTTCCGTCTGGGCCTACAGCTTTTTGACCTTTCGTCTTCCTAAGCGCCCTGGTTGCACAGTTCTATGTCCCCATCTCCCCCTGCAGCATTCAAGAGGTTTTGGAAGTACTCTTCCCACCTACTCTTTGCCTCCATTGGGGAGAGTAGGACCCTACCTCCGCCACCCTTGGGAGCGACAAATTGCATTGGACACACCAGTTCTCGTCTGATCACTGAAGTTAAGCAATGCAATCCCAGTTAATACTGATATGAGTGGCCGCTTTGGAAAACTGGGTACTGCTAGTATCCAAAAAAATCGTTGCATTAGTGTAGTGTCTGTGCAGTCCCTGCATCTGAACTACACTGTGGACTGGGCTCTAATAACCTTGTAGTTGAAGGGCCCTAAAACACCAACAAACAAAATGATCCACAATCCTTCACTGTTTTGGCTTGGGGATATCTTTAGCTACCCTTTCTCTAGCCTTGGCCAGTTTTAAAACCTCCCCTTCCCTTGTCCCTAACTGCCAAAAGAGTGCCTCATACTTCTGGTGCTTGGCCAGGGCAATGATCCTCCTAACACTGGTCTTAGCCTGCCTATATTGAGTCTTAGATTCGTGGTCCCATATCTCCCATTATACTGCGGAAATCAGACTTCTTTTGCTTAATGGCTGCTTCTACCTTCCTATTCCACCTCCATGTGTGCTTGTTTCTCTGGATTGTGCCTGCTACGAGCGGCGAGTTGCGTTGGACACACCAGTTCTCGTTTGATCACTGAAGTTAAGCAACGCAAGCCCAGTTAGTACTGACATGGCTGGTCGCTCGGGAAAACTGGGTACTGCTAATACCCAGTAATCGTCGCATTAGTGTAGTTTCTGTGCAGTATATGCATTAGAACTATAGAGTGGATGGGTCTCTAATGACCTTGTAGTTGATGGGACCTTAAACTCCAACAAACAACAAAAAAAAAATGTGCCTGCTACTCGACCCTGCCCTAAAATGGTTTTCCAACAGGTTCTAATTTTTCTGGCGTCCCTATCCCACATGGCATCCACTGTCCCTTCTGAATCCCAGTCAACCTCCCTTTGCACTTTATGGGCAAATCCCTCCGTTTTGATGGGTAGTTTCCACTACCTGATGGTCTGCTCTCATTTCCAAGAATGTGCCTTGCCTGCCACTTTCACTAGGATTTGACCTGTGGCCACATTACTTTTGGAAATTTTCACTTGGGAGTGCCCAACAATCACGAACCTCTGCTCTATGCCACCATCTATCTGTCAAGAAATCTTTCTGTGATATCCCTTGTGGCGACTGGAATGTGATTAGGTGCTTGTCCATCTTCCTAAACCACGTATTTGCCAATGCCAGGCCAAGTGCATTGGCTGTGTTGAGGATGCACTGTCCTTCTAAGCTAACTGTTCCATATCCCATCCCCTTGAACATCCCCATAACCCTGGTTACCTTTGCCTACATGGCCATTAAAATCCCCACCAACAGCTAAGCACTCATTCCCTTGGCATTGCCCTATCTCAGCCTTTAGTGAATGCACCAAGTCCTCAAAATCTGTCCATCTATTCCCCTTCCACTTAGTTTCCTGGAGGAAAGCTACATGAATCCTCCTGAATCCTTTGTTTTAGGATATTGACTAATCCCCCTGTTTTGCCAGTAAGGGTCCTCACATTTGACGTTCCTAATCTAAGATGGGCCCTTATGCTGTCTGAATATGCTCTGACTGGGTTCACCCCAGCCAGGCGTCTGGAACCTGTAGGAATGTTGTCAATGCTTGCCATGGGGGATGCTTGCCTACCCCACAGAGGACTCTCAAAGCGCTATCTGCCACAGGGACCAAAGTCCCAAACCCTGTTACTTTGCAGACTGTGATGACGGTGGCCCAGGGCCCGCTGACACACCATGCCCAAAACAAACATTAATCTAAAAGCATTTGAAATTTTGGTGGCTCAGGTGGAGCACAGTGGGGGTGAATGGTGGGGGTGACACCCGGATTTGCCACACCGGGTGACACCAAGCCTAGGTACGCCTCTGCTGCACAGGCATTTTATGATGTGGAGCATATGGTGGAAAGCAAATCTTTAAAGAAGCGGGTTCAATGCAAAATCACAGATTTCTTCAAATTATTTTTTTTAAATATATAGTAATCATCATAATACCCTTATCCCACCTGTATCTGGTTCAGGTGTGCAGGTTATAGCTCTCAACTCCCATCAATCTACCACCGGGTCCCTGTCCACCCCACACACCACCATATCCCTAGAGTGGCTTATTGCATTGGACACACCATTTCTTGTCTGATCACTGAAGTAAAGGCTGCCACACACTATCCAACTTGTTGGGCCAACCTCCCAACCACCCCAGCAAATTGTGTAGTCTGTAGGCGTGTTGTGTGACCATTCTGACAGTCGGGCAAGTTGGTTGGATGAAACCATCCAACCGCTAGCTGCTCCTCCCAATCACCCAACACATTGGCCCAACTGGCCAACAAAAGAAGCGTCATTCTTTTATTTTACTCCCTCTCAGTGAATGTGTATCAACTACTGAAGGCATTTTAACATGGCGTCGGAATACAATGAGTAAAGTCGCAAAATTTAGTACACTATGAGAGATGTGAAAAATCAGGAATTTAATGTTTTATTAGAAATATACCAAAAATACAATCACATGCTAATACTGAAATGCCGATTCTTTGCCATTTACAGAGCATCGGAGGCATGTTACTTGTTCGACAATCACACTTATGACAAATTAGGTTATTCTCTCAGACAATGTGTAGTCTACCTCCAAATTGGTTGTACTGACTGTCAGTGCAACAAGTTGGAAAGTGTGTGGGGCCCTTAAAGCAATGCAACCCCAGCTAGTACTGGCATGGGTGATTGCTTTGAAAAACTGGGTACCACTAATACACAAAACTCGTCACATTAGTGTAGTGTTTAAGTTATGCAGTCTCTGCAATAGGCCTATGCAGTGGATGAGGCTCAATGACCTTGTAGTTGAAGGGCCCTAAAACACCAACCAACCAAACTAACTATTTCCCTATGGATAAATACCAGTATACTGTAATATATGATATATTTTTTAATCTGCATGCATAGGTCAGACACCATGCACTATTATAACCAATAATACATTAGTGTACATGCCAAATTTCTATTTTGGTTGTATAATGGGATGCTTGAATAAGTGGGGTAGGTTGGCATCCCCCCACACTACCCAGCTCACCTAATATTCCTGTGGGTTCGAGACGCCTGCCTGGGGTGCCCCCAGTCAAAGCATGTACAGTGAACCTGCAGACCCAATCCTGCCACAGGCAGGATAAGGGCATGATGATGATACTGTATAGTTTTTAAATCTGGATTTTTGAATCAGTTTTGGAATGTTATAAAGCATAATAAACATTAAAATTGAGAATTACAGTACTGTACTTAGAAATGTATACCATATTGCAAAATATGGTCGTTTTTACGTGGCCTGGATATAAGAGAAACTCGGATACAAGAGACTATTTTGGATTTCCCAAGGTGTCTCTTATATCAGAGTTTGACTGTACCACAAATCCTCCTTATTTGCAAATCCAAACTTTGCGAATATTCTAGGTTTGTCTGTATAGCATTTGAAAATCTCATGAGAACTCCCTAGGCTCAAGGGATTCTGAAGTAAAGCCTTTCCTGGCAATTCCCATGGGATCCAAACACAACAACGACCATAGAGTTATAGTATTTGAAAATCTTATGAGAACTGTTGAATCTCTTTGGATTGTATAGTAAGCCATTGGCCAGGATTTTCAGTCAGACCCAAGTATCATTGCAGTCCCTAAAACCTGATTTACACCTGGGAAGGAACAAGTGAAAGTGTGACATCAACGGGCGAGTTGCCACATGTGAACAGTGGGGATAAGACACGCAGGCAGGCACATAAAACGGCAAGTAAAATGGATAGATTCTCTTCCAGTTTTTTGGGCAAGTAATGCCTTCCCACAATCCCTCACTGCTAAATTGCTGCTTCTAATTGGTTGCTGCTGTGAATGCTTCACAGAACAAAGGTAGTGGGATCTGCAGGCAGCTACAAAAAAATTCCGTCTGATATTTCTCCATTGTTTGCTGTTGTGAACATGTCGCTTGAACTGAGAATTCAATGATCAAATTTGTTTCAGATATTTACAGCATGAGTGCTTGTGGAACATTAAATCTCCACTGTATAAAAATAAATGGTCATGAACATACCTGATTCACTGAAAAGGAGATTAAAATGAACTAATATTTATTCCCATTTTACGACAATTCTAATTGGATTTCTACAGTAGATTTGTAGTGTGTTTATCTTGATAGCTTCTCAATTACTTAGCTTCTCAGTTACTTGCACTTGCTACTTGCCTGGTGTTAATCAGGCTTAAGTCCAATCTGACTTGTTGGCAGATGCTCGATTGAGCATCAATCGTCCTAAATTCGATACTGGATCGAGGTGGGGTTGTGGGTCAGGTCAAGGTCGGGTCTGTGGGTTCTTGCTCTCCACTCCCGTCTATCTCCCACCAGGTCCCCTTACACCCTGCACACTGCCGTATCCTTACAGACAACCTGCTCCCACGTCAGCTTTGGTCTCCTCCTGCCCTGGGTGCTACCGACCATCTGCATTCCTGTTATGGCCCAAATGAGCTCCTCATCTCCCCTTTTCATTACGTGTCCATACGACCTCAGCTTATTCTCTCATCTGTTTGGCGATGTCCACCCCCCCCAGGCTACTTACCAGGCATAGGAATTTCTCCCTATGGTGTCAGTGAAAGAGAAAATGCCTCATTGAAGAAATCTAGGTCAGTGATAAATAAGCATAGGGGTTGTAGCCTTAGGCCCGCTTCACACCAAATGAATCCGAATCAATCAGACTCAATCCAATGAAGGTGAGTCTGATTTGTAATCTCTTTGCTTTCACACCAACTCAATCGGAGTCAAACTTAAAATTTGGCTCATGTGCAGGTCACCAAGGTTACTGTAGATAAGGTTGGCCATTCAGCCTCATTTAAATATTTCGCTCTTCACCGGTTAGCTCCTCCCCCTACGTCATCGCGGGAGCAAGTAGTAGCTTAAGAGCATACTTTCCATATATATTAACAGGTTTTGTATAAGCGATTGTTTCCCGAATTTTGTATTAAATAAGGGAACAAATAGGAAAAATAATCGTAGGTAGATTGAAAAATACATTAAAAAATAAATTTGATATATTTACTAGCAAATAAATTAATAGGCATACTTTAGATATGCAGTACAGTGGTAAAGGTGATCGTTTTTCTAATATGGAAAAAAAGCAAAAAATGATCATAAGTAGATTCAGTAATATATAAGAATTTGAATTCAGCATATTTTACTACTGAATAAATGAATAGTCATCATTATCATTGGGTGTGTGGGTTCTAGCCCTCCCCTGCCGTCTATTCCCCATCAGGTCCTCGTCCACCCCACACACCACCATATCCCTATGCATGACGTGCTCCCACGTCTACTTCAGTCTCCCCTTGCCCCAGGTGCTTCTGACCACCTGCATTCCTGCAATGGATCTAATGAGCTCCTCTTCCTCCTCCCGTCTTCTCATTATGTGTCCATAACACCTCAACCTATTCTCCTTTTTTAGCGATGTCCCCCACCCCTAGGTTACCTCTAATGTCATCATCATCATCACACCCTTATCCCGCCTACAGCAGGGTCGGGTCTGCAGGTTCTAATCCTCCATTCTCGTCTATCCCCAACCAGGCTCTCATCCACCCCACATGCTTCATGTCCCTCTGGACAACCTGCTCCCACGTCCGCTTGGGTCTTCCCCTACTTCTGATGCCACCCACTACCCGCTGCCTCAGAATACACCTTGTGAGCTCCTCCTCCCCCTTCTCATCACATGCCCATAACACCAAAATCTCTTTTCTCTCACCTTCTCTGCAATGTCTCCCACCCCTAAGCTGCCTCTAACGTACTCGTTATGGACTCTGTCAGCACGCGACACCCCACTCATGTACTGCAGCATTCACAACTCGGGTACTTGCATTCTATTGACATCGTTCTTCTTCACTGCCAAACACTCTCTGATCCATACAGTATAGCACAGCTGATCTAACTACTGCCCAGTAAAACTTCCCTTACAACTTGATTGAAACCTTCCTATCACACAGGACTCCGTTTATGTTTATTTGTGTACTCATTCGGTTTTATTGGTGATAAAATGCTGTTTCTTGTCTTAAATGGGTAAATTTTAGTAATTAGTATGCTCTCTCTATAGGCGCATTTTGGCGATTGGTTTGACCACAATCTCATGTTTGGTCTGACCAAAAGAACTGACCAAAGGGGATCACCAAAACGCTTTGGTCAGACCTGTGACAATGAATTCATAAAACTGTAGAAAATGAATTCCCTTAACTTAAAACCAAATCCACTACAATAAAAAAAACAATTCCCTAAAATAAAAAAATGAATCCACTAAACTAAAAATTACGAATTCATTAAAATGAAAACAAAACCCACTAAACTATTTCATGAACTAAAAAACGAATTCACTAAACTAAAAGAAAATAAATTTGATAAACTTAAAAAATAAATTTCCTAAACTAAAAAAGTTACTAAATTAATACAAAAATCAGATTTGTATAATTTTAACTAATTATTGGTACCTTCCATCATCTGCTACAACTGGTTGGAGCATGCACCATTTTAATTTTTTTTTGACCAAACGCACAGACCACGCTTTTATTTTGGTCATGTTGGTCATCCTTTGGTCTGACCAAAGTTGACCAAAGCAACGGACCAAACCAGCGTGTGCACCACCAAAACGCATTGTTTTCGAAACAATGTGACCAAAAGTGACTTGGTCAATTGCCAAAACGCGCCTTATGGTATATTACCAGCGAGTGCTCTCGCAGTGACGTCAGAGGCATAAATAAATTTGATTTGCTAATGCTCTGAATGGCCAACCTTATCTATAGTAACCTTGCATGTCGCTACCTTATGTTTGAATTTTAAGTCAAACAGAGTCGGTAAAGATATAGGATAAAACACGTCGATTTGTAGGGGACTAGTGGGTTTTTTAATTAATATAAATTTTTTTTTATTACATGGTAAAATGAATTTACAGATATTTAGGAATTTGAGCTTGTCCCAAAACAGAAATTTATCAATGATTCAACTGTTTAGAATATTCCAAGAAAACTTAGGCTGCCGCTTGTATAATGCTGCACCACGAAGTCCAGGTGTCATGCAGAGCAAACGTGGTTGTAG
The DNA here is from genome assembly GCA_013389805.1 of Trigoniulus corallinus. Lineage (NCBI taxonomy): Eukaryota > Metazoa > Arthropoda > Diplopoda > Spirobolida > Trigoniulidae > Trigoniulus > Trigoniulus corallinus. The sequence goes on from JAAFCE010008833.1 coordinate 9,976,775, forward strand.
GAGTAATGCTTTATTCGGCAAGTGCCACTGTGTTGCGCACCAGTCTGGCAACACGACATAAAATTGACATGCCCTAGCTATAGCTACGTAAAACGTAAACGTAAAAAATTTTTAGTATGCTCAGTTTTACGTTTACATTTACGTCGGTTGCCCTAACTATCTATTGATTCATGAATGCTTGAAGGTAGAAGATTCTGACCAGCCGAATCACTGTCAATCTTGAATCAAGGTGGATTGAATCAGATTGATCTGGTGTGAAAGGAAAGACTTCATCTGTGTATATTTGAGTGGTGGAGAACCAAGCTGAATCCCAGTGAGTTAGATTAACCTTGATTCGGACTGATTCTGAGTGATCCAGATTCGTTAGGTGTGAAGCGAGCCTTAGGTTGGCAGCCAGCTGCGTCCAACAGACCGGTTATATGTACGAGTATGACAACAGTGGGTTCTCGACCCTGCCATACGTGGGGAAAGAGTCAGTACAGTAATTGCTTTTTTCATGGTCTTCATTGTTGCTTTCATCCAATAGGGACTTAAGAAGAATGGACTCTGAAGCAGGGAGTGAAACGCCACTGAATGAAGAGTGTCAGCCATCTACTACACATTCCAGTAGATGTGATACATATGGCTATTTATTGCCAAAAAGATCCGCTAGCTGTAGTCAATATCGCAAGGATAGAGATGATAAAGAAGAAACAACAGTTTATCTACCAATGTGCCATTTATATGATGAAATAATACCACAAAATCAACGACTATCGAGAAATCGCCCTTATCACGAAATAGTTACTGAAACAAGATGAAATTTGTTGTTTAAGTGTTGTAGTGTTTAAATAAAATCACATTACATTTTCATTACTGCCTTTTAATCGCAGTATGGGATGAGATGCCATGGTTGCTTACTTGACACGTTAGTCCATTGTTACTGGGTCAAATCTTACTAAAGCAGATGGCCGTCCGTCGATTTAACGTTCAACCACGACCCTAGGTAAAATGGCGACTTTCAGATGAGAGAGTAAGACCAGTGTGTCCTCCGTCGGATGAAATTTAAAACCGTAACTTGTGTGCATGATGTCATCTGCACGTCAAAGAGCCCTTACTGCACGGAGTAAAAAAAACTCAAAAATATAAAAGAAGTTTGTTGGAATTTTACACGTCAAGGTCGCTCCCCCCTAGCAGAAGAGAACGCTGCATAGGGGTTGCAGCATTAAGGCCCCCATACACGATCGCTCCATCTGTCCAAATGGCATGGTGTCAATCCAAATCGCATCGTGTGTGGGGAAACTGAAGTGGACGACGTGGCATGATGAGCTTGGTTGGATTTTTGGTCAAGCCAAAATCCACACGATCGCTCCATCACTCCATCATGCCAACTGACTGTGTGTGGCAAAAACGTGGTGGAAGTATGCCCTGCCACCAGGAGTGACAACTGATAAATGGAGGACCTGAGAGATGGTTACCTGAGAAATGGAAGCGAGAGAGGACCTGAGTGGTGAATGATGTCACTTGCACATAAAAGTATGTTAGTATGTTATGCTCAGGGGTTGGGGAGTAAGCCAAGCAGCCATAACAGGCCGAACCCTAAGGAGGTAGGTGTAGGGGATGTAGCGGAGTGGAAATTAGAAGCGCCCAACGTTCACTACCAACCACCCATGTTGGTACTAATTGGGCTTGCACTGCTTAACTTCAGTGATCTGACGAGAACTGTGTGTCCAACCCAGCTCGACCACACCCCCTCTACTATGTGATGGGTAGATGAGGCAAAATTTCCAGGTGTAGGAGCTCGCCCCCTGGTGTTGGTGGAATTCCCCAAAAAGACAAACAGTAGACCAGCGGTCTTCAAACTGTGTTCCACGGAATCCCAGGGTTCTGCAATACAACTCTCGGGGTTCCACGAGTCCAAATGAAAATTCGTTAGCAGCGGCAAGATATACTTTATAAAAGGGAGATGGGGTTCCCCCAAAATATGTTATAGTTCTAAGGGTTCCGTGAGTCGACAAAGTTTAAAGACCACTGCAGTAGACTGATGATAAATAAGCATAGGGCAGTGGTGGCGAACCTTTTTTTGAGACAGGTCACAATAACACAAAAAAAGAGCAAAAAGTTGTCTGCGGGTCAGTTGCAATCACTATTTAATTTTATGAATAAAAAATTATTATTAATAATGAATATATTAGTTTATTAAAGTAGCAAATAGAGAACATCATCATAATGCCCTTATCCTACCTGTGGCTGGGTCAGATCTATGGGTTCTAACCTCCAGGTCCCCGTTCAACCCACACATGATAAACTAGATATGATTCACGTTTGGGTGGGTCACTTAAAATTGCACGGTGGGTCACAGGTTCGCCACCACTGGTATAGGGGTTACAGACTGCTGTGGCTACGGAAAAACAATGACCAAAATGCCGCCCTTGTGTCTATTAAGAGGGACAACATAGTTACCCGGCTGCCAAAAGTAGCAATTGTTCTTAATCCATGCTGTTCACACCAGAACTTAAACTAAACTGAAAACAAAATGGCGTGAACAGCATGGAGTGATCGTGTATGTGCTGATTTTTGGACGTCATCCATTCAGACGCCATCCAAATGGAGCGATCGTGTATGGCGGCCCTTAGGTTAATAGCCAGCTGCGTAAAAATATCGTCAAAAAGATCGCTCAAGTACTGGTGTAGCTGATCGCCATATCGAAAACGTTGCATTAAAGCAATTTTTCCGGACATTGCCAAGGCAGGAAACATTTAATGGATAAAGGGTCACTCTGTTAGGTACCCAATGAGCTGCGTACAGAAAAAGAGAAAAATGGCCTGGATTCAACTATGTCCACAAAGCTATTAGTCATCTTGACAACATTGTTGACTCGACAAATGGTATCAGCACCTAGGGCATTGCGAATGCATTTGCGAGTAATGTGTGGCTTCTTGCCAGGTTGGCTGTACTAGCATGGGCGACCTCTTGGGAACACTGATACTGCTAATACCCTAAAATCGTCATGACAAAGCAGTGGCTATGCAAACTCTGCAGTAGAACTATGCAGTGGATGGGGCTCCAATAACAATTGGAGTCGAAGAGCCCTAAAACACCACCAAGGAATACTGTAAGTTACTTGAGGAAAACCCCAAGCAGTTTCCTTGTAAAGTATATCAAGACTTCTTGATCACAAGGGACACCAGTTGCTGAATGCTCATGTGTCTCATTAGAAAATAATGAGTATATTCTGGAAAAGGGCGAGCAGTGATGATGATGTGAAAAAGGATCGTGTGATTACTCAGTAGGCTGCGTAAAACAGGGTCCGCTCTAGTGCTTACGTGGCCGCGGACAAAAAGACAAATTGCCGCCCCTTAAGAATAAAATGCAAGTTCAAGCAGCAGTTTTTCTCACACTTACAGCCAAAATGGCGCCCCTAAATTTTGGCACCCCGGACTAATGCCCGGGTTGCACCCCTCTAGAGCGGGCCTTGCTTTTGAACAACGATGATGCTTTTAGGAGACATTACCTTGTAGCACAGCACATACAGTAAATTTTGTTTGAGTTTATGTGCGGTAAGCTGTGTGTTTACAAGGCGTTTTCATCTCTTATGTATATTTAATCACAATTTGACCTTCAAAAATATATATTTTTTAAACTAATTTTTGTTTAAAACAAATGGATGCTTTCTGGTACTCTGTAGACTGTAGGTGGCCTCTTAGCAGCCTGTGGTCTGTCGTTGCCGACGCGACGGGTCATAGAGGAAACAACGTTTCTTCTTTGGATATGATTTCCTTCTCCTAATTGAAACAGCAACTGTGATTTCGCTTTTAATTGATTTTCACATTACAATCAATTCAACAATAGCCCTCCTTTTTTATTTTCGTAAATATTGTAATTCTGTCAATGCTTGAAATGAGCGGGAAGTCTGTGGCGGTAATAGGATGGCACTTCGAATATTGTTAATTAACGTTTCCGTCGTTCATGTCGAATAATTGATATTCCACAACAATATTTTCCATTCATTTATAATAGATGACCCAATTCTCGTATGATAACTGAAGTTAAGCAACGCAGCCCAAGTTAATACCGACATGGGTGGTTTGTTAAATATGTGTCACGTCCGAGTCTATCTCCCCATTTCTCTAGAACAGTGATCCTAAGTACTTTACCTCTTGCACCTTGTCGGCAGTTCACTTCCAGAGAGCACGTCGCCATTATTTTCCTATCCTTCCCAATTGGAAGCTAAATACAGTAAAACACGTTTATAACGTTCATGGCTACAACGTTTTCACGGCTATAGTATCTGTTTGGGCTGGTCACGGATATAGCGTTTGCTTTCACGGCTATAACGTTTGCAAGGTCCTGGTGGACAACCACGTCTTTCAACCACGTCCACGTCTTCAAAAACTTCCATACCCGTGTGTGCCTGGGGAAGAATAGGCACACTGCATACCTGCATGTCGTAAGAGGCGACTAAAAGGGGTGACTTTTTCTTGCCCCTGATTGGATGACACCACTATCGTCATTGGCCATTACTTGTGGCCTGGACAGGACGATACCATCATGGTGGTTGTCATTGTCCTTGCATCCTTTCCTGGATGAATGACTTGATCTCGGTCGATGTAGGCTCCTCACTGAGGTGACCTTAAAAAAAAAACGCCTACCCGCGTGTTTGCCGTGCGTGGAGACCCGCACCCCTGGGAAAAGTGAATCCTGCTGATTGAGAATGCGCATGTCCTGCGATGTCTCTGAGCCACCCCACACTTGTGGCTTGGCTGACAGACATCGAGGATTAGGGCTGTGGCCTACAGCCCCAACACATCCCTTTGGCCACAGCTTCCAGGGAAAACAGGAGGCCAAGGCAGTAGCCCGGTCTTGGTCAATCGGCCGGGGGCGCATAAGTGGTTATGCCTCCTAGGGTGACTGTAAGTGGACCGGCAGTCAACCCCGATGCCAATGGTCCGGTACTCTGGGATTATGCCACCCTAACGGTATACTGCCCGAGGAATCTTGGCGACCCGAATGGGCGTCCCCTTGTTGGGCTCCGTGTGATGGGTAAGACCTGTGGGCAGTGAACACATAATTATTTCAAATTATGGCAACTATAAAACAGAGGCTGGGGGCCTCTACAAATAACCCCACCCCTCCCCCTTCTTTACTTTTATTGACTTGTGTTGAGCCGGAAGATGGTGGGCTCGGTCCCACCCAGCTGAGTGGGCCAGCTGCCACTGAGCTGATGGAGACATGTACTGCTCTGACAAAGAGGCCGCCTTCCCCCAGTAAGCCAACTGGATCAGGGAACGAGCCTGTGGCGTCTATGGCATCGGCACCTGCCCTTAACAATCGGCAACGACCTCTTAGCCTTAAGGTGCACGGTTCCACCACTGATGCACAGCATGTTCCTGCATCTAAGATTTTAGGTGCAGTCAAACAACCATCCATACCTTCTTCCTATCCTACCCAGTTTATTTCCATCTCTGGGGAGGATGGAGCAGCCTTGGGGAAGGCCTCACCCTTTCTTATCGCCAAAGCCATCAAGGACATTGCCGGCGACGTGACTTCAGTCAAAAAGCTGCACAATGGCACCTTGTTGGTGGAGGCATCTGCCCCTCACCAGATAGAGGCACTACTGAAACTGCGGAAGCTCGGTGATATCCCCCTTTGTGGTCGAACCCCATCGCACCTTAAACACCAGTAGAGGTGTGGTGCGGTGCCCTGACCTACATGGGGATTCAGAAGAGCTTAGGAGCTTAGGGACCAGGGTGTGGTGGCTGTCCGCCGCACCTCGGTCCGACGGGATGGAGAATCCCGCCCATCTGACACCTTGGTGCTGACATTTGGTAGGCCCAAGGTGCCAGAGTACATCATGGCTGGCTACCTCCGCTTGCCTGTATGTGCCTTCACTCCGAGCCCACTCGGTGCTTCAAGTGCCAGTGATATGGCCATGGACAGACTTCGTGTTCTGCCAAGGCCATGTGTGGCACTTGTGGACAGGGTGACCACTCCCCTGAGTCTTGTAAGACTTCACCTTTTTGTATAAACTCTAAGGGCAACCACCCCGCTTCTTCTTGGGATTGCCCCACTTGGCTGCAGGAACGTGCGATCCAGGAGTTGCGTGTCCAGAAGGGTATTAGCTTTCAGAATGCGCGGCAGCTGCTAGCCTTGCCAGGGACCCCCAGTCGTGGGGTGTCCTATGCAGGTGCTGCCAAGGCAGCTGCTGTGCTCTCTGTCTGTACCCAGACGGACACCCTACCTCAGCTCCCCCCTCTCATCCGTTTAGCGTCCTTGCGGGCCCACGGGGTCCATGGGGTGCTGGTCTGCACAAGCATTGGCTGCCAGACAGACCCCGATCCCATTTCCATGGCTTCTTCCGGCTCCACCACCGCCTTTGGCCCATGCATGGGCCCCCCAATAATGGCGGTGCCAGCTTCTTTGGAGGCCCGTGATACTTCTCATCAAAGAGAGGCATCTCCCTTGAAGGCCTCCCTCCCTGTCCCAGCCCAGCCAACCTCCTCCACGGAGGGGGTGGTGGGTGAGACAGGAGGAAAGAAAGTAGGGACACTGGTGTAGAGCCACTGGTTCGTCCACCCAAGCTCTCTAGCCAACAGCAGAGAACGTGGGGTGGTTTCATGCCCCAACTGGGGCAAGATGGGGATTCCTCCTTCGAGATGGAGAAGGACGAACCAATTGAAGGCGTCCCTCCCTTTTCTGCAGTGGGACGGAGAAAAGGGAGGAATAGAAACTAGCCGCCTAAGTCCACTTGATGGTAAATTTCCTAAAATGGAACTGTCGAGGGTTTTCCCACAAGAGGGACGAGATCGCACTGCTGATCTCGAGGCACAACCCTGTCTGCATCTCCTTCCAGGAGATCCTGTGTCGCAGTGATACCCCCATTTCGTTATGGGGTACACTGTATATGCAGACACCCGGTAGCAAGGAAGCCACCCTGTGGGAGGGGTGGCTATCCTTATCCGGAATGATCCAAGACCCTTCCTTATATGGGTGGCTTTAATACCCATAATCCCCGATGGGGCTCAGACAGTCACAATCCCCGAGGGCGACTTGTGGAACAATGGGTGTCACACAATGGCCTCATTGTTCTCAACACAGGTGCCCCCACACATATGATGACTGCCACTGGTGGCCTGTCATGCATAGACCTGTCCATCTGCTCTCCTGGGTTGGCACCAGGTTTACAGTGGGAGGTCTTGTCAGACCCTTGTGGAAGTGATCACTTCCCCATCAAGATTAGCAGTGGAGATGGGGCATTACCCCAACACCCACCACGGTGGTGTCTGCGTCGGGCGGACTGGGAAGAGTTTGCCTGCCGTATCTACTTTCGCCCACTGTGTGATTTTGATGGGGTCAACGACCTAGTGAGTCACTTCACAGAGGTGGTGGTCGGGGCGGCATTGGCATCCATCCCCCAGAGCTCATGTAACCCACCACGAGCACGGGTGCCATGGTGGACAGAGGATTGTCAGAGTGTGATTCGGGCTAACCAACGAGCCTTTCTCTGCTTCCAATCTCGTCCTACCGACGCCAATTGCATCGACTATCTCTGAGCCCAGGCATATGCACAATGGGTGATCAGGGAGGGCAAACGCTCCTCATGGAGTCAGTACGTCTCCTCACTCACCCATCACATGCCCTCCAAGAAAGTCTGGGAATCGCTGAGGAAGATCCAAGGCAGATATTTACCATCATGTGGCTCCGGTATCCTTGTACAAGGGAGACATTGCCTTCTGCCGTGTGAAGTGGCTGAGGAACTGGCAAGGACGTTTGCAGCCGTCTCTATTTCTCAGCACTAAACGGCATCATTTCTTCAAAAGAAGCAGGCTGCAGAACGCCATCCATTGAACTTCACTGGTGGTGTCGCCAAGGGGGTATAACAATCTATTTACCCCTTGGGAGCTGCGGGCAGATCTAGCAAGAGCCAGGGACACTGCCCCTGGACCAGATAGCATCCACTATCAAATGCTACGACACCTACCAGAGAAAGGCGTTATATACCTCCTTGAGGTATTCAACCATATTTGGTAGCAGCATGAAATCCCTGCAGGTTGGCAAGAGGCTACTATCATCCCACTGCAAAATCCTGGGAAGGATGGTAGCCTTCCAGAAAATTATAGACCCATTTCATTGATTTGCTGTCTTTGCAAAACCATGGAACGCATGGTGAACTGGCGCCTGGTGTGGTATCTGGAACGGCGCAACCTTCTGGCCAATGCCCAGTGTTGCTTCTGTGCTGGCAGGTCTCCAGTGGATCATCTGATCTCACTGGAGACTGCAGCACGTGAGGCCTTTCTCAACAGACAGCACTTAGTGGCTGTCTTCTTTGATGTGGAGAAGGCATATGATACCACATGGCGCCACAGTATACTGGAGACCTTGCACCAGTGGGGGCTCAGGGGTAATCTGCCCCTCTTCCTCCATAGCTTTTTGTCTGAATGGACCTTCAGAGTGTGTGTGGGTAACACCTACTCCTTGGCCTTCCTGCAGGAGAATGGTGTCCCACAGGGGAGCGTCTTGAGTGTGACGCTCTTTGCTGTTGCAGTGAACGGCCTACCATCCTCTGTTCACCCCCCCCGGTAAAGTCATCCTAATTGTGGACGACTTCTCTATTATGTACTGGGCTGCCACGATGCACAGCATTGAGCGTCAGCTGCAACTGGCAATAAACAGTGCCAATGAGTTTGCCACCTCTCGTGGCTATAAGTTCTCCCCTGACAAAACTACTGTCATGCACTTCTGTCGTAAGCGACGGCTTCACCCTGAGCCTCAGCTTACCCTGGATGGCCGCCTCCTCCCTGTTGTAGAGGCAGCCCGATTTCTCGGTCTCCGTTTTGACAGCCGTCTGACATGGGTCCCGCACTTGAAGGAGCTGATGGCTAAGTACCTCCGCTCCCTGAATATTCTGCGGTGCCTTCAGGGAACTGGTTTTGGGGCAGATCAAACGGTGATGCTTCGACTCTACTGGTCACTCGTTCGATCACGTCTCGATTATGGCTGCAGCATATGTGGCCTGGCCGCTCCATCTACTCTCTGGATGCTGGACAGTGTTCATCATGCTGGCATCCGGTTGTCCATTGGGGCGTTCTGCACCAGTCCAGTACTCAGTCAGTGAACCACCACTGACTGTGCAGTGGCAGTACCTCGCAGCTGCATATATTTTGTGGCTGAAAGGTCAGCAACAGCACCCTACACACCCGGCCATCTTTAGTAACACTATGAGATGGCCATTCGACCACCGCCCAGGGGTTCCCCCTCCATTCAGTGTGGGGTGGATGGATGGTCTTACCGGCCTGGGTGTGAGTATGCCTAGGGTGCAGCCTTGTACTGACGACCTCTGTGCCACCCTGGCCAGTGCCAGAGCCAAGTTTAGATTTGTTGCTTGCAGCCTTACCCAAAACCAGTACCGATAGGTCAGTGTACCAACAAGAGTTTGGACACCTCTCTTGGACCTATCGAGGCCATGTTTTTATTTACACGGATGGGTCGAAGGATGGCTCCTCGGTGGGTTGGTCAGTCTTTACAGCTGGTCATCTCATAGGGGGCCACCTTCCAGGCGTCGCCAGTGTCTTAACTGCAGAACTCACAGCTTTGCACAGGGCACTGGAGCTCATCCAAGGATTGAATGACAGACACTTCGTTGTTGCAACTGACTCCTTATGCTCCCTTCAGCTGTTGCACACCCTATATGGCAGACATGCCATCGTCCAGGGTGTGCACAGATTTCTGCTTGTGATTCGTAAGCAGGGCAAGACAGTGTTGTTCGTGTGGGTCCCAGGGTGTCCTATGGGCATGAGTGGTCCACATGGGCAATGAGAGGGCGGATGCCCATTCTCGTCAGGTGGCCCACTTGCCAGATATACCTAACACTGCTGTCCCCTCTTCCAATGCTCTCCCGATGGTGCAGTGGGCCGTCCATGAACAATGGCGGGCCCAGTGGTTTGTGGAGACCACCAACAAACTCCACACACTGAAGGACACCCCAGAGCATTGGGGGTCCTTGTGCCGCCAGTCATGGAGAGAGGAGGTTGTGCTTGCCCGGCTTTGGATCGGTCACACGTTCCTCACCCACTCCTACATTTTACGGGATGAGGAACAACCATGGTGTGACTTCTGTTGGGAGCCTTTCACAGTGCCACATATCTTTAGTCACTGTGAGAGATACCGCAAACTGAGATGGCGACTGGGAGTCCGTCGGGAGCTCTCTGCCTCACTTGGGGATAACCCCCAGGGGATTGATACATGTATTTTTAGGCAGCTTTGCATTTATTGTTGTATTGGTTTGGCATTTGCCTTTTTATTTCTGCATCTGTTTTGGCTTTTGCCATGTTTATTCTTATTACTGTTTAGGCTTTTGCCGTGTTTATTGTTATGACTGTTTTTGCTTTTGCTGCTTTTATTGTTCTGTCTCTTTTTGGCTTTTGCCACTTTTATTGTTATGTCTGTTTTGGCTTTTGCCACTTTTATTGTTATGTCTGTTCTCGTTTTTGCTGCCTTTACTTTTATTTCTGTTTTGGCTTTTGCCTATAATTATTCCTTGATATTTATTTGGCTATTGCCTTTTGCATGTGTTAATTTCAGTGGGCTTTTGCCCTTATTTATTACCATCATGGTGGGAAGGCCAGTTACACCCCCACCATGATGATTGTCTTTCTGGGCCCTAATGACCATTGTAGTTGATGGGCCCTAAAACCAAAACGAACAAACAAACAATCAAAAACTTCCAACCCATATGTGCACGTGTCCTGATTAGGAATGTTGCATATGTGCAGAATGTACAACATACAGTGAAACCCGCTTAACATGAAATTGACGGGACCAAAATTTTTTTTCGTGTTAAAAGAATTTCGTACTAAGCGATTCATGCAGAAAACCCATCACTATTTTGTATGTCGTCATATTTTATTAATTGGATTTATTGCTAAAATTTACATTTTTAATTTTTAGTAATATAACCTACAAAGCATTAATTTACCTGCCAAAGTTTCTATTTTGGTTATGTAATGCAATGCTGGAACAAATGGGGTAGACCATCATCCCCCACAGACAACCTGGCCAATATTCCTGTGGCTTCCAGATGCCTGGCTGGGGTGCCACCAGTCCAGGGCATGTTCAGTGGGCCCACAGATCCAACCATGCTGCAGGTGGGATGAGGGTGTGATTATGTTTACTAAAAGTTACATTTGTGGGCATCATATTAGATTCAACATTTTCTATTTAAATAATGATGTAGGCTACAAATGCATAATTTAAAAAAACCTAAAAGAATTATTGTTTTTGGGATAAAATGTGCTTTATTTTTCAGTGTTATTTTGAGCATAACTTGTCAATAAAAAGGCCCCCCTCCCCATAGTTTGAAAGGTTTGTCAATAGCATGCCTCTACCATCCTGAACCCAGGCTGTAATCTAGCAACAGTGGCAACCATTTTTATTTGTTTAGTTTAACAAAAACTCCAGTATATGTTGTATATCCAGTATTTTTTTAGCTGAGAAGGAAAATAATTTCGTGTTAAGCGAATTTTCTTTCGTGTTAAAAGAAAAAAATGTATGGAATTACTGTTACAGAGTATTTTGTCCGGACCACAGTGTTGTTTCATGTTAACCGTTATTTTGTGTTAAGCATTTTCATGTTAAACGGATTTCACTGTAACTGTGCATTACATACATTGTACATGAACAGACCACTCAATCTTGCTAATGTGTGGTTTTAGTAGTAATGACACAAGCGACCTAGATATGAGGTGGTATGACAATTTACAATGAATTTGTGTAGAGGTCAGCCAAGATACCAAAAGGATATGTGTGCCTCAACATCCAGAGAAGGATTAGCAAATTGCATTGGGCACACCAGTTCTCGTCTGATCACTGAAGTTAAGCAATGCAACCCCAGTTAGTACTGACATGGGTGGCCACTTGGGAAAACCAGATACTCATTAGTGTAGTATCTATGCATTCTCTGCATAAGAACTACACTATGGAAGGGGCTATAATGACTTATAGTGGTCGCCACGAAAGAAGACACATGGGAGGTAGAAGGTAAGAAAGTTCACTACAAAAATTAGGGGGTTTGAAAAAGGTCAAATGGCAGGCTTCCTTCAGTAATGGCAAGTACAACTTCAATGTTTTCCCTATTTTTTGAAGAGGACTCATCCTTTGCCTCCCAGCAATGTGTCAACTTTCGTGGCGAGCACTATAGTAGTTGAAGGGCCCTAAAACACCAGAAAACAAACAACATCCAGAGTGGAAGCAGTGATTCTTGGTTACTGTACACATAGGAAATCATTTACAGTATGTACCCCAACATAACGTTTTACCACTATGTGGTATTATGGAGAGAAAAGCACAAGAAGGCATATCATGGCTATAGCGTTTTCACAGTTATAACGTTTGTTCCCTTTGGTCCCCAACAAATCGTTATAATCGTGTTTTACTGTACTCCTTTTTTTTCTTCATGTTTAGATTCAGGCGTCCGTTTTCTATCGCTGCTGCAAAGTCGCTTATGCCCTTCTCTACTTTTTTGCTTTAGTCACTAAGTTTCCCTACTTCATCGGCAAACGCCATGCACTGAAGGGCCCATTTCCCAACTCCAGTCAGCAGCTCATTCATAAGAATGAAATGCTATGGAGTTAGTGCTGAACCTTGGTGTACCCCACCCTTCACTTGGAAGCCTTCAGTATTTCCCCAAGGAGTCCTTTCCTTGGCTATGGAACTTTCCTACATATCCTGTACTAACCTAATAAACCCTTCTTCTACCCCCTTTTTTGCGTAATGCCTCTCACAACCTGTAGTAGACACTGTCATAAGCCTTCTCAAAATCGATGAAGATGATATGAAGTTCTTTCTCTGCTGCCGTATGCTGTTCTATGCACTAGTCCATTCATTAAAGGAATTAAATAAAGGAAATTATTGATCTGGAAGCTGACATCACTTACTGAGGATCAAAGTTCCAAGGCAATAGGGAGATAGACGCTGATCCATAGAATCAATGAGGGATGGTTGAAGTGGAGACAGGCAAGCAGAGTCCTGTGTGATAGGAGGGAAGTTTTACAGGGCAGTGGTTAGACCCACTATGATATACGGATAAAAGTGTTGGGCAGTGAGGAAGAGCCACATAAATAGAATGCAAGTAGCCGAGATGCGAATGCTGCGGTACATGGGTGGGGTGTCGAGAGTTTATAAAATTAGGAACAAGTATATTAAAGTAGCCTGGGAGGTCGTAGACATCGCGCAAGAAATGAGGGAGGGTTGGTTGAGGGGTAATTTTGTTCTTTCGGGGTGAAAAGTATAGCAGACGATATGATAACAAATACATGTAGCACAGCCGTGAAGCGATCACGAAGCAGTCATGTGAAGCGATCCCGATATTACGAATTATTATGAATAAATTGGGAACAAACTATAAATCTTAATGAACTTTTTATAAACATGTCAAAAAAATTACCTTTTTAGGAACTTGAAAAACTGAATATTAACAATATTATGAATAAATTAGGAACAAATTATGAATAAATTAGGAACAAAGAGGTCAAAGTTGCACAAAATTTATAGGACCAACGAAAAAAACATTACTCGGAATAGTTCGGATTTCATGTTCATAAAAATTGTTTTTCATGTTCATTGCCATGTTCAATTGTTTTTCATTTTCATGCGTTGTTCCTAATAATTGTAATTTGGGTCCTTCGTAACATTGTTCATAATTTATTAATAATTTGTTCGTTATTCGTTCCTAATTTGTTCCTGATTTATTCATAATATTGTAGGGGAGACCGGGGCAAGTTTTTATTTTTCTTTTGAGATAAAATGTTTTACTGTGCTGAGACACTTAGAATGTTCCTTTATTTATAATTTATTGGTTTAAAGTGAAACATTTTTTGATATCTTCAAGGTGATTTTCTAATTTTTAATGAACGATGTAAAATTCGTCATCTTGCCCCAGACCCGGGGCAAGATGACGGTCATTGAAAAGTAAAAGAAATTAGTAAATTCTCCGAATTCTATTATTGTACCCTTATTTATTTTATAGTAAAATAGGATTAGGCATTATATATTACATTATTAAAGGTAAATGAAATAATATTTTAAATTTTTTTTGTGAATAACGAAAACGCATTAACACTAAAAGTTAAAATCGAATTAAATAGTAAATCGAATTTATTGTCAACTTAAAAGTTAATGTTTCTAGTTAAAAATAATCACAGGTAAGCTGTCTACCACAAAGAAGATGCCAGTTAACACTGAGGGTCAAGATGATGAGTTCGTCAACTTGCCCCAGTCACCTTGCCCCAGCAACAATTTTAAAATTTAAATATTATAGCAAGAAGATTAAAAAATTATTTTAATAATGAATACTGAATATGAATAGCTAGTTGTCTAAGGTAGATCAAAAGTTGTCCGTAAGGCCCAGCGCAAAATGAGACGCAGTCTCCGCAGGTGGTGCAGGGTGACTCACCACAAATTTCTGTAACTCATATGATAGTATGTAGTTGCGCATGTTAAGTCGCAGAGTAACGTGACTCAGTGCCTGCGCCATGTGACCCTGCGGAGCGCAGTGCCAATGCCGCAGTTTCCTGCGTGAAGTTGGCGTGACACTAACAAAACGCGGTGCGAAGCAGAGAAGTTCTCATTTTATTTGATTCAAGTACGGTGAAAACTGCGATTCAATGTGCGGTGATTGCCTGCTAGCAGAATTTCGCAGGGTGGCTACACCCTGCGTCTCATTTTGCGTCTTGCCTTAGGATATAGTAGTGTGTGGGATGGATGGGGGCCTAGTGCGTGATAGACGGGAGTAGAGGGCTAGAACCTGCAGACTGGACCCTGTCACAGGCAGGATAAGGGTATGATGAAGGAGAAGAAGGAGCAGCAGACACCACGTAATCTGTGAAGAGTCCCAAGAATGTCAGACTTCTCTGTGGTGCCATCTGGTGAGATGCTATTAATATGTCGGAACGCCAGTTGGGTTGCGATTTTAATCCCGGGTAAGTAATTGTTTGGAAAGATTGTTTGGCAGCCGATTGTTTTGTTTTTTACAAAGAAATAGCCGGAACCGAGGTCATATATTTAAAAATGGGTGAGGGAGACATTTGTCAAAGGGGTATTTTTCAGCGTTATCAGTAACGCATGGTTAAACTATTCATGTGCAGCAGTTGTCATTTAGGATGTTCGTCATTCATGTCTTGCAGCCTGGGTTTGGTTTCTTTTCCATGTTATTAGCTGGGTTTAGTCTGTTCTCTCTTCATATTCACTAATAATCTATGGCGAGTTATTTGCTAATAAGAAATAGGAAGTCACAGTTGAGGATTTCTTTACACATAATCATAAATTGATGGCTTGTGTATTTCTTTAATTTGCAGGTGTATTAATTTCATCATCAATTTGCGTAATTGACTTGCATCCAAATCCATTATGCATTGCTTAAAACGATTGCAGTTTTTACCATTAAATCAAAAACTACTTCTTGAAGTCATGATGGTACTTGCTTTTTCTTCTAAAATACTGATTTTAAAATCTTCATTCGCCGATCTCTTTTGTAATCATAGCGAAGACCGATGTCACAGGTATCGACAGATTTTCCCAAAGTTGGGCTAATACATAAAGTTTTGAAAATGTTTGGAAAACTGGATTATTCACGACTTGTAAGTTTATCAAGTTACTGTTGCTGGTGATGCTCATTTAGTAATAGAGTACTACACAGAAACTGCAAAAAGGAAGCTTCTTATTATACGAAAAATGTGGGGATGGTATTAATATTCAAGAATTTCTTAAAGGTAAGGATTTCACTGATTGAGATATTAGAAAGTGAACTAACACACAAACCCATCTAACAGTCTATATCATTACCGTTGTTAGAAAGTGAACTACCAGACATTTATTTTTCCTGGTTTCGTATTACCGAGCTTCATTTATGGTAGGTATTCAAAGTATTTCATTGCAACTGTGGTTGTACTTTTCACAAGCACACATACTTCGTAGGATGTGCATGGTTCGTGTAATGCACGAAGGAGTTGAAGGACGATTTGTTAGAAATGCAATGGTGAAATTGTTTTGGCAGGACGCTGATGCGAGAGCCAAAGCGTTGGGAG
Organism: Trigoniulus corallinus; assembly: GCA_013389805.1. Classification (NCBI taxonomy): domain Eukaryota; kingdom Metazoa; phylum Arthropoda; class Diplopoda; order Spirobolida; family Trigoniulidae; genus Trigoniulus; species Trigoniulus corallinus. The sequence continues at coordinate 9,992,833 of JAAFCE010008833.1, forward strand.
TAAGAACAATTTCTTGAAATTACTAACTCAGTTTTATGCATTTAAATAATTTGTTTTCTGAATTTTTAGGAAATGGCATCTGGGCAAAGGAAAAAAGACTTAGATGAATTATATGAACAATTTCTAGCAGCATTATTTCTCTATGATGAGGTTCGTGTTACCATAGTGCATAACATGATGCTGTATTTTGAAAGTTTTCAGGCAGTTCTGTAGTAAGATGAGAAGAAAAGTAGCCACTACGCCCATTATATATAATGATATGCACTAAATAGAATCTATATATTCAAAGACTATATATTGAATATTACTTATTAATGGATTGGGCTTTTAGAATTGATCCTTCACAACATTTTTATAAAGGGTACTCGAACTGTAAAGGCAAAATATCTTTAATAGCAGTAATACATAATGTCATTGACGCATTGTTTAATTTATTGTTGGAGTTGCCTACTAAAGCTTAGATCCTCATCGAGGGATGCGACTACATCAGTACAACCAAACACCCTTTCTCGTCCGACACAAAACGGTAGTGTGGTGTGTGCAGTACTACCTTACTATAGTCACCGTTTTGCGCTCGAAATTATCGATCAGTATATTTCGAGGTTCACTTTAAAAGGGAGGCGGCGGACCGAAAGAGTTTAGTCACATGAATAACAAAATTAGTTTTTTAATCTCTCCTGAAAATTCTTCACATGTCTTTCAACCCACTAACTGCTTACATTATCCCAGTTTCTTATGGAATAACATTACTTTTGATAAATTTCAGCGTGAGCACTTTATAGCAGCAACCAACGTAATGAAAAAAAAGTGTCTTTTACTAAGCAGTTTTAATTTTGCGACTAAACTGGTTCTGTTCGCAACCTCCTGATATAGGATAAATTTACCAGTGACGGTTCAAGATATCCGAACGATGTAGTAATGGACTCGCTATAAGTGTATTAATTTAGGGATTGATACAGAGTTCATCATCGTTAGGGCATCTTGAACAGTCACTGTTACGTAATTATCCGGATATTGTTCCTGTAAACCCTATTCTTTTCTTCAAGTTGAAGATTAATGGCGAATTGCGTTGGACACACCAGTTCTCGTCTGATCACTGAAGTTAAGCAGCGTAACCCCAGCTAGTACTGACATGGGTGGCCACTTGGAAAACTGGGTACCGCTAGTATCCAAAAATTGTCGCATTAGTGTAGTGTCTGTGCAGTTTCTGCATAAGAACTACACAGTGGACGGGGCTCTAATGACCACGTAGTTGAAGGGCCCTAAAGCACCAACAAACAACTTCATGTAGAAGATGCCGTTTTCAAAATTACGTTGGGTTTGGTTGACAGTAAGAGTATCATGATCTTTGGCTATGTATAGGTAAATTAGTGAAGTTGCGTTACCTCATTCTAATAATGTACAGTTTTTGTTTTCTAGGGTTTGCAAAGTGGCGATAAGGTTTTAGCAAATGCTATTTGGAGGCGTTTATTGAATTGTAACTGCAGCAATCCTTTGATTTTAGAGAATTTACTTCATTATGTACGAAGACAAGTAAGTGAAATCCTTTAATTTGTTATGCAAAGATTTTATTAAGGCTTGGTAAATAACTATCATAAATAATATAAATTCCTCCCTAAATAATTTTTAATGCCATGTTTACGATATTTTTTTTGTAACGTGCGTCAGTCCCTGTCCATCTTGGGCTTAAGTGATACTTAAATACTATACTACACAATTCTGATGGTGCAGACCATCCTTCTAACTGTAGCACCTCAGTAGTAAACCACCAGATGGATTTCACTATAGAACACTGGTATTAGCTTTATTGGGTAAAAGTGTAGTTTAACCCAAGGAATTATTTCGTCATTCGTAGCAGATGAAATGTGGCGCTTCGGTCAGAATAACTTCGTCAAATACTCGTTCTAGGGCCAAGAACTTAAAGGTAAAGAACTTCATAAATTTATTTAATGAATATCTTTTTCGTTATTTCAACTGGAAGCTTCCGATTTATTTAATGATTTCGATTCATGAATTTATTTCTCGTTATTTTAACTGGAAGCTTTCGATTTATTCAATGATTTCGATTCATGAATTCATTTCTCGTTATTTTAACTGGAAGCTTTCGATTGCATAAATCGAAAGCTTCCAATTAAAATAACGAGAAAGATATTCATTAAATAAATTTATGAAGTTCTTTACCTTGATTTCAACACGCCTAATATTTCGCGAATCACTTTCATTATGTCCAAACGATTTAAAAACAATAGCATGTGCAGCAAACCCTGGAACGAGTATTTTGACGACGTTATACCGACCGAAGCGCCACATTTCATCTGCTACGAATGACGAAATAATTCCTTGGGTTAAACTACACTTTTACCGCTTTATTGAATGGATACATTCGCCATGAATGCATAACTTGAAAATTCTGATTAAAGAACGTTGCGAAAAATCTTAACTTCAGAGACCAATGCATGTTTAGCTGTTTTCGGTTTGAAAGTTGGTTTGGTTTGAAAGTTGAAAGAATATTCTCTGTAAAGAACGACCCGACTGGGCGGTGTAGTGGGTAGCACGCTCGGTAACTGCTTAGGCATAGGTGAGTTGGCTTCTTTCGGGCAAGAAAGAGGCCGCGAGTGCGCCTCCTTTCAGATGAGAAGTAAAACCGAAGTCCCGTATGGTGTACCATGGCATTTGCACGTCAAAGAATCTTCTGTACTATGCAACGGGTACGTGAGGCAAAATTTCCAGGTGTAGGAACTCGCCCCCCCCCCCCGGCGTCGGTGGAATGCCCCAATGAACATTAGACGACGATTAAATAAGTGTAGGGGGGGTGCAGCCTTGGTCGGCAACCTGCTGGGAAAAAACTATGTCCAATATATCGCCCTCTTGCCCATCCAGAGGGGCAAGATGGGTACCCGACCCCTGCCATTGGCAGGAAAGGGTGAGGAGTTGTTTTTCTTCTGTGTACACTATCCACTCCACCACCGAGGCAGGATATACGCATTACAGAGGTAGTGTTTTGAAAATTGTGACTAATATTAGGAGTACAGTGGAACCTCGATTTGTGAGCACAATTCGTTCCAGAAACGTGCTTGTAATCCAAAGCACTCGTATATCAAAGCGAATTTCCCCATAAGAAATAATGGAAACTTAGGTGATTCGTTCTACAACCCAATTTTAATATAGAAATGATTAATACAAAATACAGTATAAATTAAAAATATATAAAAGAAAGAAAGAATCGTGTCGATGTGAGGGAGACGAGAGAGAAGAGAGGGGGTGCTAACGAACAGTCACTACATTTGGACCAAAACAAAAAAATGATTCTTAGGATCAGTTTCCCAGAGCAACGGGGAAATAGATTCAGACGTGACCCATAGAATTAATGCAGAATGGCTGAGGTGGAGGAAGGCAAATGGGGTCTTGTGCGACCGCCGGGTCCCAATAAAGTTGAAGGGCAAGGTATGCTGTATGGCTCAGTGTTGGGCAGTTAGGAAAAACCATGAAATGCAAATGGCTGAGATGAGAATGCTGCGCTACATGTGTGGGGTGTCAAGATGCGACAGAATTAGAAACGATTACGTTAGATGTATGGTTGGAAGTGGGAGATATTGCTGAAAAGATGAGAAAGAATAGGTTGAGGTGGTATGGGCATGTGATGATGAGGAGGGCAGAGGAGAAGCTTATTAGGTCCATTGTAGGACTGCAGGTAATTGGGGGCACCGGAGGTAGAGGATGACCAAAACGGACGTGGGAGCAGGTGGTGCTGAAGGACGTGGAGGCGTGCGGGGTGGAGGGGGACTTCGTGGGGGACAGGCGGGAATGGAGGATTAGAACCCGCAGACCCTCCCCTCCCTCAGGTGGGAGAAGGATGAGATGATGATGATGATGAATGTTCACCATATCCTAGTCGCGTACTGCTGGCAAGCTCAAACACTAACTACTCAAGTGAATGAATGTGGCGAATTCTTAACTTTTAAAGTATGTAGTGGAGCCAGACTGAATGGAAGGCAAAAAATAAATATGTGTAGTAAAATAAATGCAATGCAATACATGGCAAAAAAAAATTCGCTTCAGCAGCACTGCTCGTATTGCAAGACATCGCTCGTTAATCAAGTTAAAATTAATTAAAAAATATTGCTCGTCTAGCGAAACACTCGTAGTTCAAGTTACTCGCAAATCGAGGTCCCACTGTATCAATATAAGGGTGTACTCATTATAGAGGTGTACCCAGTGGGGGATCCAGGATTTTCTCCAGGGGGGGGGGTTTATCTAAAGCTCGCATATATTATGCGAATAAGTTAGTGTGTGCATGGGGCGGGGGGAGGGGGGGTTGCAACCCCATCCTGGATCCCCGCGTGGGTCTACCGTTTTGAGGGATGGTAATCATATAATCGGTCCCTGAAGAATTTTACTGTATAATGATGATAAAACTGCATATCCGTCCTTCTAAAAACCCAAGACACCAGCTAGCATTTGGGAAATTGAGCTAACATTAACTGCACGCTGGTCGAAAGTTTTGAATAACCGTGATGTTAATATAATAACTTCTATTTATTTATGAAATTTATTGCAGATTTTACAGTTAGAAACAGTATCAAGAGAGGATATTTTAATCAATGGCAATATTAAGTGGTTATCTCTGAAGTCCCTAAAGTGACAAATACTGTAGATGGTATAGTACAGAACTTAAAGTTTAAAGAAATCTAGCAATTCCCCCTGATATAGATTTGAAGGAGCACTAATTTTTTGTGTGCATTCCTGATGTAGCTTATCATAAAATAAAGATTTATTTATGTTTATGATGTTTCTCTCTAACTTCACATTTGTTTGCAACGGCATTGTACTGCACATGTTCTTGATCACAGAATGTGCAGTTGGCAAAGAAAGCATTTGCACAGTTTTGCATTTATTTTAATATGTTCAAAAGCAACACAAAATTGGTTGGCTAACAATTTACTACAAATTCCGATATTAGCTGAGTTATTAGTAGTACACGTTATAACAGCTATACAATTAAAGGACACTTGCACGTGCTCCACATGGGACAGACTGCTCAACTGCAATACCTTGCTGTGTTTTTGCAGTTCTGTTCCATTTCGATCAGAGCACTATTGCAGTGCACAGTGCAGGGTGTCGTGGCCAGTGTGGACCTAGCATAATGATTCCTAGCAGGAAAATTCAACCAACTAGTGGCTTCTCGACAATTCTCCAAAATGACTTTCGGGACGTTCACAATCTGTAGGGAGGGAGCGGCTGATTGCGTTCGACGCACCAGTTCTCGTTTGATCACCGAAGTTTGCAGTGCAATGTCAGCTAGTACTAACATGGGTAGCCGCTTAGGAAAACCGGGTACCGCTAATACCCAAAATAATCGTCGCATTAGTGTAGCGTCTTTGTAGAGTCTGCATTAGAAATAGAAAGGGGACGTGGCTCTAATGACCTTGTAGTTGAAGGGCCCAGAAACACAAACAAACCGTCTGTAGGCATTAAAAATCAGTACTGACTTATCCCTAAAGCCCCGTCCACACGCTCACGCTTTACCGTAGACTTACTCGTGCAAACCAGTTTGTATACGGAACCACTAGCGTGTGGACGGGTTGTATCTCGTACAAGCCAAAAAGCACGGCTTGTGTAAACGTTGCATTGCTAATTATTTTGCCTGCACGAAAGTGGCTCGCACAGTAAAGCATGAGCGTGTGGACGCAAAACGAGCCGTGTCTTCAGTCCATCGCTTGATTTTGTGAAGTAAACATGTCTCATCATCATACCCTTCTCCAGCACGAAACTGGGTTGGGTCTGCGGGTTCCAATTCTCCACCCCCGCCGATCCCCGACAAGGCCCCCATCCACCCCGCACACACCCATGTCCTTTGGTACCACCTGCTTCCACGTCTGCTTTGGTCTTCCCCTCCCCCTGACGCTCCCGAACCCCTGCAGTCCCATGATGGACCTAACTAGTTCCTCCTCCTCCCTTAGCATCACATGCCCATACCACCTCACAAGGGCGGATCCAGAGGTTTGGCTCGGGGGGGGGGGGTGATTATGATTCTGAAGCAAATTGTAAGTTTCAGCCAGTCCGAATTCCCAAAGTAGCCAGGCCTTCGGCCTGGCCACAGGGGGGGGGTGATCACCCTGATCACCCCCCTCCCCGTGGATCCGCCACTGCCACCTCAACCTGTTTTCCTTCATCTTCTTTCCGCGATGTCTCCCACCTACATGTCTGACGTCCGAAATTATAGAGATCTAAATCGTTACCTAGTCTGTGAAAAGTAAAATGCAAAAAATAGGGTTTTTGTTAGAATTGACTTTGCATGAAATAATGGTGTCAATGTCAGTAGTAAAAAGTACACAAAGACTTGTAATAAAAAAATTTCTTCTGGGGGAGGGGCAACCCGGACATTTGTCCCAGGCTCCAAAATTTAAGTGCGCCATTTTGGATGTGAGTGTGAGAAGTGCTAGAACAGGCGCTGCTGGATAGCATTGTGGCGATATGACCTCTTCAAAGTAAACACTGAAATGAAGTTTGTGCATGTTTACCTGTATCATGTGGACACAACAGGGTGTACAGGCCAGGTTGTGAAAACTACAGGATACAAACAAGTCTATGGTTAAGCATGAGCATGTGGACAGGGCTTAAGGTTTATACATATCCCTACCATGTTGACTTGAAGCAGTAGTTAAAGCTAAACGGTACAATACCGCACAGGCTACTATCTGCCTGGTGTTCAGGTGAACTGAATTTGAATCACAGCCATGGAGACAAAGGGTTGCCGCTCTTCATCGTTGGAATCTTGAGATTTACTGTAAGTCTGTTGTTCCCTGTGTAAATTAATGGTGTTGAACATCTTGACATTTTGTATTTTAGAAATGTTTTTCGTTAACTACGATTTTGGTTAGCAAATCTTTCTTTGCCAATCGTATTTTTATCTCACAATTGTGAGATTTGCTGTCTTCCATTTGGGCTGAGAACGCATAATGTTGATATCTTACAACTACTACCGTGTTTTCCTGAAATAAGCCTTACCATGAATTTTCAAGATGTACGTTATACAAGCTCTTCCTCGAAAATAAGCCCTAATAACAGAAAGAAATGCTCAGCTGGTCGTAAAGCTGTCCACAGAGATTCAACGTGGTTGTCAACCATGTCCTCAATTTGTTTGTCACAGTCCGAATAACCAAGTTGACATCTCCTAAACGCTTTCCCGCCTATGGCCTGATTTGGTAACCATTGTGTTCTTCTGAATTGACACAAGGGTGGGACCGGCTTATTGCATTGGACACACCAGTTCTCGTCTGATCACTGAAGTTAAGCAACGTAACCCCAGCTAGTACTGACATAGTGTAGTGTCATGTTAGTGTAGTCGTCACATTAGTGTAGTGTCTGTGCAGTATCTGCATAGGCCCCCATCCATGTCCACTTCAGTCTAGTATCGAGCCTAGAACCACTGACGCAGTTACCAAGCATCCTACCCACTGTGGAAACGATGCAAAGGTGGATACAAAAGACGCAACCAGCCTGGGTCAAAGGTATTTACTGGTCCTAAACGTATCATTCAGACCTGGTTGACGACGAAATTGGACGACTGTGGGCTGTTTAAGAAAAATGCCATGTTCTTTCTATCAAATAGCCAATCAGAGAATAAATCGTAATGGTCATTTCTCTTCAAGTGACCGGAAATTGATACTTTTGTAATAAGTCGCGATAAGATTAGAAATCTTGAACATTTTTGTTTTCATAAATAAATAAAAAAATGTAAATCGTTTTGTGTGGAAAAAATAAGACATTCCCTGAAAATAAACCCTAGTGTTTTTTTCGGCACCATCATAAAAATAAAACGGGCTTATTTTCGGGGAAACACGGTAGTATTGTCATCTTTTTCACAACCTGTTTCTTACTGTACCAGGCGTCCCTGGCTATGCTAATAACCGGTAAAACCCTGAGTACACAAGAAAAGGCCTAGCCAGAAGTAGCTAAGCCCAACTTCAGCCCTGGAGACGATGGTAGGTGATTTTGCATGTGCTATCAACGCGCGTTTTCATTTCCTGTTTGGCGGAGAGAGTGCTGTCTGTCTTTGCTACTGACCTCCGCTTGGGGCAAGCCTGCATACTTGGAACTCCGGGTCAACTTACTAGATCCTTTATATGACAATTTCATTCTTAACTTATTACTACAATAAAATCATAAATACATAATATCAAAATAATTATATAATCGTGGAACTATATACTGTATACAGTACATGGACCCTAATTGTAAGAAAATGGAATAATTATAATTAATTATGTCACCAGAAAAATTTATTATCGCCTCCAGCGATAAAATGCCACTGCAAAGCCATGAAAGGAATAAAACCAGGGCAAAAATGTTGATAGCAATTGTAATTGATTTATTTACAAAAAAAAAGTTTCTTTCCAATAAAACACGATTGTTTCGATTTATTGTTCTCATAGTCATCTGCGATGAGCCCTATTTATACATGAAAGGATTTCACAGGTTTTGAAATTTGATAGTGGTGACTACACCAGATGCCACTACCTGTACATCTTTCGTTCTCAAGGTTAGAATTAAATGAGTGCATTAGATATGCTGTTGTCATGTTCAAGTTGATCACTTTAATTTTGTGTTTTTATAACGAAATTTTCTGACTGGAGTGATACCGTGAACTACAGCGAATTACATTGGACATATTGAACAAGTGTTCAAAGCACCAACGAGAAAGAAATGATCAGTTGTGATAGCATAATGTTTCTTCGACCGGAAATTGAAATCAGTCTGTTAATGCACCAGTTGAATGTTGAATCAGTTCCTACACTCACCGGGGACAAATACAGTATTTCAACAGTTTTAGAAGTAGAAAGGTGAGGTGTGTTATTGTAATAAAATAGCAGTATTTTCTTTTATCATTTGAGCAGCAGAGCCTTGCCAATGGCGCGTATGTGGCGATTAAACTGCTCTGAGCAAGAGAGGGTCCTTCAGTTCACATTCCGTCAGATGGAAGTGTGATGAAGGCAGGGCCGGACCCCCGTATATTCAAAGTGTGCAAAGAACGTGGGCGGCCGCCCACGTTCTTTCAATGTTTTAACGCTTCTGTAAATAAACGTGATTCTTGCCATGTGTTGGCAACCATGAATGGCCCAATCATTATTTGGAAACTGTTGCAGAGACTATTCTGGCCAAAAACTCTGTGCACGTTAACAAGAAATAAGTGAAAACGTTATGAGGGGCAGCCTCGACGTATTTGCTCGCGTGCGCCCAAACCTGGTACTGGATGAAGGCTGTTTTAATATATCACCATCATAACCATACCCTTATCCCGGATGTGGCAGGGTCGCGTCTGTGGGTTCTAGCCCTGCACTCCCGCCTATTTCCCACCAAGTCCCCGTCCTCCCCACGCACTACCATAACCTTTTGGACAACTTGCCCCCACGTCTGTTTCGGTCTCCCCCTGCCCCAGGTGCTTCCAACCACCTCAATTCCTGAAATGGGCCTAACGAGTGCATATAACCTCAACCCACTCTTCCATATTTTCTAATTCACTACACTGCAAGCAGCCTGATGTGACAAATGTGGCAGTGGAGAGACTGACTTTCATTCCTACTTATGATGCCATAACACTCCTAAAACCCTAAGCTATAATTCTTGTGCATCCCCCCTCACAATGCTAGCAATGGTGGGATTTCCTTTGAGGAAGCCCTCCACTTTATCCTCTCCAAGGCTATTCCATCGCATTTTCCGCGATATTTCCCACCCCAAGCTACCTCTAATATACTTATTCCTACCTATCAGCTTATGACACCCCAACCATGTACCGCAGCATTCGCATCTCGGCTACTTCCATTCTACGAATATTCTCGGCTTCTTGGATTAGAGAGGTTTCACTGCATTTAATAAATATTGATTTAGACTCACACAGGCAACTCAGCCAATATTTCTTGCAGGTTTCAGACGCCTGACTGGGGTGCCTTCAGTCAGTCAGAGCATATTCAGTGGACCTGCAGACCCGACCCTGCCACATAAGGGTATGATGACGATGACGATGATAATTGAAATGTAAACGGATTATGTGACTGTTACATATTTTTCATGAGGAGCTGTGCAATTTGTCACCTACCTTCAGTACCTCGCAGAGAGAACTCTGTTATCGTTTTTTCTGTGTTTTTAAACTGAAACTAACGTTCTAAAATTGGGAAATAATTTTATTTCATGTTTTCAAATTCAAATATTAGAATTATGGCAAGTAAAATGGATAAATGTATACCTAGCGTTTATAGTATGTGTATAGAGGCAAAGCGGTTGTTGTTGTTTGTTGGTGTTTTAGGACCCTTCAACTACAAAGGTCATTAGAGCCCCGTCCACAGCATAGTTCTCATGCAGAGACGGCACAGACGCTACACTAATGCGAAGATTTTTGGGAATTAGTAGTACCCAGTTTTCCCAAGCGGCCACCCATGTCAGTACTAGCTGGGTTTGCACTACTTAACTTCAGTTATCAGACAAGAACTGGTGTGTCCAACGCAATTCGCCGCACCCCAAGCAAAGCGGTGGCCTCATGTGGAATGTACGATCGCAGCATCATTACTGCGAGGAATAAAATATATGTGTATGTCCTCAAAATTACCAGGTGAAGGCGCTCGCTCCTCCTGAAATCGGTGGAGGAATGGTGGCCCAAAAGAAGGAAGAGTGGCGGACAACAGCATTAGGTTTGCAGTCCCCTGCGTAAGAATACTGCACAGCAGGTCGCTCGTGTATCCCATGGGAACAGTACTGGGCATCCGAGCCTGCCATAGGCGAAAAAAAGTTATTATGAAGATGATGCATTGGAGCAGAAGAAGCTCTTCAAAGACGAGCAATAACCTTCGGAGTAATTCTATGTGGCGGTGCTTAGGTTAGCTTTGCAGTGTCGGTTCGCTCCAAAGAAGGACAAAGAGCCCTTGTATACACTGGTGTAATGTTAGCCGTTTGTTTGGTGTAGTCATATCCTCAGGTTTATTGGCTTAATAAATGTATGATGCGGTTTCTTCGGAGGCTAGATGACTACTGAGTTATACCGATATATACAAGAGCAGGGGTTAAGGTGACTTTAGTTTTTGAAACGTCAGTGCCCATTAGAAAGCCTTTCTGGGAAGTGCCTCTTCTGGATTCCAATCCCTTTTTGTGATCATTCCTAAGGTCACTTACCTTCAACTCACTATTATCCCATAACATGATCTTTAAATGTAGTTTTAAAGTGGCGCCACTGGAAGTAAATCCGTGGTGCGTGCATTGTCCTTTGCATCGGTAGAAATAAAGTGCACACCAAGAAAAGATTTTCGCTATGCAATAGCCATGTCAAACGGGTTACTCCGGAGGCCGCGTTGGTAACACATACATTGGCTTGAGGGCCACATCCACACTGTTGCGATGGTGGTTATTACTGTATTGATCTTTTGTCTCTTTTCACTACTTGAAGGTGTTAAATTGTGAGACCCGCCTCGGTGGCGCAGTAGGCAGCGCGTTCGGCCTACTGTACCAGTGGTTCCAGGTCCGGTACTGTATCGAGGTGGGTGGACTTCTTTCGGGTCGAGAGAAGCAACGAGTTCGCCTGCCTTCGAAAGAGGTAGATGGCGCAAAATTTCCAGGTGTAGGAGCTCCCTCCCTGACGTCGATGGAGTGCCCCAACAAACAGTACACCGACGATAAATCTGCTATACAAGAATGTATTCAAAGCTTTTTATGAAGTTCAATGGTGATTTCTATGTTAAGAAGCTATGAGACGCATGGTACTACAGTGAAACCTCACTAACTGGTACACCTGTGGAGCCCGGGCCAAAGTGTATCCAATGAGAGGGGTGTACCCATAAGAGGGGTGATTTATTGAACAGTACGTTTCCACAGCCGGTTGCAGACAAAAGCTGCAACCCTTATGCTTATTTATTATCTGTCTACCGTTCGTTTGAGTATTCCACCGACGCCAGGGGGGGGGGCAAGCTCCTACACTTGGAAATTTTGCCTCATCTATCCGTTCCATAGCAGAAGGAGTTCATTTATGTGTTAATGCCATCAAACACCACATGGGGCCTCGGTTTTACCTCTATTCCAAAGGAAAACGCACTCGTAGGCATCTCTCACCCGAAAGAAGCCAAACCCACCTCGGTCCAGTATCGAACCCTGAACCACTGCCGCAGGGACCAAGCACACTACCGACTGCGTCACCGGGGCAGGATGTACCCATTACAGAGGTGGTTTTCTGAGTGGTGACATGTATTAGACGGCATGCAGAAGATTCGTCTCCAGACATTTCGTCCCTAGGAAAATTCGTCCCCAGACATTTCGTCCCTAGGAAAATTCGTCCCCAGACATTTCGTCCCTAGGAAAATTCGTCCCCAATAGCCTACAATTCGTCCCTGGGAAAATTCGTCTCCGGCAGTTTATCCCCGACAATTCTGTGACAGTCCTGACAGTCTGTGAACAATACCGCATTAACAATGGAAATAATTGAGTGAATTCTGCGATTTTTAAATTTGTTAATTATTCGTTAAAATTCGTTAATTAAAATTCACACTATGGCATTAGAAATTGTGTCAGTGTCGGGGACGAATTTTCCTCGGGACTACTTGTGTGGGGACGAATAGTAATAGGGACGAATTGTAGGGGACGAACTGTCGGGGACGAATTTTCCTAAAACCGTATAAGACGTACCAATAGAGGGGTGTACCCATTATAGAAGTGTACCGTTTAGAGGGGTAGTAATCACATAAAGTCTATGGGAAAAATCGGCGCCTGAAGAATTTGTACCGATATGAGGGCTGTACCCATAGAGAGGTTTTACTGTACCTGCCCTAGCCAGATTTCGTTTTACTCGTACATTTTCTCATGCCTTTTAAGTAGTTCACTGACGCCATTAACTTTTCTGGAACCTTATCTTTGAATCTTCAGCCATCCAACACAGTTTCTCAGGGCCGGCCTTCTCTTTAAAGGGGCCCGGGTGCAAAAATCCTTTTGGGGCCCCAAAATATTTTTCCAAAAGTAAAAAATAAAAGGATTCAGAGTAAATGGACTCCTCTTAGATGCCCTCCTATCCCATTCTGAGAGCCTTCCTAATTTTGGAAGGTATTACATTTTTGAATGATGCTATATGTCCTAATATGTCGCCGTTACATTTATGAGTTGGTCTGAAAGCTTATGGGGACGTCCACACCTTGGAATATTTTCAGTTGGACCTGTGTCATTATATTTTTTATTACACTTCTGATTATAAAGGAATTTCGGATTTAACAACCCCAAAATAATAGCATTACTAAATTATTGACTCTTAACCTTTAATTCTGGGTTGTCCAACCCGTGCCCCATTGAGGCTTGTAATGTGGCCCATGGTGCATCATTTCTAATTATGCATTATAGCCTACCTGCTATGTAACACCTAACGTTATCTTCACCCGTTTTGGTTTTGACAGCCTGTGGCTGTCAATCAGTTCATGGATCAGCCGAGTGACTCACAACACCAGAAAGGTTGTATAACCCTGGTGTAGTTCAATGGCAGGGTTGTTAGGTAACGTTTAGGTTATGTTGCCTTGGCAGGGTCGAATGAGGGACGTTGTCCCTACAATGACATATTAAACTTTTAATATTAGCAATGATCTGGGCCCTGATGGGTACTGATGATGGGGCCCCCCTCAATCGTGGAGCCCGGGTGCAATGCACCCTCTGCACCCCCCGGATGGCCGGCCCTGCAGTTTCTATATTAATTTCGTTATGCGTTGGCCACCAATTCACTCCTAAAAGTTTGACAGAGGATAAAATCAACTATTTTCAAGGAAATAATCTGCATAAATGTCTAATCCGAATTTCAACTGACCAGTCTTCATTCCATACTTCTTCTGCTTGACATTGTCACGAAATAAAACATTGGCGTTCAGTGATTGGTCGATAATTATATAGACCTAGTTTGTCAAAATGCATGTATAAATATTGTGTATGAAGTTATATCCCCCTCCCCCCACTGGTTTGCAAAATTTTCGCCAAGTGCATACATCTTTAGTGCACTGACCGTCCAAATATGCAGTCCACATTTAATTCCAGAATTCTTGCCGATTCCTATCAGACTCAGAACAATATATTCATATAGAGAATGCTCTTTTTAATCGTGTTATCAAACTATTTCCACCTACATTTGACTGAGTCACATGTTCGCAGGAACTGGAAATGCTATTAAATATACAGATCTGACATAGTCAATGAACAACATAAAACTACAAATTTACGATGAGTTTTATTTAAATTTCGAGAATAAAAAAGCCATAAAATAAACATTTAATATCTTTTTGATGAAGTTTAGTCACTTTTACACTTAGTGTGTTAAAATCTTACTCCCAACAACTAAACAGAATGGCCTTAAACTTGGATTAGCAGGAAGCAGTTGCTTAGCGGATTGTAGGTTATCAACAAAACTTGAAATTTAGTGCAAAATATAAAATTAAATGACATTAGATTGTTGCTTTTGTTTTTCAGGTTAATAAATTATAGTTTCGAGGAGTAAATAGATGTCACTATCCCGGATACATAAAGGTATTTGAAGATCTCTTAAACACCTTGTAGGAGCACCACTTCACACCTACGAGGGCTATTCTTTTCAAGGACCGATCGGTTACAAAATGAAAACTCCATTGAAAATCCAAAGTATTTTATTTGGAAAATGTAGGTACACATTCCAGGTATTTCTCTAGATCAGCGATTCTCAACCACTGTGCCGCGAGATTCATAAAATGTGCCGCCACTTCGAATACCCATGCAGAAGTGACGTCAGGCAAGTAGTTCAATCTGTTCTGCCTTCCTATGAGGGACAGGCTGAACCAATGGGCATTAATATTACAGTTCTCACTACTGGCTAACAAAGCTATGTAGTAGTTTAGTCTACTAGTCACCCGCTTGTTGTGTGCATAGGCCTGGGTTACAATTACAGTAACTTCTAACCCTCTTCCTGCCTATAGCAGGGTCGGGTACCCATCTTGTCCCTGTGAGTGGACACAAGGAGGATATGTTGGACAGTGTTTCCCCAAAGCCAGTTGCCGACCAAAGCTACAACCCATAGGCGTGCCAGCACAGTGGGCAATGTGCGCAATGCACACAGGCGCCCAGGATCCTCTACTTGCTCTTTAGACCTGGCCTTCTGATCTGCCATAGCCAGTAATAGGAGCAGAGTCACGTTTTTTCATTCGGGAGGGGGAGATAGGGTCGCCAACTAAGTTCTTACACACAGGCGCCGAACACTACTGGTCCTCCACTGCTGCAACCCCTATGCTATTTATCATCTTTCTACTGTTCGTTTGGACATTCCACCGAAGCCAGGGGGCGAGCTCCTATACCATGGAATTCACGTGGTAATTCCATCGTACATTAAACGGGACCTCGGTTTTAATTCTCATCCGAAAGAGGGTGCACTCACGGCTTCTCTCTCTCGCCAAAAAAGCCAATCCACCCCGATTCAGTATTTGTTTTTGCCTAGGGTTAGGTTGCAACTTGTATATTTTTTTTGGCGTTTGTGTGCCCTGAAATGTGTCGTTGTGGGTATGTACCGTGGGTATGTACCTGAAATGTACCGTGACGAAAAAAAGGTTGAGAATCGCTGCTCTAGATAGTCACCTCTCCGACAGAGACATTTGTCCTAGCGTGGTAGCAACTTTCCTGTACCCTCGTCATTGACGGTAGTCGCCAGTCCTTTCAGCCAACTCTGTACACTGGTCTGCAGCTCGTTTGAATCAAACTTCTGTCCTCCTAGCGAGCGTTTCATGTTAGCAAAGAGATGGAAGTCGTGGGGAGCAAAGTCCAGGCTGTATGGTGGGTGCTGAAACATTAGCTAGGAGGACAGAAGTTTGCTAACATGAAACGCTGGCTAGGAGGACAGACCAGCAGACCAGAGTACAGAGTTTGCTGAAAGAACTGGCGGCTACCTTCAATGACAAGGGAATAAGAAAGTTCCAAATAAAACACGTTGGATTTTCACTGTGGTTTCCATTTTGCAACCAAACGGACCTGGAAAAAAATAGCCTCGTATTTATTGCGGGGCAGAGAGAAAGGGAGAGGCGGAAAATATCTACTAGGGTCACATTGAAAGGGAGACGACAGTACAGGCTGAAACCTGAACAGAGACGATTGATTTTTTTTTTTTGGTGATTTAGGATCCTACAACTACCACGGTTATTAGAGTCCCGTCCATTGCATAGTTCTAATGCAGAGCCTGCACGACGAATTTTGTGTACTAGCGGTACCCAGCGTTCCCAAGCAGTCACCTATGCTAGTACTAGCAGGGGCTGTGATGCTTAACTTCGGTGATAAGACGAGAATTGGTGTGTCCAACGATATACGGCTGCTCCCTCTGACTATGGTAAATTACTTGTAGAAGTAGGTCAACGATCCTAATTGTCAGTGGGTGAACGGTTAAGCCAAATTGTAAAGTAGATTTTGCTATCGCCTTTGCTACTGCTATCTCAATACTAACTTTTTGGATGTACTGTATACTACGACGACTGCTATTTCTAAAGAAAAAAAAAAAAAAAAAGGAAACTTCAGTAGCTGGAAATTCGCTTACAATAGTGGTCTATATGCACTTGTCGAATGCTCTGCACGCTGGCACCATGGAAAGCATGCGACACCAAGGTGGAGTTCAGTCGGAATTTAATAAGGTGCTGATGAAGGTGTTCCCTAAAATTGAAGCTTGTTTTATCTATATGCAGTCACAGATATCCCTGACAACAGGGGCTCCAAACTGACACTTCCCCTTTTTGATATTCCGCTTCAGGACACCTTTATGTTCCCTTACTATAATGGACGTTGGCTTCTATGTATGACTTTTAATTAATAATACCCGAAAGTCTGCTTTCCGTGAGGCATTTAGGTATTTAATTGAGGGCCAAGTACTGAGTCCCAGTTGTGTCAGTATTTCATTTTATGGAGAGCTCCCCTAGGTCTTGCGTGGGCCGATTACAAATTAACCACCTGCTGCCAAACAAATGCCACACCCTTTTCAAAAGTTTTCCACACGTTTGTTGAAATTCTTGAAAACGTCACCAGCAATGACTCACGGGCACGAGCGGGGTACGTCATTGATATCTGGGAATAGACTTTTAGCAACACTCATAGTACCCTTGCTGGACATGTGACGGTTGTGAGACGAGAGGAAGGATGATCAAACCTATAGAGCGATAATTTAGGGCCTCCGCGTTCGTGAGTGTGACGATGAACAGTGTGGCTGTGTTTGCGTTTTTGATGGTAAACTAATAAAATAAGTGAATCCAATGAGTGTTGAAAATATTAACGATTTCAACTAAACAGGTAACTGATCAATAAATATACTCTGGCAAAATAAATGAATATGTAAATTCCACTCGACAAAGATCGATAGCGATGCGTGTGTTGCCGATCAGATATGGCGACCAACTGGTCGTTCCAAAATTCAAACTTTTCAGAATTCCAAATGTATTCAAACTCTGCAGTTCTTGACAGCACGTTCAAGAACTGCAGAACATCAATCTGCAAACGTCATAGGAGAACCTACGACGTCATTGGGGAACCTATGAAGAAGATGATCTGCTACACAAGTAATAGAATGGATAGATTGCTTTAAGCGCTCAGTCTGGCATCAGTTCAGTCCATGATCTTGATCAAGAATAGACTGATGCCAAACTGATGGATTGATGGATGACATTACACCATCAGTCTCCTCAAAAAACCTGATTGCACAAAAGAAACGATGGATTGCATTAAGGAAAAAGCTTGTATTGCAATTATAATAGGTTTAGCAACCAGTGGTAAAAGGCAACGTTGGACCAGGGGCGGATCCATATGGGGAGCAATGCAGCAATTACTCCACCCTCAATGTCCCAACTGGGGTGAAGCCATTTTTGACAAAGCAAGATACATGCATTAAGAAGATGCCTTGCCAATGAGATTTTTCATGCTACACCCATAAGCCTAGGGGAGCGGTTGAGTTGCGTTGGACACACCAGTTCTCGTCTGATCACTGAAGTTAAGCAACGCAAGCCCAGTTAGTACTGACATGGGTGGTCGCTCGGGAAAGCTGGATACTGCTAATACCCAATAATCGTCGCATTAGTGTAGTGTCTGTGCAGCATATGCATTAGAACTATTCACTGGACGGGTCTCTAATGACCTTGTAGTTGATGGGACCTTAAACACCAACAAACAACAACATAAGCCTAGATCTCCACCAGCACCCAGGCAACACCTTTGACTTTTTCACCCATTCCAGCCGCTCCACCTCAATATCCACCACTCGTGAACCTCTTCCAATGTGGTGGTTCCACAACCCTCCACTGCAGTGATCCAGCACTGGACATGCCAGTATCACATGCCTGACGTCTTCCACTTGATCCCCACAGCCCTCCTCTCCACCTGTGATCTTTGCCATTATCTGTTTCTTCTCCAGTGACCCAGCTTTTGGCCAACAGAGGAGGGAGCCCTCCCACATATTGTTTCACATGTATTGTACTCGTATAAGTCTTTCTGTGGTTCCAACAGTTGTACGGGCATTGTTGCAGGCAGTGCCGGATTTAGATATTGTGAGGCCCTAGGCTATTTCAATTTTCAGGCCTTTTTCAAGCCTGTTTCTTAAGTTTTGAAGCCCGCTAAATGTTGAGACCATAGGCTTCAGCCTACTGAGCATTGTGGTAAATCCAGCACTTAGTCCCAGAGACTGGTGAGGGGTTAAAACGCATGTGTCTCCATTGCTGTCCAAGCAGTGACTGACACCAGACTGATGAAAGGCGCTCACACGATAAATCTGACGTCAGTCACGCACAGACTGACGAATATTATCAAGAAATTTAAAAATCCGCCAATCCATTTCATCAGTCTGTCAGTCATCATGTTATACAATCAGTCTGGCGTCATTCTGACCACAGTCATGGACTGAACTGATGCCAGACTGAGCGTGTAACCCCAGCTATAATCAATTAGGACAAAAGAACCTCACGTTGGGGCTTCCACGTTGCGTTTGGGACCTCCCACGTTGCGTTGGTGGACCCTCCTATTTGGGTGTGGGACCCTCCTAGTTGCTTTAGGATCTTACAAGCTGCGTTTGGGATCGTCGAAGTCGAGGTTGAGATCCCCCGAGTCACGTTAGGGATC
>JAAFCE010008833.1:10035151-10060904 GCA_013389805.1 Trigoniulus corallinus
CTGAACTGTTTTTAGAAAATAAAATTCAAAGTATTTTGTTATATAAGGTGCATTCAAAAAGTAATCAGCCAGAGGCTGGAATGCACAAACTGGTGACAGGATGGTAATATCATGGCATGTGTAATGAGGTGTTGTTCCAACCACAGCATGGAAGGTCACAGCCCATCACTAGAGGGCATGCATGCACATCACGTGATGATATAAAGCAAGCAGCAGTATGCATCCATCGTCCAATGCTGCCAGCCACATTGCAAACAGTGACATGGAGGCGTCAAACGAAGAGCAAAGAGGTGTTGTTTGGTTTCTGACAGCAGAAGGAGTAGGGGGAATGTCACAAGTGTATGGTGAACACTGCATGTCCCTTGCAAGGGTCAAGAAGTGGCACAAGTGCTTCAGGGAATGATGGGTGTCATTAGCTGATGATGCACGGTCGGTGGCACCCCACAGCATTACCAATGACATCATCCAGATGGTTTATGCACTCATTACCCAGGACTGGCAAGTGACAGTGAACGCCATAGCCACCGTAGTCGGATTGAGTGTCGGAAGTGTTCACACCATCATGAAGGAATGACTGCATGTGCACAAAGTGTGTGCCCAATGGGTGCCCCACAGTCTTCAACCACACTAGGAAGCATGGCACATGGCCCACTGTCTTGGTCATCTGCAGCACTATGCAAGGGAAGGGAATGCGTTCCTGGCATGAGTGGTGGCTGGAGATGAGTCATGGTGTCATCACTGTGAACCAGAATCCAAACGACAAAGCCTCCAGTGGAAGCATCCAGGGTCACCACCACCATAAAATGGCATGGCCATCCACACGAGTGCAGGGAAGGTTATGCTGACGTTCTTCTTTGACCAAGATGGCCCCCTTCGGATACGTTTAATGCCGCATGGGAAAACAGTGAATGCCCAGTGTTACTCACAAGCCTTGACCACCCTTCGCCAAGCGATCAAAACAAAATGACCAGGCAATCTCACCCGTGGGGTCATTCTGCTCCATGACAATGCAAGACCTCATACAGCCAACACAGTCGTGGCACTCCTGCAGAAATTCAAATGAAAACTCAAATTCAAATAGAAATTCAAAATTCATCCCTGTGATTACGCCATGTTTGGTCCCCTGAAAAGGGCTCTGAAAGGCCACCAATTCATCTCGGATGCTGACGTCAAGCTGTACATGCGGAACTGGTTCACATCGCAGCCCAGGGAATTTTATGAGACAGCCATTCACCGCCTCGTGTCACAGTGGGACAAGTGCCTCAACAGCCAGGGCCAATACTTCTAACATACAGGTACTGGTTGGTTTCTGTCATTATGCCTCTGGCTCATTAGTTTTTGAACGCACCTTATAAAATCGAACACAAACACTAAAATTGAAATTTGAATATAAAAATTCAAATTATAGAATGGCGATCACACATGATGCGCACATGACGTGTGTGAGATCACCATGATACAACCAAAATATAAATTTTTTGCAGGTAATTTAATTGTTTGTGGGTTATAATATTGCATGGTGTCTGACCAATGGCACGATAACTATAATGCAACAGGAGTCAGGCTCATGCCAATAAGAATACTGTATCATGTTGAATGAATTTGGAAGATACAGTGCTACGCTCCCTCCTCCATAACATCTACTCCCTTATCCTGCACCTCTTAATGCATGCCTTCATTCGTGTACTACGTCTACCACAAAAGTAGTTTTCTCATGCATAATAGAGGTGTATTTTCAATAATTGCTTCAATATTTCATAAAATTATCCAATTCATTTATAATACTGTGCTGTGAATGCCTTATCTGACACATGGCTCGATATCCTAAGTATACAATAGTCTTTTCATCATTCAAAATAAGGCAGTGACCAACGTGTTTCTACAACTTAATCACAAGCACAATTTAATTCCTGTTTTGCGACGTCGTAACTGTAATGAAAAAAATCACAAAGGTTATTTATTCTGTTTGTAGATTCGAAAGTCTGCATAGTTATTATTATACAGTTTCCTAACCTATTGATGGATATTACGTTTAACAATATTAAAGGGTCACGGACTTTGTAAATTGCCTATTATTAACTGCATTACTACAGTAGTATCGAACGTATATCAATGTGGCGATTCACACCAACTAACGGAAATCTTTCAAAATTTATTCTCAATGGCATTGACAACCATTCATTCATTCGTTGTGCTTGAATATACCCACGTTGAGCATTTAAATGTATGATACTGTCAATAAAGTCGACACAGTCGTATGGCAGCGATTCCCAACCTTTTCTTCGTCACAGCACACTTTTCATAATTTAAAAATCTGGCGGCACACTAACAACGACACATTTCGGGGCACACAAACACCAAAGAAAAAATATAAGTTGTAACCTAACCCTATGCAAAACGTGGGTTGGCTTTTTTTTTTCGGGCGAGAGAGAAGCTCTGAGTGCACTTTCTTTTGGATGAGAAGTAAAACCGAGGTCCCGTGTGGTATACGATGGCATCTGCTCTTGAAAGAACCCTCTCTATTATGGTACGGGTAGAGGAAGCAAAATATCCAGGTGTAGGAGGTCGACCCCTGGCTTCGGTGCAATATATCGCCCGTGTGTCCATAACAGAAGGACAAGATGGGTACCCCACCTTGCCATAGGCGGGAAGAGGGTTAGAAGTTACTTGTACTTTAGCCCTATCCACACATCAAGCGGGTGATTAGTATATACACTAGCTTTTTTTTTAGCCAGTAGTGAAAACTGTTATAGTCATGCCCATTGGTTCAGCCAGTCCCTCCTAGGAAGCCAGAACCGATTGAACTCTTGTCTGGCGTCACTTATGTATGGATATTCGCAGTTGCGGCACATTTCATGAATCCCGCGGGGATTCCGGGGAAGTTCCGTGGCACAGTGGTTGAGAATCGCTGTCGTATGGGGTAAGTGGAGTCCTGTGTGTTAGGAGGGTCCTAATCAAGTTGAAAGGGAAGTTTGACAGGACAGGGGTTAGGCCCGTTAAAATATATGGATCAGAGTCTTGGGCAGTGAGGAAGAGCCACTTAAATACAATGTAGAGGGTAAGTAGCCGAGATGCGAATGCTGAGCGGGGTGTCGCGAGCTTATAGTTAGGAATGAGTATATCAGAGGTAGTCTGGGGGTGGGGGACATTGCGGAGAAAATGATGGAGAGTAGGTCGCGGTGGTATGGACCTGTTAGGTGCATTTGAGGAATGCAGGTGGTTGGAAGCACCCGGGACAGGGGGAGACCGAAGCAGACGTGGGAGCAGGGGTAGTTTGTGGGGTGGACGAGGACCTGGTGGGAGGTAGGCGGGATAAGGGTATGATGATGAGTAGCTTGCCCCCTGACTTTGGTGGAGTTCACCAATGAACAGAGGCCGATGATAAGTAAATACAACACTAGGTCGGCAGCTGCAAAAGCAACTACTAACCCGGTTCCCGCTTGTGGCAGGGTCAGGTACACATGGACACATGGGCGACCCTTTGGACAATATGTTTAACACAACCTGTTACTGACCAACGCTGCAAGCCCTATGCTTATTGATCGTCGGCCTACTGTTTCTTAGGGCACTCCGCCGAAGTGCACGCAAGATGGCCAGCTCCTACGCTTAGGAATTTTGCCTCATCTACCCGCTGCATTGTACACCCCTTCTCTGAAGAATGCGCACTTGTGGCCTCTCCTTTGTGCGAAGGAAGCCAACCCATCTCGAACCAGTATCGGAACAATAACCACTGACACACTGCGCGACCGAGGCGAACCACCAGGTGGGCCTCTGGTCGCGTAAAAATACTTTCCAATAGATTGTCCTTGCATTTTGAAAAAGTCGTGATTGACTTATGTATAGAGAGCTAGTAGACTCGGGCATGTGGACCTTATGGGGCCTAGTGTTGTTTAAGCTGTTTCTCTAATTGTAGGCCCATTCTTGGACTATCGTTTCATCATACTGCCTTAAATGCCTCAGCAGAATTCTGCATTCTAGCCTTCCGGCCTAGAATTCTGTAAACTACAGTAAAACCTCTCTATGGGTACGCCCATCATATCGGTAAAGATTCTTCAGGCACCGATTTTTCGCCCATAGGCTTTATATTATTACTACCCCTCTAAACGGCACGCCTCTGTAATACGTACATCCCGCCTCAGTGACGCAGTGGGTAGCGTGGTTAGTAACTTAGCAGTGGTTGTATGTAGGTTCAATACTGGACCGAGGTGGATTGCCATCTTTTGAGTGAGAGAGATGCCCGAGTGTGTCTTGCTTTGGATGAGAAGGAGCTTTTTCAGGTGAACAGCAGACCGACAATAAATACACATAGGGGCAGTGGCGTAGCATGAGTTTCAGGCGCCCGGGACGTAGGCCAATTTTTCCGCCCCCTTCTTTAGGTATTTAGTTCCTTAGCCTCCTCATTTCTTCTAATATTTTCTTCCTTAGCTCTACTTTTATTTTAACCGGTCCGAATTGTAGGTGTGACAAAAAATATGAAAAGAAATGGTTCAGATTGTTAGTCCAAAAATCTGAATTATTATTATTATTTATTGTAAAATGTTTCCGCCCGGGGCGGGCCGCCCCCGCCACGCTACGACACTGCGTAGGGGTTTCAGCTTTGGTCTGCAACTGGCTGAGGAAAAACACTGCCCAACAGATCACCCTTGTATCCATTCAGAGGAACAAGATTGGTACCCGACCATGCCATAGTTGGGAAATAAGAAGGTAGCTTGATTCAAGTCAAACGACCCTTGGTTCGTTTGTTTTTAAAAATTAAATTCGTGTACGTTAGGAATTTTGTGAAATATTATAATATTATGAAATGCATTTTTTCAGTTTAAAAAGAATAATATAAATCGATACAGGTACTTTTTTTATCAATGAAACAACAATATTATTATAGTATGCCATACCCCTCTTATGGGTACACTTTGTCCGGGTTCCACAGGTGTACCAATTAGAGAGGTTTCACTGTATTTAGTTTGGGATTGGGCTCTTATGATCACGAGCATGAGTGTCTAAGAGGGACAGAGCGGCTGTATTGGATCTGGACACACCAGTTCTTGTCTGACCACTGAAGTTAAGTAGCGCTATCCCATCTAGTACTAGCATGAGGTAACACTTGGAAACACTGGCTACTGCTAATACCCAAAATCGTCGTAAAAGCGTAGTGTCTGTGTAGACTTTGCATTAAAACTATGCGGTGAACGCAGGGCCAGTCTTGGGGACGGGCAGTACGGTCAGCCGTCCGGGGTCCCCCACTGAATAGGGGCAATTTTAACTTCTGTAGAATATAATTTGTAATACAGGTACTGATAGGACTTCAACTCTTAATACACTACGCTATGCTTTATCCGGGACGGTGGACGACTGGGCCTCCTTCGTCGTAAGTTCGACGCTGAATGGACAAGGCTCTAATGACCATCGGGGTTGAAGAGCCCTAAAACACCATTGAAATAAAAAGAACGTAGAGAGACATCGACGGGGCACTTGTATTCCACTTCCGGCTCGAAAACGTGCCTTTGAATACTTAAGTTTTGATCCGATTTCTGGAACACTGTCTCCAAACTTTGCCCATCCCTGGAAAATTTTCTGCGAACTCTCATGGTCACCATTCTTCATGACATCAAGGTTATGACACAGTGCTTAAGCTATATCAGTATGTTGTGGGACGTCACTTAGATAAGTGGTGTTATTGATTGGCAAAATTTTATGAAATTACTTCAAGTAATTCTCTCCCTCCGTCCCCACAACCGAAATATGATGGACAGGTAGTTGATAGTAGTGATTCAAATAATAACGCATTCAGATGGAATTTTATCAGATTTATTTTTAGAAAATTTTTTAAAATAGTAGTTTCAGTAAACTAGTGGATGTATAGGTAATCAAGTTGTCACCATCAGAATAAAGGTAAACAATGGCTTATTGTCAAAATGGAATTTCATGGCCCTTAAGTTTCATGTAAACACACAGGAGGAGGCACAGAAGAGGTTTGTTAAGGTGGGTGACTTCTTCCGTGTAAGGAAGAGAGATATGGGACATAAAGTTTTCCCGTGTAAGGCAGATTAAAGATATTTGGGGCGCACTTTTGTTGAAGTGGCCCCCTGATCTACCTCTGGATCCGCCCCTGCTTCCCATCCGATGGATGGTGCATGAAAGGTAAAGAAGTCACCCACCTCGGGCCAGGATCGAACCTGAAATTACTGCTTAGAAAAAGAATTCTTTCTACATCATCGTCATCATACCTTTATCCTGCCTGTGGCAGTGTCGGGTCTGCGGGCTCTAGCCTAAACTCCTGCCTATCTCCCACCAGGTCCCCGTCTGCCACACATTACCATATCCTTACGCACAACCTGCTCCGAAGTCCGCTTTGCTCGTCTCCTACCCCGGGTGCTTCCAACCACCTCCATTCCTATAGGGAGTGGTAAATTGCGTTGGACACACCAGTTCTCATCTGATCACTGAAGTTAAGCAACGTAACCCCAGTTAGTAGTGACATGGGTGGCTGCTTGGGAAAACTGGGTGCGGCTACTACCCAAAAATCGTCACATTAGTGTAGTGTCTCTGCATCAGAACTACACAGTGGACGGGGCTCTAATGACCTTGTAGTTGAAGGGCCCTAAAACACCAACAAACAAACAAATCCATTCCTATAATTGACCTAACGAGCTCCTCCTTCCCTCTTCTCATTACACGTCTTTACTACCCCAATCTACTCCCCCTCCTTTTTCGCCATGTCCCCCACCCCCAGGCTACCTCTAATATGCTTATTCCTTATTCTGTCATCTCTAGACACCCCGCTCATATACCGCAGCATTCGCATTTCGGCTACTTGAATTCTATTAGCGTGGTCCTTCCTCATTGCCCAACACTCTGATCCATATAGCATAACTGGCCTCACCACTGCCCTGTAAAACAACCCTTTAACTTTTACTAGGACCCTCCTATTACACAGGACTTCACTTGCCTGTCTCCACTTCAGCCATCCCCATTGATCCTATGTGTCGCTTCTGAGTCTATTTCCTTATTGCTCTGGAACACTGATTTTTAAGATTTTTTTTTTACCAAAAAGTAGATCACCAATTTTCCAGCTGTAGGAACTGTAGTTCCCCAAGGAAAAACGTAGGCCGACTGAAGGGTCTGCAGGATTACATCAACAGCTTGCTGCCTAACATCACCGCGCAATAGATCCAGGGCCAGCTCAGGTGTCAATGGTTTGGGAATCACATGGAGACCCACACTTTCGCGTTTATACGCAAAATTTCTTACATTATACGCAGTCAGTGTTGTTTTTTCCTCGGGCCCAGTAACATCTCACGACACCCTGCATGGCGGGAAGTTATGGTTCAAATGGCTTTTTTAATGTTAAACTGAGTAAAAGGTGTCATTGGAACTGGATTGAAGGCCATTTATGTATTACTACATCACAGAATTGATTTATTTCACGCTATAAATCAACTTTGCATTTTGACGTCACAGGAAAAATGGCTGACTCAAGCCGGAATTAGTAATGCAAACTCATTGTAACAAATTTTGCTTTTCAATGATTTTGAGCTTTTTTTAAGACCCTTCAACAAGTATTTTTTATTGTTATTAAAATTACACGAGTGAGCAATCTCAGTGAAACTGAGAGTAATTCACCTCCATCGGATAATAAAAGGCAAACAATCAAGATTTTTAAATTTATTTTAGAAGGTCACACACCATCTGTAGGTGAAATACAAGCAATAATACTGTAGTGTTATTTTTATTAGAAATACTAGGATGTTTGTTCGTGCTTGACTACTGATGAATTTAGTGCGAACACCCTAAAAAACTAATCGAACGAACAACAGAAAAATATGAAATTGCAATCATAAAACTATTTTTAAATTACAGTAACTATTTATCCACTATTTATTTAAAGGTCTGAAGATTTTCGGCACAAATTGGCACGTCATCATGCGTTTCACTGGTGTTTTAGCGCCCTTCAACTACAGTGGTCATTAGACCGTTTTTAACCCATTTCAACGCAATCCCAGCTAGCACTGACATGGGCGCCAATTTGGGAAAACTAGGTACCGCCAGAACCCAAAAATTGTCGCATTATCGTAGTATCTCTGCAGTTTCTGCATTAGAACTACGCAGTGGACGGGGCTCTGATGACCTTAGAATTGAAGGGCTCTTAAACACCAACAAAACAGCTGTACCCAGTGTTCCCAACCGGTCACCTTTGCCAGTACTAGCTCGGCTTGGGTTGCTTACCTTTTGAAGGACCTGGCCGACGCAGATGACTTTGGTCGAATAAGAAATAAAACCTTTCATCCGTGTACTGTTTCGTTTCATTGGTGTTTTTGGGCCCTTCAGCTATAACGGTCATTAGAGCCCCGTCCACTGCATAGTTCTAATGCTGATTCTGTATATACACTACGCTGTTGCGACGATTTTTGGGTGTTAGTAGTACCCAGTGTACCCAAGTGGTTACCCATATCATCATGCGAATACTTGTTGCGAAAGTCACACGGGCCTTGGCAGCAGAAGAAAACTCACGAACGTATGGAAAAAATTCCCTCCAGATTTTTTGCCCTACTACGCGAGCTTCATTCAAATTTTCTGAAGTCCTCGTTCTACCCATGGTTAAACTGCTCACCAGAGTGTAGCGCTTTCTCATCGTCGTCTCTAACCTTTTTTCCCACCTATGGCAAGGAAATGTCACACTGGAACACATAAGCGATATGTTGGGTATGTTTATTTATCTGTAGTTGTCTTTCATCGATTCGCCACCAACGCTAGGGGAGCAGCGAATTGCGTTGGACACACCAGTTCTCGTCTGATCACTGAAGGTTAGCAGCGCAACCCCAGCAAGTACTGACATGGGTGGCCGCTTGGGAAAACTGGGTACTGCTAATATCCAAAACAATCGTCGCATTAGTGTAGTGTCTGTGCAGTCTCTGCATAAGAACTATGCTGTGGACGGGGCTCTAATGACCTTGTAGTTGAACGGCCCTAAATCACCAACAAACAATCAATGCGAGAGGTGAGATACACCTGGAAATTGTGCCGAAGTACTTTATAACTCCGCGTACTACGAGTTCCATCCCGCCTCAGTGTCGCAGTGGTTAGCGTGCTCGGTAACTGCGTCTGTGGTTTTAGGTTCGATACTAAACTGAGATGGGTTGAATTCTTTTGGGCGAGAGAGATGCGCCGAGTGCGTCTTCCTTCGGATGAGAAGCAAAACCGAGGTGCTGTGTGGTGCAGGATGGCATTTCCATGCAACGGGTAGATGAGGCAAACGTTCCAGGTGTAGGAGCTCGCCCATTGGAGTCGGAGGAATTCCCCAAAGAACAGTAGACCGACGATAAATAAGCATAGCGTTTACAACTTTGGCCGGCCCCGACTGCAGAAAAACATCCTTGGGTTCAGTCTGGTGGGCAAGATGGGTACAGGACCCTGCCGTAGGCGGGGAAAAGGTGGGGAGTTACTTTATGTAGTAAGGGTTCTCTTGCAGATTACATCGAATATGTCTCACGGGATTTCATCACCGACGCTAAGGGGCAAGCCACACCTGGAAATTTTGCCGAAATCCACAACATGCAGATGGCATCGTATACACCTCACTGGGCCATAACCTTTTAGGATACATTGAGGCCCTCCTCAGTATCTCCTACCAAAGAAGTCAACCGCTTCGATCTATGGTCGATTTTTTCAACTTTCTGGGCTTTAAAAACAATTCAACTCTAAAAGCAGTTTCTCTCCATTATTAGTGTTAGTGGGCCGCCAGAATTACGCGTCATGGGCCGCCAGTTCTATACCTCTAGCTTAAATTATCACCCAGACGACTGAAGTGGTGTGTCATACTCATGCCATTTGGAGCCATGTCTTGTCAGGGATATGATAACTGCTGTAGTGTTCTGTCTATTATGTCAAATTGCCTGTAATCGAGATATACTGTTGTTGATGGAACTGTCAGATCTCCAGATATAGCAAGTCATCAATATTGCCAAATACAGTAATTGAGTACTCACTGTCACGCGGTGTAAAGAAATGTAGTATAGGAGAAGGTAGGAATATGAGATAGGGTAGAAATATGGGACATCAATGTTTTGGCAGTGCTCACCATTGGCATTTGCAGGAGGAGTTGGGAAATAGTGGAAAGGTTGTAATATGAGATTGTTGATGGGTAGTAATATGAGATTATCAAATAGCATGAGATTTACCATTACACAGATGCAATCAGATGATTTGTCAGGAGCAGTGAGTGCCCCAATCGCATTATGTGTTCCAAACAAAGAAGATGACATGTTCAGCGTTTCAACTGTCACATGTGGGTTCACAATGAATGTGCAGATCCAGAGAATGAAATAGCCTATACACAAGTGAAAAATGTAAAAATATTTATGTTGTTGTGTTTGAGCTCCTCGCTACTATACTGTAATAATAACTTTCTTTGATTTCATGCAGATTCGCCAGTTAATTATACAGGGTGCTTTTTTAGACTGTCCTAACTTTCGATAGGCGTCACTCACAGACAAACTGTCAGTTTGACAGCCATAAGTGAAATTCATATTCAGTATACTGTATTTTGGCAAATCATCATGGAAAGATTTATGCCTCAACAACAATTCCAAACTTTTGGAAGTGTATTACAAAAATCAGTGTTCTGTTCGCCAAATTTATGGGGCATGTTGCGAAATTTGTCAATGGTTCCAAACTTATAGGGCACTTTGTGAAATTTGTCAATGGTGTTTGTTATAGATCAATGATCACAGATTATTTTTTTCCCAATTTGAGTCACATTGATGTTCAAGAGATGTGGTTTCAGCAAGATGGTGCTATGTGCCATACAGCAACAGAAACAATGGATTTATTGAAGGGACAATTTGGTGATAATGTCATTTCCAGGAATGGAATTTCCATTTCCATAAACTGGCCTCCAAGATCATGTGACTTGGCACCATTGGATTATTTCTTGTGGGGACATGTAAAGTCACTGGTCTATACCAATAAACCAGCTACAATTGAGGCATTACAAGCCAACATACCTCACACCATTACAGGGATAACAGTGGATGTGTTGGAAAAAATGACCCACAATTGGTGTGACAGAATTTGCTTTATGGGAGGCAGCCAAGGTGGTCATATGCCAGAAATCATATTTAAATATTAAATGCCACACAATTGTCTTTGAAAAAAATAATATAGTTATGGCCACTGAGTTAATTTTATTTTTGTTTTTTTGTGATTTAAAGTTCGGACACTCTTAGAAAACACCCTATATTAATATGAAAGTGGTGCTATCTCATATTACTACACCAGTTTGACATTGACCAATTTTGCACTTCTCCAGAAAAATGGAAAATTAAAAATTTACATTAGGTCTGTTTTATTTATATTTATACAGCATATTTCACATGAAATTATCCATCATTTGTAACATTCTTTTCTTATTTATTACTATTCTGAGGCTCAATAGGTTCCAAAATGTAATGGGCATCTCATATTCCTACCTTCTACTCTATGCCCTGTCATACGATGTCAAAGCCACATTCCGTCTTTTGGCACACCTTATAACAGTTACTGTAGAGTGTGGAAGGAAGGTGGGGGATGGCAAAGGAAGTTCTTATGTATTGTCTAAATATAGTGCTGGATTCAGGAGCGATCTGCTACACATCGAAAATTTGTTGATCTACACGTTTTGCGGCGCTACTAGTTTGCCTGGGAAAGACGACAATTCAGAAGTGCATGGTGCAACAGCCCTAACCTAGCGTAGTTCATAATAAGCCATAATTTAGGCAAGGACTTCCAAGGGAAAGGTTGGCCTGCCAGAAGAATGCCACTATGTATCCTCTGACACTCGATCTGTCTCAGGAAGCCTCTTCAATGAACATCGCCTTAACCCGAACGTACTCCTCACTGCAGCGCACCACTGCCCTGAAGCAGTTATTCAGTACCTCTTCACTACCTCATGCCCCATTTTAATCCACATTCCTTTATTAAATCGTTTACCGACACTATTATAGCCTATATTTTGGTTAACGATTACTGAGGGTCTTAAAATGTAAAATCAAACCAATCTCACCTTTAATGACCCCTTTAATACCGCCTTTAGCTTCCGCACTATCACCTTAACGTGCTATTAATTAACATCGTCTGTCTGTAAAAGAACTGGCACTGGGCCAGGATAAATCTTTTGGTCAAGGCAATTGAGGAAATAAGGCTCTTATATACCGTATAATATCAGTATGCCTCCAGGAAGAGTAATCAATTCTTTTATCACTGCAGGGTCGTCAGTTGGGACAAACCGGATGCAGAGTCAAGACAGGCCTTCATCGCTTTTTGTGGATTTGACACGTATAAAACAGTTTCCAAGGTACTATCTTGTCTCGGTGGTTTCGTAGGGATGCAGGATTACAACCAACTCGTAATCCTTTTCCCGCCTATGGCAGGGTCGGGTACCCATTTTTCCCTCTGAATGGACACAGGGTGATATATTGGACATAGTTTTTTTCTGCAGCCGGTTGCCGGCCAAAGCTGCACCCCTACGCTTATTTATCGTCGGTCTAGTGTTCGTTGGGGAATGCTACCGTCGCCAGGGGGCGAGCTCCTACACCTGGAAATTTTGCCTCCTCTACCCGTTGCGTAGTAGAGAGGGTTCTTTTACGTGCAAGTGCCATCGTACACCCACACCGGACCTCGGTTTTACTTCTCATCCGAAAGAAGGCACACTCGCAGCTTCTCTCTTGCGACGAATGTTGCCGAGTGAGCTAATCACTACGCCACTGCGGCGGGTCCATAGGGATGCAGGATTGATCCTGATTAAATCGATTACTCCTTTCGGACGAGAGAGATATGGAAAAGAGTCAGTAAAGCCGTGGCAACGTAT
This sequence comes from Trigoniulus corallinus, assembly GCA_013389805.1. Classification (NCBI taxonomy): domain Eukaryota; kingdom Metazoa; phylum Arthropoda; class Diplopoda; order Spirobolida; family Trigoniulidae; genus Trigoniulus; species Trigoniulus corallinus. The sequence continues at coordinate 10,047,993 of JAAFCE010008833.1, forward strand.
GGTGTGTACCATATCATCTGTATATTGAATCATGTTTGTAGGATTGCTCCTGCTAAGGCAGGTGGCTTCTTTCAGGAGGAAGAGAGGTCTGCAATGCACCTTCCTTCGGATGGGCAGAAAAGCTGCGACCCCGTAAGATGCACGTAACAGAACTCTTTCGACATGAAACGTGTAAAGTTGTATTTTCCAGAGGCAGAAGCTCATTCCTTGGCGTCGGAACAGCGAATAATGATGTGCTATCTCGGTGGCGGTATAAGTCCGTCTATGCAGGTTGACGCTCGGCGATCCCAAGTGTGTATCCTGTCGATACGAAGCAAAGATGTGATCCTGTGTGCTGCGGATAATGTTACTTACGCGTAAAAGAACCCTTTCTATACGAAATTTCGAGATGCACGGGTTCCCCGTCTTCACTGCATTGCTTACAGCTGCACCATTAAGCCAACAACGAGGACTATATTGCATTGGACACACCAGTTCTCGTCTGATTATTGAAGTGAAGCTGGATTCAGCCCCAACTAGTATTAGCATTGGTGAAAATTGGAAAACACTGGGTACTGCTAATACCCAAAATCGTCGTAACAGCGTAGTGTCTGTGCAGACTCTGCATTAGGGCTATGCAATGGACGGGGCTCTTGTATGTGTTTGTGTTTTAGGGCCCTTCAACTACAAGGTCATTAGAGCCCCTCCCACAGCATAGTTCTTATGCAGAGACTGCACAGACACTAAACTTATGCGATGATTTGTTTGGGTATTAGCAGTACCCAGTTTTCCCAAGCGGCCACCCATGTCAGCACTAGCTGGGGTTGCGCTGCTTAACTTCAGTTGTTTGTTGGAGTTTAAGGTCCCGTCAGCTACGAGGTCATTAGAGACCCGTCCACGGTATAGTTCTAATGCATATACTGCACAGACACTACACTAATGCGACGATTATTGGGTATTAGCAGTACCCAGCTTTCCTGAGCGATCACCCATGTCAGTACTAACTGGGCTTGCGTTGCTTAACTTCAGTGATCAGACGAGAACTGGTGTGTCCAACGCAATTCGCCGCGGGGGGCTCTTGCAGTTGAAGGGTCCTAGGCCTAAAGCACCAGCGAATCAAACCCTAATATTACTGTTCTATTCATTTGGCTTTATACTCAAAAGGCCCTATGAAGGGCCCTAAAATACCAAGGAAACGAAAAATAGGCTAACAGCTTGTCCGTTCCGGGGACCAACGGGACCAAATTGCATCCGATTCTGCCGTACAGAATGATGTTGTTGTGTTGCATGCTAATACAGAAAATGATACGGTCAGGATCTGATTGTAATTCTGGCCCTGGGGATGTTTTTGCTTACTAAAATTTATATTAAAACGTGCTTGAAATGAAATTTCAGACCGAATACAAGTGAATTGTTTGCTAACAATTGAGTGGTAGTGAATATGCTCAAAGTTTTTGAATGAATTTCATCTACAACCTCCAAAAACTTTTTTTCGATAGTCAATTCATGGACTCTACGGCCTTCAGGAATCCCTTCCTTTTTGAAAGCACTACACCATCACCTATAAATAGCAGTCAGTTTCACGTATAACAGTATCCGGAAAGAGCATCAATCTCTTCATTAATATGCTCAATGGTTAAGCATCAAACTTTCCGGGAGTACTAAAGAAACCTCAACCGGATACTGGAAAGCGAGTTGATACTATTAAAATGGCGCATGAAGGATTTGTTTGTATCCGCGTTCATTTCCATATTTCTAAATTAGTCCTGCTGTGGCTTTTAAGTTTTATTCTGCGGTTTCAGAGCTCCCAATATATTAGATGGTCATGAGATGGAATTGCCACATTCACGTTACATCTAAGGAAAAACCTACGATCCGCATGCCATAGTAGTAGGCCATGTAGGACAAGGACACTCAAAGTGAAATAATATGAGGGCCCTACTCAATTTTTTATTGGCACTCATTGCCTGTCATCCTTCAGTTCGATTGTTTTGTTGCTGTGTTAGGGCCTTCAACTACAATGGTCATTAGAGTCCCGCCCACTGCATAGTTCTACTGCAGGGACTGTAAGACATTACGCCGATGCTACGATTTTTGGGTATTAGCACTACCCACTTTTTCCCAAGCGGCCACCCATGTTAGTACTATCTGGGGGTTGCGTTGCTTAACTTCAGCAATCAGACGAGAACAGGTGTGTCCACGCAATAAACCGCTCCCTCATCCCTCAGGATTGCAGAACACTTTACCAGCTTGTACTCTGGATTCTAAGGGAGCGGTGAATTGCGTTGGACACACCAGTTCTCGTCTGATAACTGAAGTTAAACAACGCAACCCCAGTTAGTACTGACATGGGTGGCCGCTTGGGAAAACTGGGTACCGCCAATACCCAAAAATCGTTGCATTAGTGTAGTGTTTGTGCAGTCTCTGCATAAGAACTACACTGTGGACGGGGCTCTAATGACTTTGTAGTTGAAGGGCCCTAAAACACCAATAAACAACAACTACTCTGGATTCTGCGTATTTTGGATTTTCGGTATTGCAAGACTTTAGGGTGGGTGACCCTGTGGGAAAAGTAAAATGTCAGTATGCTGAGGAGGTGTGAGGAGTGCGGAGACTTGATCACTGAAGTTAGGCAACGCCAACCCAGCTAGTACTAGCATAGTTGACCACTTGGGAACACCGGGTACTGCTAATACCCAAAAATCGTCGTAAAAGCATAGTGTCTGCCCAGGCTCTGCATGAGAGCCATGCACTGGACGGAGCTCTAATGATATTTGTAGTTGAAGCCCCCTAAAACACCATCGAAAGGAAAAATGGGAAATAGGGTGAAATGGAGAATCAAAACTCGCAGATTCCACCTCATCATAAGCGGAATGACGGTATATAAAAAAGATGATATAGCAACAGTGTTGAATAGACCAACCTACCCCGATGAATGGGTGAACTTTCATAGCTTGAAGCTAGCGCATACGTCAAGAACATCTTGCATACCAGGAAAGCTCTTAAGGATGAATTAAATTGTGACGTCAACATTAAATTAGCAAAGCAATTACTAGCCCTCATCACATGGATGGCAGGGTCGGGTACCCATCTTTGCTCATCTGAATGGATGCATGAGGATATTTTGGACGGTATTTTTAACAGTCGGCTGCCGAACAAAGTACCGTAGCAACCCCGGTACTTATTTATCCCCGGCCTACCGTTCGTTGGGGACGTCTACATTAAAATAAAGCAACCCCTAATCCTTTTCCCGCGTATGGCCTTTGGCGGCACACTAACATCGACCCATTTCGGGGCACACAAATGCCAAAGAAAATGTATACCCTAACCCTATGCAAAAGCTCGCCTCGGTGACGCAGTGGGTAGCACGTTCGGTAACTGCTTCAGTAGTTTTTGGTTCGATAAAGGACCGAGGTGGGTTAGCTTTTTCGGGTGAGGGAGAAACCTTGCGTGCACTTTCTGTCAGATGAGAAGTAAAACCGAGGTCCCATGTGGTGTACGACAGCATCTGCACGTGAAAGAACCACGTTGCACGTGTTGCAACAAAGCAACTCCTAACCCTTTTCCCGCCTAAGGCAGGGTCGGGTATCCATCTTGTCCCTCTGAAAGGGCATAGGGCGATATATTGGTCATAGTTTTTTTGGCAGCAGGTTGCCGGCCAAACTGCACTCCTACGCTTACTTATCGTCGGTCTAGTGTTCGTTGGGGAATGCTACCGACGCCAGGGGGCGAGCTCCTACAATACGTGCAATTGCGATCGTACACCCACACGGGACCTCGGCTTCACTCGCGGCTTCTCTCTCGCCCCAAAGAAGCCGACCCACCACGGTCCAGTATCGAACCTAGAACTACTGGCGTAGTTGCCGAGCGTCAATTTGAACCTGATATATAGTATGCAAAATCCCGTCTCGGTAGCACATTGGGCAGCGTGCTTGGTAACTGTCACTGGTTCTCGGTTCGATACTGGACCGAGGTGGGTTGGCTTCTTTTTGGGCGAGTGAGGTGCCTTAAGTGCTCTTTCCTGTGGATGAGAAGCAAAACTGAGGTCTCGTGTGATGCACGATGGTATTTGCACATAAAAGAACCCTCTGTTATGCAATGGGTAGATGAGGTGAACTACCCAAGTATATTTGCTTGCTTGTTGGTGTTTTAGGGCCTTTCAACTACAAGGTCATTAGAGCCCCGTTACATTGTTGTTGTTATGGCGATTGTCCTGGCTGGTTCACGTTTGGTATTTGACGGAAAATCGTTATATCAATAAAGTTTATTGTAAAGATGATAAAAATAAAATAATCACTAATTTACCATTAACGGAATTAAAATGAATCACTTGAGATAACACACAACAGATATTCAATATTTAAATGTAAGTGAAAAGGATCGTCTCCAAAACGAGTGCCGTTTCTCAACTCAATACTGTCTGACTGACTCTCTAAACCGAATTTCTGTTATTTTAAAATGACAGAACGAAGAAACAATTTAAATTAGCCAATAAACAGCAAGCTGCACAGAACGTGCAACAATCAGAAAAAGAGAGCGTGCATGGAACATTCCATGGAACACGCTACATTGTTGTTTATTGGTGTTTTAGGGCCCTTCAACTACAAAGCTCATTAGAGCCCCGCCCACAGCATAGTTCATATGCAAAGAAAGCACAGACACTACATAAATGCGACGATTTTTGGTTATTAGCAGTACCCAATTTTCCCAAGCGGCCACCCATGTCAGTACTAGCTGTGGCTGTGTTGTTTAACTTCAGTGATCCGACGAGAACGGGTGTGTCCAACACAATTCGCCGCTCACCCAGGTGTAGGAGTTCGACTGAGTACCCCAATGAACCGAAGGCTAACTCTATACAAGTATTGGGTTGCAGCCTTGGTGGCAACTGACTGGGGAAAATACTGTCCAATATATCGCTCTTGTGTCCATTCAGAGGTAGAAGATACGTAGGTACCCAACCCTGCCATAGGTGGGGAATGGATTGAGTTGCTTGTTGGCCTTCAAAGGAAGTCACGAGCAATGCATTACAAATAAATGTTTAGATCGACCCCTTGATCATCATTGACCCCCTTTAGCATTACATTGACCCCCAGGGGGTCGATACCGACCCCGTTGGGAAACCCTGGTCGAAACCATCTAAAATCATATGAGAAGTAACTCCGGGCTTCCGCACAGTCCATGTCTCGGTCCAGAGTCCACAGTCTTTGTCTAGAACCGGACTAGGAAGAAAAATAGAACCGACAGGTGATGAGGAACTTTCGAATGATTACCCACCGGGGAAACCTTGGTATTTCAGTAGATCAGTCCAACCCTTCCCGGTCTACATTGCCTACAGTAAATCAAAGACTGACTTGAAAGAATGTTTGTCTCTTGACCACAGGATTACAGGGCCGAGTCTGGTTGGGGTAGGTGGCTTCCTGAACTTTTCAGCAAGTAGGCCTGCAGGAACCAAATAAGCAAAACTGATGCTAAATAACCAAATGCCCCTTCCTACACGAAATATACCTATATGTCCTCTTAAATGGTATAGCAACCAATCAACCACTACCCCCTGCTGATATGGAATTCCAATGCATGACCTTCGATTTGAGGGTCTAGATCGCTGTTAACCTTCCCGGAGAGAGAGACTATTTGATTATTATTACTACCGGTCCAAACGCTAAGTATTGCAAAGTTATAATCTGATCACACCATCCCACGAATTACAGGGTCAAGTCCGCAAGTTGTGGTCCTCTGTTTACCTCTATTCCCACCATCTCCCCCTCCATCTCACAGGTCATGTTGTGTTATCTAATCTGCTCCTACGGTCGCATTGGCCCGAGCCTACTCCGTCTGTTATGAGTAGAGCGGAGGAAGAGTTGGTTATGTCCGCCACAGGTAGGTAGATTTTAAAACAAGAGATAGCCCCGTGTGGGGTGAACGAGGAGCTGTCAGAAATGGGAGCGGCTGTATTGCGTTGGACACAACAGTTCTCGTCTGATCACTGAAGTTAAGCAGCGCAACCCCAGCTAGTACTGACATGGGTGGCCGCTTGGGGAAACTGGGTACTGTTAATACTCAAAAGTCGTCGCATTATTGTAGTGTCTGCATTAGAACTATGCAGTGGACAGAGCTCTAACGAAATTGTAGTTGGAGAGCCCTAAAACAACAACAAATCCATTCAGAGAGAAAAGATGGGTACCAGACCCTGCCATAGGGAAAAAGGGTTAGGAGTTGCTTTTGCAAAAAATATTCGACCCTGTCATAGGCGTGAAATGGGTTAGTAGCAGTAAAAGATGCCTCGTTTAGTTTACTACTCGTGGAAAGTGGGAATAAAAAAAAAGAAAGTAGAAATGGTGCCATGGTTTAACCACATGATCAAAGTGAAACTCCAGTTAAAAACACCTTCTTAATCACTCAATAGAGGAGAAGAAGTAGAAAAAAATTCAGTCCCGCCTCTGCTATCATCGGACTGGTCATCTATTACCAAGGCCAGGAATTACCTTGACGTATTTTAATAATATTGGTATTCAAAAGACGAAGGTAGTAGTAGTGGTAGTGGTGGATGAATAGTAGTAGTAGACGACAACTAGGTGATTCAGTTGATCGTTGCATTCAAGTCGGTGATTGCGACGGTGGTCTGCGGTGTGCGTTGTAATGTTATCGTGGATTTCGCACGAGAAGGTTTCGATTGTTGACATCAACTGCTCCATGTGCAAAAGCATTAAATTAATCATGTTTCAGCATCGAAGCTGATAAATAGTTTCGTATGCAATCAACCATTTGGAAAGTGATTTTTTTGTTCTCATTTACAATTTCAGTAAATTGGAAAACTTAATCAACAAATCGAAATTTGATCAAACCATGAAATTTGAAAAGTGAGAGGAAAATGCATGCAACAACAGCTGAAATCAACCTGTCAAAGGTGCTTTATCGATGACAATTTTGACCTTGTTATTTGGTGTGCTACTCTTTTTCTGTGGCTTGTGTGCTAGTGAGCGCTTTAGGAAAACAGGGGGACCTTTGTGAAGGTCCGTAATTCGTCTTCTCCACCCTTTTCAGGTGTAACTGAACTCTTTTTACAAGTTGGCTCTAACTGCATCATACTTGGTATGCAGTTGATGGAGTGGTGAGTGAGGGGGTGAGTGCTACCAAAAAACGAGAATATATTTTTTTACTGTTGTTTGTGGTGAATGTTGATAACGCGCTAAGCAAAACTTGAATAGTAACTGTGCATATGTGTAGCACATTTTTGAAAATTAAAAAGTAGGTGAAATTTTGGAAAAGTTTTTTGCAAAACTATTTTCCTGCAAGTGGAGGTGGATTGGATGCTTGAATTACCTACAATATGTTTTCTGTATATGCGATTCAACAATAGACTTCACTGATAACAACAGGAGGTCAATCTTTGACCCATAAAATATTTTATTTTTGGAAGAAAAAAATCATATTACTTTGAATTTGCTCCTCGATACCTGGTGGCACAAAAATAATTATGGTAAGTGAAATTATTTTTTTTTTTTTGTTGATATATTGTTGTTTATCTGACAGCAACAGCCACACTGTAAAGGGTACGTTTCCTGCCTGTAGGCTAATGCATATTAAAATTAATTTTTTCCCCATTTTTGCCGTAGGTAAAGTCTGAGTTGCCTAATACTAATGGTGGCCCTCTCCTAATTAACATATGTTGCACTGTGTGTGTGTCATAATGACAGAATTGAAATATTGTGGAGTTAAATATTCCAATTTTTCTAAAATCTGTACCACACTTTATCCCACTTTTTTTTGGTTACAACTTGTCAAAACAAAGTCCTGAGAATTGAGTGACAACTATTCTCATTTTCATTAAAATTTGTGAGGTCAATTAACAATTGGCATATTAAATTTAGCATTTATCTGACCGCCAATCCATTTACTGACCGGTTTACCAAACTCTTTTTCTCAAAAATGATTTTATATAGAAAATATGGATTTGGAGCGTTTAGTAACTTCATGAGAAAGTTCAAAATGTAGGTAATTAAAACCATCTAGCAGATAACGAAGACTTTTAATTTAAGTTGGCTTTCCGAATTTGTGCGTTGGTCTGATTTATTTTAATCAGATTTTGACCAAAAAAAAAATTTGGGCTCTTCTAAGTTCTATCGCATTTGGATATTTCCAGTTGTTTAATAATTCTATCGAATTAATGCCTTCATCTTAAGTTTTCGTTTAACCTAAAACCAGAATATTTATTCAACTATTCAACCTACAGTATAAATCAATACACATGACAAGAACAAGACTTTTGAGCTTGTTTCGTGCTTTTTTTCTGGAAAAAGCGAGAATTTTGGTGTCAAATAGTAAACACAAAGTGCCCGAAAATAAGTATGAAGCCAATATATTACAACACTTTTTAGTAATTAAACAGTTTCCTTTTCTTGTGGCAATTACAAACGGGTTGAACGTTGCTCCTGTTGACTTTCAACAAAGGTTTTTAATGAACTTCGATATTATTTTCTTCAATATGGAAATACGCAGTCATGTGATTTCCAAATTCCAAACTTCGAAATTGCTACCTTTGTTCCAAAAATATCTCGCCTCCCGCTAAGAAAAAGAATTAAAATACAGCTAAAGGTCAGCGCAAAGCAGGTCAAAAGTTGTTTTCAACCATTTTGTTAGCATACATCGGAACATCCCCCCCTCAACTTCCCAGAATTCGTATTCATTTATTGCTTTTCTTCTCAATAAATTTGGCAAATATGATCTGTTCCTACCAAGTGGTTCATTGTTAAGGCCAATGTCACAGCGTTTGTCCTCTGTTGTCATCCCAATGTAAGGTAAGCAACGATGGGATCAAAGCTCATATGAAAACTTGGCCACCAACAACTGACGATAAAAAATTGTCAATCATTTTTGTCCTGCTCATTATGACTACTAATAGGCCCGCCGAGGTAGAGTGCTCGACTACTGCGTTATTAGTTCCAGGTTTGGTGCTGGATCCAGGTGGGTTGGCTCTTGTCTGAGGTGAGACAGAGAGGCCTCGAGTGCGCCTTCCGTCGGATGGGAAGTCGTGCTTCTGTGTGGTTTACGGTGTCATTTTCCCGTAAAAGAACTCATTCTGCTAGGCAACGAATAGAGCAGGCAAAATTTTCCAGCTGCAGGAGCTTGCTCCCCCCTCGATATCGGTTGAGTATCCGTACGAACAGTAGGGGGAGCGGCTGTATTGCGTTGGACACCAGTTCTCAGAGTACTAGCATGAGTGACCTCTTGGGAATACTGGGTACTACTAATACCCAAAAATCGTAGTAAGAGCTAGTGTTTGTGCAGACTCTGCATTAGAACTACACAGTGAACGGGGCGCTAATGACCGTTGTAGTTGAAAGGCCCGGGTATATAAGAAATAAATTTATTAATTGTGATACATTAATATTTGTATACATGTACATTTATTCGTAAACAGTCGTGACCCTGCCCACTGTATACTGTCGTTCTAGTGCAGAGAAGGCACAGATGCCACACTAATGCGACGATTATTGGGTATTAGCGGTACCCAGTTTTCCCAAGTGGTCATCCATGTTAGTACTAGCTGGGGTTGCGTTGCTTAACTTCAGTGATCAAACGAGAACTGGTGTGTCCAACGCAAACCCCCGCCGCCAGCCTCTTCTATGTTATGTTTCTATGTTACACTAATGGGTTGGGGAGTAAGCCAAGCAGCCATAACAGGCGAAACCCTTAAGAGGCTGTTCGTGGGAGAAAAGGCAGGTGTACGGGATGTAGGAGAGGTGAAATTTGAAGCACCCAACATTCTATACCAAACACCCATGTTGGTACTAACGTGGGTTTCGTTGCTTAGCTTCAGTGATCTCACGAGAACTGCTGTGTCCAACGCAACTTTGCCGCACACGTTTCTTCTATCCACCAGAATTCCGTGCAAATGGCACCTCCGCCCTCCGTAATGGCGCTATGGCTTATTTTCAGGGGAAGGCTTATGTCCAACAATCTTGATAATTCACGCTATGGCTTATTGGCAGAACGTCTTATTTTGGAGAAACATGGTACATGATATCGATTGTGAGATCCGCAACTCTAGGCTTCTAGGGCCAGATGCGGGCCGCGGGCCGCCAGTTTTACACCCCTGGCCTACAGGGTAGCTGAAAGCAGACGACAGGGAGGCCAACATCTTCAGTTCATGCAAGACGTCCAGCTCGTTGTCTACACGTAAGGCCCAGCGCAAAATGAGACGCAGTCTCCGCAGGTGACGCAGGGAGACTCGCCACAAATTTCTGTAACTCATATGATAGTATGTATTTGCGCATGTTAAGTCGCAGCCGGACGTGACTTAGTCCCTGCGGACCGCAGTGCTCATGCCACAGTTTCATGTGTCAAGTTGGCGTGACTTTCAAAGAAAACTAAATGAAAAAAAATTTTGAAGCCATGCAAAGCAGAGAAACTGCCAGTAACCGAGATGCGAATGCTACGGTACATGAGTGGGGTGTCGAGAGCTGATAGAATTAGGAAAGAGTAGGCCTGTATTAGAGGTAGTTTGGGGGTAGTGGACGTCGCGGAAAAAAATGGAGGGTAGGATGAGGTGGTATGGACACGTAATGAGGAGAGGGGAGGAGGTCGTTAGGTCCTTTTCACGCATGCAGGTGGTTGGAAGCAACCTGGACCGGGGATACCAAAGCAGACGTGGGAGGGGGTTGCCCGTAAGGATGTGGTAGTGTGTGGGGTGGACGGGAACCTAGTGGGAAATAGATGGGAGTGGAGGGCTAATACTCCCGCTGCACCAGGTCCCCGTCCACTCCACACGTCTGCTTTGAAAACTGCCAAAAACTGCGATTCAATGTGCGGTGAATGCCTGCTTGCAGTTTTCTGATGTGTTGCTTCAAACTGCGTTACCATCGTCACCTGCGCCCCATTTTGCGCCTTAGTTTGTTTGTCCCATCTGGCATGATCATGCAAACTAACGAAAAAACGTTGTGTATTCTAGGTTTTAATTTGTAGGTGAATACAACATAGCAAATATATGGCGGCAATTGAGCTGCCCCTATCGAGTGAAGTTGAACTAAGCGGTTCAGCATCTGTTGTATGTTGGGTAGTGAGACTTTAGTCGTCAGACTGTAGACACTGCCGCATTCGAGAGCTGCATTTGAAAGTGAAATGACAACATGGGTATTCCCACTCTTTAGTAGATGACATGATTAACTTCTTCTTCCTGGGTAAACGTTCCACTGAAATATTTCATAATTGTTGAAATTGGGTTATCCCCATGGTTGAAGACAAAATATTGCAAAAAGTAAACGTAATCTCAGCTGTGACAATACACCAATAACCTTCAGTGTCTGCAAATTTTGCACGAATTCATTGAACCTATTGAAAAACTGTTCGGAGTTTCTCCTCACGTTATCTTGTGAGAATTTGGCCTTCTGCAGGAGTCTAGTGACCCGCCCACCTATTTTAAGAATGAATTTGTTAAAAACATGTCCTAACCGACCCGGCATCTGGAGTTGAAATACTGTTCCAGACTGGAGTAGACAGTGTTTTCAGAGGGAGCTGGAATTATTATGACATCGGGTCAAGAATCCGTCATTTAATTAAAAGCCGTCACCCACGTAGGTCTCACGGGTTTTTTTACTTCAGTTTCTTACCCGATGTAATCAGCCTCAGTGGCGCAATGGGTAGCGTAGTCGGTAACTGCGTCAGTAGTTCTAGATGTGGTAGCGTACTGGATGAGGTGGGTTGACTTCCTTCGAGCGAGAGATGCCTCGAGTGCACCTTCTCTCGGATGAGAGTAAAACCGAGGTCCCGTTGGTGTACGATAGCATTTGCAAGTAAAAGACCTTCCTCCCTCTACTATGCAACGGGTAGAAGAGGCAAAATTCCCAGGTGTAAGAGCTCGCCCCCCCCCCCCGGCGTCGGTGGAGTGTCCCTAACGAACAGTAAACCGACGATAACTAAGCACAGCTGCGAACAACCGGCAGCGAAAAAACACTATCCAGTGTCAATTTAGAGGGACGCGATGGGTAATGTTCAGGAAGGAAAATGTCCACTTAAACATTCTCCACATGGAAAGTTTTTGCGATACCTCGGAGAGAAAGCCGGTTCAGAGGGCCCCAACACTTCAAAACTGCTACGAAAATTTCCTAATACATTTGACAGCTCCCATAAGAACCATTCACTATAAGAATCACTCATTATGGCGCGACCTGGCCTGCTCCCAGCAAAAAATGCATATGCTGCATGCGTTCAGGCCCTGATCGATTTTTCTCTCCACCCTAGTCAAAAGTTATTTTTCCGCCTCCAGGTAAATGACAAATTTGCTCCTCCTCTTAGATCTGGGCCTGACATCTGATCGAAAAAGTACAACTACCCAAAGCGGGAGGGAAAAGTACCAATCAATTAAGACACGTTTAGTCTTATAAATTTTATTTTTACTTTATGCTAATTTTTGCTGCTCCTGGGTAAAAGCCATCTCTACATCTGAGCCTGCACGCCCTTTAATTCGGATGACAATCCGTACCGGATTTGAGCTCTGCGTCCCGGACGGAATTGCTTCCCAGAAAATGTCCCGCAATTAACAATTCGTTTAGTTATTTGTCACAATAAATTAAGCTTCTGTAGTATTTCACCGTACAAATGGCTAAAGTGGAGACATGCACGTCCAACGGGTCCCTAGAAATTTAAAGGCAAAGTTTACAGAACGGTCGTTAGGCCAGCTATGCTGTATGGCTCAGAGCAGTGCCGTAACGGAGGTATGAAGCGCCCGTGGCAAGTGTAACTTTCGCTTGCCTGTAACCCAATAATGACAAAAAACTTAAACATTTTGCGCCCCAAACCCAGTTGCGCCCGTGGCGGTCGCCTTCTTCGCTACGCCCGCGTTATGGCCCTGGCTCAGTGTTGGACAGTCATGAAGAACCATGAAAGGAAAATGCAAGTGGCCTGCGATGCGAATGCTGCGCTACATCGCGAAAAGAG
>JAAFCE010008833.1:10061841-10108037 GCA_013389805.1 Trigoniulus corallinus
GGGGGGGGGGCGAGCTCCTACACCTGGAAATTTTTGCCTTATCTACCCGTTGCGTAGTAGAGAGGGTTCTTTTACGTGCAAGTGAATAAGTATTCCAAGCATAGGACTGTAAATATTATTTTGAAGGTTAAGGGAGGTCTTGTGATTGACCCTGATCGAGTTTGCAAGGCGTTTGGTCAGATTTTTCAGGTGCACGAACCCCCAAACCCATTTGCTTCACCAAGTTATGAATATCCCTATGCTCTGCCTGAAGCACTTGATTCACTAGTGGTTGATTCAGTATTGACAGCTGAGGTTATTACAGCCATCAAAAAGCTGAAGCCTTCATTTGCAGCAGTTCCTGATGGCTTCCCATCTACACTGTTGAAGGCCTTTGCAGACATTTTAGCACCAATTCTTTCCCATTTATTTTCGTGGTGTCTCACTGCTGGTTTGAAACCAGCTAAGTGGAAAACTGCTTATTTTCAGCCAATTCATAAGGCTGGTTCACCATTATCTCACTCCAATTATCGCCCCATATCCCTCTTATCACCAACGTCTTTGAGTGGGTCTTGCTGATTAGACTGCAACAATGGACCTGAAGTTTTCTGGCACCACAACAGCATGGATTCATTCCTAGGCGATCAACTGAGTCCAACCTCCTTACTCGTATATTATCTATTCAGCAGTCGTTCTCCCTGTGGCATCAATATGATTCTATTTATTTAGATTTGACCCATGCATTCGACAGTGTTTCCATTCTAGACCTATGGTGTCTCCCCCCAATCTCTGCAGATTTTTAAAAGGCTATTTGATAGATCGCATAAAAACTGTTAAAATAGGGAGTTTTATAGGATCCTACCAGTACTCCCAATCAGTGGGTGTGCCTCAGGGGAGTTCATTGAGTCCGTTGGCTCTTTGATATTTTCCTTAATGACTTTATTGGGCACTGCCATAAAGTACAGATAATCTCGGGTTTGCAGACGATGCCAAAATATCTAAATCCATTACTGTTCTACAGGACTGCCAGACCTTCCAGAGAGCCCTACTTACTAATGGGGAAGAGTGGCTTACAGAGAATTTGCTGAGTCTAAATTATTCCAAGACCTATATTATGACTTTTGCATGGATCAGGCATCCAATACAATTTCAGTACCATTTCAAGCATGACACACCAGTGCAGCGGACGTCCACAGTTAAAGATTTGGGCGTTTTTCTTGATCCCAAGCTTACCTTCCATTTGCACACAGTCAACTTGATCAAGGGTTTAGGGGAAGTGTATCATTTCCCCCAACTCTACCAACATTTGTTCTTTCTTTTAGTGAGGCCAAAAATTCTTTATGGGATAAACTGTTGGGCAGTCTGCAGCCCCTCTTTACTAGGCAAGCTTCACCATTTCCATGACCAGCTGACAAAACTATTACCTGTTTCCACACTTGGCATCCGCAGGCCAAACCCCATAACTACTCCTGATAATCCAGAGCAGTGGCTACTTAAGGGTTGTTTGCCCCTCAGTCAAACCATTGTGCTTTATCAGCTAAAGGTGATCCATCTAATCCATACCAGGGTTGATTCCCCTATATTTCGTCGTGAGATCAACTTTTGGGTCCCAGCATGAGATACACGTTTCACTTTCCTGTTTGACTACACTTTTGAGTCCAAAATCAGCTATCCAGAGAGCCCAGTTAGACTTCAACTGGCTACATCTGACTTGGGATGATCTTCTGTTGTCAGAAAAGAGGTTCACACATAGACTCTCAACACTACTAGCTGCTTCACCCCGCCCCTCCCTTTAATCCTTCCCCATCACCCTGCAACTGCCCCCTAGAGCTTTGCCTGTTAGGGCAGTTGGCCTCACCCCAACCCTTATTTGTCAAACCAAACCAAAACAGGTGGCTTCTTTAGGTTGAGAGGCTTCCAATGCACCTTCCTTCAGATAGGAAGCAAAATTGTAGCCCCGTGTGGTGCATACAAAGCCAGCTGCAGACAAAAGAACCCTTTCTACATGGGACATGGTAGATCAGCAAAATTTTTTGGTGGAAAGAATCGCTTAACCCCATGACTGAATGAGCGACTGATTGCGTTGGACACACCAGTTCTCGTTTAATCACTGAAATTTAGCAACGCAACCCAAGTTACTACTGACATGGGTGGCTGCTTTGGAAAACTGGGTACCGCTGATACCCAAACATCATCGCATTAGTGTTTTTTCTGTGCAGTCTCTGTGTAGTGGATGATGGTGATCTTCTTTCCACTACCGCTTGATTTTAATGTCCGTGTACGCATAAATCTGAAGAAACTCCGTTCAAGTAACAGGATAAATATTTTAATAAAACTAAGTTAATCATATGAGAAATATATTGTAAATTAAAGTATGAATTATGAAATTGTTGAGTAAGCAATTGCAAAACATGATATTCACGGAGCTATACGTTAGCGCATTCAAACATTGCGAAAACCACAAACCAGCTCACTTATTTTCGAATGCTCAATTCGAAAATATGAAAATTACAAAATCAGAAATTAGACTTGAGTTGGAAACATACGCTGGTCGTGATGCATGCACGTGACTTATGCATTGACCACTAAATCTGGTCAACTAATTCTGGCCACTAATTCTCGTCTGATCACTGAAGTTAAACAGCGCAACCCCAGTTAGTACTGACATGGGTGGTCGTTTGGGAAAACTGGGTACTGCTAATACCCAAAAATCGTCGCATTAGTAGTGTCTGTGCAGGCTCTGCATAAGAACTGTGCTGTGGACGGGGCTCTAATGACCTTTGTAGTTGAAGAACCCTAAAACTCCAACAAACAGCAGCAGCAACAACAACCACTACATCTGCATTGGAACTACGCAGTGGAAGGGGCTGTAATGACCTTGTAGTTGAAGGGCCCTAAAATACCACCCCATGACCGCAGTGGAGTTGCAGGCTGCATGAAGATACCCTTTAATAGGTCGCCTGTGTGCTCCTTGTTCCAGTGACACAAATGGGTACTCGAGGCTGCCATAGGCAAGAAAAGGTGTTTGAAATGATGGTGGTGCGGTTTTTAAAACTGGTATACTGCAACTTCCTCTGCTTTAAGAAACGCGTTAGTCGTACTGTGCATTTGATGAATTTGTACTTGTTTTTTTTTTGTGTGTACGAATTCTGTACTGTGCTCACAAGCATTGAAGGTACAAAACAAAATCTACAGTATGGTTGGTTACCTTCGATTACCTGTGGTACGATTTTTATTGTGATATCTCAGATTACGTATAGCCGAGAGGGAGAGATTTACTTATTGCTCGTCCTTGTTTAAATTTAACTTTATTGTGTGGTGTAATTTCATTTCGAAATGAGATAACTATAATCTAACAAGTTTCATAATAATTTCTCTAAATAATCAGATCATAAATTTAGGGTCGTTCGTTATTTGTCAAATTTAATATACGACCTGTGGCAACATAAATCATACACTGACATACCATTAATCACTTCACAATTTTAAAGTACATTCGTAAATGCTTCTATTGGATTCATTCAGTATTTATCATTATATTATTTGATTTCAAAGTTGAAGAATTTAGCCTTGTTTTGGTAAAGAGCAATTTATCATTGCCTTGAATATGTCAGGGTCTGGTCCACGAGTTCTCTCCTATCATTCCGTTAGATCCCAACCAAATCTCTGTCCACAGCATACAGTGTCATGTCCCGTTGTAAAACGTGCTGCCATCTTTGCTTTAACGGCTTAAAGTACTTTCAAGGGTGACGCAAATGGACAGATACTGTCAATTTAGCAATTGCAATGGAACTTTGGTTGGTTAAATGCATTTGCGGGCTGAGTGTCGGATTGCCGTTGCCGGACTATCAATTAAAAAAACCTACCATTGCCTTCTGGACGTAAGAACAAAACCGTTTAGCGCAGGGGTGGCCAACCTTTTCAGCAGGCGGGCCAAATTAAAGAAATAATATTTCCTGCCGGGCCCCGCACCAATTTTTTTTTTTGTTGAATTAAAATAACAAGTAAACCTGCCGCGGTGGCGTAGTGGTTAGAACGCTCGGCAACTGCGCCAGTAATTCTAGGTTTGATACTGGACCGAGGTAGGTTGGCTTCTTTCGGGCGAGGGAGAGGCCTCGAGTGCGCCTTCTCTCGGATGAGAAGTAAAACAGAGGTCCCGTGTGGTGTACGATGGCATTTGCACGTAAAAGAACCCTCTCTTATGCAACGGGTAGATATAGCAAAAATTTCCAGGTGTATAAGCTCCCCCCTGGTGTCGGTAGCATTCTCCAACGAATACTAGACCGACGATAAAAAAGCTCTAGGGCTGCAGCTTTGGCCGGCAACCGGCTGCAGAAAAACTATGACCAATATGTCGCCCTTCTGTCTATTCAGAGGGACAAGATGGGTACCCTACCCTGCCATAGGCGGGAAAAGGTTTAGGAGTTGCTTTTTCTTAAAGTACTGTAACAAGTAAGCGTGCTGCAACTTTGACCACATCGTCACTTCCCAGTATGTGCCATTGTGGTCAAACGCTTGCCTTGTTGATGCTTACTCAGGATATAATGTTGTTTTGGTGATATGTATACTGTTATATGTGGCAGGTCTCCGCGACTCCAAACGGGTTGAGAACCGCTGATTAGAGGCACAAGATGGGTACCCGACTCTACAATAGGCGGGAGAAGGGTTACTAGTTTCTAGTTGCTTTCCAGTAAGGGTTCTTTTATATTTAGGCGACAGGCCACACCATAGCGGGATTTATCCTTGTGTCTGTTTTGGTCTTTGCTTTCTTGTGTCCCTTTTGACCCTTCATCTTGGTCTCTGTGACTGTTTTGGCGTGTTATTGCTTTTCGTTACTCTGTCACGGTGGTGGGATGGCGTTTTACAAACCCACTACGGCAGAATAGTTGTGGGCCAAAAAGAACCAACAAAGGGATTGTGGATTTACTTCTCATTTGAGGGTGCACTTGGGGTCTTTTCTGTTGTCCTTAAGATGTCATATTGTTGATTCCTCACCTCTGGACTCACGGAGTCGAGTAGACTGATCACTCAGAACTGCTGAGACCGGCTCAATACTACATTAAAAACTGACATGAAATCGTTTTGGTGATGATGTGCAATATGATTATACGAACAAGTAGTCTGAAGCGCTGTTATTCCTGTTAAACTTCTGACATCGTGGACGGGTCTATCAGAGTTCAAATCTAGTATTACCTGTTTTGCATTTTTTCCATATTTCTTTGTGATTAGGTACAATATATATCTAAAGGGAGATACTGTAGATTCAGTGTATAAAAAGCTAAATATAAAACCTGTTCTGAGGTTTTATACAGAAATCCTGATAACCCACTAAGAGATTGACATTTAACGTTTTCAAAGGGTTGAATGATTTTCGCTCTTTTTTGAGTACACACATGCAAATAACTTCAAACACGTTTTGTGAACACGTCTGAAACCAGTTACTGTAAATATGTACCACTCCGTAAAAGTTTATGCCTAAATAACATCAATACAATTATCACGATTACCAGTTCAGCGTGAAAATGGTTGCTATAAAAATTCATTTGTTTAGTTGTTGCTGGATCATAACAATTTATTATATAAATGTGATCGGTCAGTGTGCTTGATAATTTGGGTAAAAGGGGCGAATTTCGGTAAAAAATGAAGCTCCCTCCCGTTTTCCTAGACTGGATAGTTAAGTAGTTGTTTGTGAGAACTCAGGTCTAGGCCTCGTCTACCTGGATTTTGATTTATTTGTAGGTGTTTTAGGGCCCTTCAACTAGAAAGGTCATTAAAGCCCCGTTCACTCAATAGTTCTAATGGAGAATCTATAAAGACACTATGCTGGTACGACGATTTTTGGGTATTAGCTGAATTAGCAGTACCCAGCCCTCTGCGGAAATGACACCGTCCAATATATCACCGTTGTGCAAATTCAGAGGGATGAGTACCCGACCCCGCCATAGGCTGGAAAAGGTTAGGAATTGCTTTCTTTATTCGTAATTATGTAACATCAGTGTGGAGCTCTGATGCTGCCTCCGGGGACACGCGTCTCCCCTTGCCTTTCCAGATGCCATGCCTAGATCTCCACCAGCACCCTAGCAACACCTTTGTCTTTCGCACTCATTCCAGCCGCTCCACCCCAGAACCTCTTCCAGTGTGAGGGTTCCCCAACCCCGCCTGCTGTGGTCCAGCGCTGGACAGGCCAGGATCACATGCCTGACATCCTCCACTCGATCCCCACACATTGTGTGGGGATCGACCTGTGATCTTTGCCATCCGCTGTTTCGTCTCCAGTGACCCAGCTCTTGCCCGAAACAGAAGTGAGCTCTCCCTCGTATTGTCATAATTACCAGCCTCTCTATGTTAAGCTTGTTCCCATACACCCTCAGCATTTTCTTTGCCGTCCTTCGCTCCAAACTCTGTCGCCACTGCCCTAACCCCCATTCCTTAACTTTGTCCTGTACTAGTCTTTGCAGTGTTGTTGCCCCCTTCTTGCCCTCCGTGGGTTAAAGTGTTATGCCTACCTTCTTTGACATCCGGTTTACCCTCCTCTCGCAGTTGGTAGATACTACGTACTTACTTTGGTACTTACACTTCGGGACATGAAAGTACCGAAGTGTACAAAATGTGTACAACCTGCTTTAAAGTTTGTGTTGAGGCCCGTGCGCGGGGATTTTAAACGCTAGGCCGGGTTCAGGGGAATGCGGTGAACCCACCTCCTCCTTTGCAGATAAATCACCACCATCATACCTTTATCCCGCCTGTGGCAGGGTCGGGTCTGCCGGTTCTAGCCCTCCACTGCCGCATGTCTCTCGTCTCCCACCTGTTGCGGATACCGGGTTAAAAGATTTTTCCGGGGCCTTTGTAGGAAAAAACGTGTAATATAAAGGCCCTAGTGCGTGGCTTTAGTAAACGCGGGGCCGGGTTCGGCGAACGTGCTGAACCCGCCTTGTACCGACTCTGGGTTGAAATGCCCAACTGATTCAAATAGGAACAAATTAGTACAGGGCCCTCCCTTGGGCCGGAAAGGGAGTTAGGATGGTGGTTTACTACTATCATTGATTTGAAAACCTTGTGAGGTGAGGCAGATAGGAAACTTCGAAGTGAAATCTTGGGTAATAAGCAATTATTTTGATTTTCCAAATGAACAATTTAAGAATAGCAACAAAGATCCATTTTGTTAATACCGTGTTGGTGTCATCCGGTCTGGTGTTTGAAAAAAAAAATTTTGGGTGAGTCTTGGCGAATCGTTTTAAAAACTTGGAAGACAAACAACAATTTCACGTAGTCCAATTACTGCCTGTAATTATCATTATGAATTTCAAGGCCGAGACTAATGTTGATTTGGTTGTCATCCAATATTTCTGAAATACGAAATAATGGCGTTGTCTGTCGAGAGCAAAAATGTCGAGGTTGTAATCCTTAATTTATATTTAAATTAGTTATATGACTCACTTCGGTGGTACAATAGGTATCGTGCTCGATTTACTGCGTCAGTGAGTCCAGGTTCGATACTGGATGGAGATGAGTTGGCTTCATTCGGGCGAGAGAGAAGCCCCCGGTGCGCCGCCCATCAGATGAGATGTAAAACCGAGGTCCCGTGTGGTGTACGATGGCATTTGCACGTAAAAGAACCCTCTCTATACAATATGCGATGGTTAATTGAGGCAAAGTTTCCGGGTGTAGGTGCTCGCCTCCCTGGCGTCGGTGGAGTGCCCCAACGAACAGTAAACCGACGATAAATGAACGTATGGGGTTGCAGCTTTGGTCGGCAGCCAGCTGCGGAAAGACGCTATCCAATACATCACCCTTGTCAATTCAGGGGGACAAGATGGGTACGTGACCCTGCCATACGCGGGAAGAAAGTTAGTAGACAGTGATGTATGAAGTTATATGAAAATGAGTTAATCTCTCGGGAATCAATGGGCCGGCAAACCGGAAATTGCGTAGTCAGAATGAGCTAATGGAAGGAAAGCTGCGGAAAATTGCCAATGGAAAAATTGAGTCTGTATCCGTCTAACAGACTAAATTCATTTTCCGGCTGCTGACTTCTGTTCCGCAGTGACACCTCGCAAAAAACAAAAATGCTAACCCTTATCCCGCCTATGGCTGGGGTTTTCTTCACTGGGTCACCTATTGGGTATTAGTTCAGCACAGTTGGTTGCCGGCTTAATGTTGCAATCCCTATGCTTATTCATCGTCAGCATGTTGGTCTACAGTGGGGCACTTTCCTCCACCGGCCAAAGAAGGCGAGCTGGCACAGTTGGAAATTTTGCCGATCTACTCGTATGCCGAAAGGGCTCTTTTGTGTGCATGTGTTTTTTATTGTTGTTTTAAGGCCCTTCAACTACAAGATCATTAGAGCCCCGTCCGCTGTGCAGTTCTAATGCGGAGACTGCACAGACACTACACTATTGCGACTATTTTTGGGTATTAGCAGTACCTGGTTTTCCCAAGCGGTCACCCATGTTAGTACTAGCTAGGGTTCCGTTGCTCCACTTCAGTGATCTGACGAAAACTGGTTTGTTCAACACAATAAGCAACTCTGTGTGTGCATGTGACATCGTGCGCGCCACACGGGGTTACGCTTTATTTCCCATCCGGCTGAAGGCACATTTCGAACATCTTTGTCGCCCGAAAGAAGCCAGCTCACATCGAATGACTGAAGCAGTAGTTCCTTATCATTGAGGCGGGCCTGCTCTGTGACACCTTGAAGAATATTTGCTTGTTCTGCCAAATTTAAAAGAGCATATGATAATTCGAAATTTGCGGTGAGGGCCCATTTGTGTTGGGGCACAACCAACATCTGGGAATTTGATCTTTGGTTCGTCTATAGGCAGAGTTACCAGCTCTCCAACCTCCTGTTGAGTAGTGATAGGGTGCTTGATACAAGTGTCTGTTTGCAGATTCGGTCCTAACTAATGCCAGCCTCCTTCGCACACTTTCAACTTTTTTTATGACGAGGGGAGCGTTTGGTGGCTATTGCCTTTTTATCTTTGTCTTTTTTTGACCTTTTTGACATTTGATTTGTTTGTTTTGGTCTTTTGCGTTTTACCTCCGCTGTTTTGGCCAATTGCCTTTCAAATTGATGTCTTATTGACCTTTTGTTTACTATGAAGTTTTTACACCTCCACAACGGTGTGACTGACTCATATGGGCCCTAATAACCAAAATAGTTTTGGGCCCAAACACTCCAACAAACAACAGCCCTGACGGTGGCAATGGTTTCTTATGGGTAGAACGGATGCCCCAAGTTCTCTATCCGTCGGACACTGCACGTAAAAGAACCATTCCCACGTGGATTACTTGGGTCGAGCACATTTGGATGATGATTTCATACCACTCAATAACCATGTCGAAATTTTTCAAGACGTTTTCTGCAATGTCATAGACAGACGTGACCCATAGTGAATTGCGGATGGTTGAAGTGGAGAACGGCAAGCGGAGTCCTGTGTGATAGGAGGGTCCCAATCAAGTTGAAAGGGAAGTTTTTCAGGGCAGTGGTTTGGCCAGCTATGCTATATGGATCAGAGTGTTGGGCAGTGTGGAAAAGCCACGTAAAGAGAATGCAAGTAGTCGAGATGCGAATGCTGAGGTACATGAGTGGGGTGTCGAGAGCTGATAGAATTAGGAATGAGTATTTAAGAGTTAGCCTTGGGGTGGGGGACACGTAATGAGAAGAGGGGAGGAGGAGCTCGTTAGGTCCATTTCAGAAATGCAGGTTAGAAGCACCTGAGGCAGAGGGAGACCGAAGCAGACGTGGGAGCAAGTTATCCGTAGGGATATGGAAATGTGTGGTTTGGACGGGAACCTGGTGGGAGATAGGCGAGAGTGGAGGACTAAAACCCTGCCATAGGCGGGATAAGGGTACGGTGATATTTTTCTGTAATGTCAAGGTTTGTGGTTGGAGAGAAACAAATATTTACATCCTGCTGCGAAATAGATATTAAAATATTTCGAGGTTGTTAACAATTTCGATAAACATGAGCAATAAATGGGGTTATTTTTTTCATTTTCCTGTCGAAATTTTTGTCAATTGAGAATTTGAATTTCTATAAGCTATATCAGGGTTATATTTTATAATGAACTGGCTTAGGATTTTATTTTCATTTAGTTGCCTGACAAGATTATTAAAAGGAGCTTTGACTTTTTGACATTTTCATGTCTTAAATTGTCTCTTAGAAGAACATTTCCGGATTGTTTTAGCATAATTTACATAAAAACTTTATGGCAAAAGTCTTTCAGTCATTAAGGAAGAACAACTTTATGACGCTGTTTAGACTGGCATTATACACCTCTTTCTGAAGATAACTTTTCAGTAATATTTTAGCAAACTGCCCTTCATTTTATGAGTCGCATTATGATGCAATAACTCCTTAGAGAACAGGTTCATAACCCTTTCAACTGCCTTTTAAGGCGTTGCTGCCCTCCTCCCTTTAATTTTGATTTTCACTCAATAGTGACCTCGCAATCGCTACTACAGTAGGCCTATATATTTTCTATGGAACTCCTGGATAACAATGTTTGATTTTAAACCAAAATAATTTAACAATTTCATGCTTGAAATTACATAGGCCCTAGGTAACAATGGGAATTTTAATAGGTTCAACCCTTTCCACATGAAATACCGCCCTCGATGGCGCCAGTGGTAGCTCGATGGAACCGTTACTGCTGGATTACTGGATTAGTTTCGTGTGTTGGGGAGTAAGCCAGGCAGCCGTAAAAGGACGAACCCTTAGGAGGCTGCTCGCGGGAGAAGAGGAGCTAGGTGAAAGGACGAAGGAGAGGGTTAATTTGCAGCACCCAACGTCCTTTACCAACCACCCAAGTTGGTTTTGACGTGGGCTTGCGCTGCTTAACTTCAGTGATCTCACGGGAACTGGTGTGTCCAACGCAACTTGGCTGCGAAGTAGTCGTCAGTGATTAGAGTCCCCGATTGCGTCTTAGTCAAATGAGAAGTAAAACCTCGGTCCTGTGTCGTGAAGGATGTCACCTGCACGTAAAAGAACTCTATTGTGCAACTGGTAGATAACTAACAACTTCTAACCCCTTTCACGCCTATGGTAGGGTCGGGTACCCATCCCTCTGAATGGATGCAAGGGCGATAAATGTTGGAAAGTGTTTTTCCACAGCCGGTTGCCGAACAAAGTTGCAACCCCTATGCTTATTTATTGTCGGTCTACTGTTCGTTGGGGCATTCCACCGACGACAGGGGGAAAACTCTTATAACTGGAGATTTTGCTCATCTACCCGTAGCATAGTAGAGCTTTCGTACGCCACACGGGACCTCGGTTTTCGTTCTCATCCGAAACAAGGCGCACTCGGGGCTTCCGCACTCCGCACCAGAGTCCAGTATCGTACCTATAACTACTAACGCAGTTATCGAGCGTAGTACCTACTGCGCCACTTAGGCGGTTATCATTGTGCAACGGGTAAATGAGGCAGAAATTCCGAAGTATAGGAGCTCTCTCCCCTCCCCTGGTGTGTCCTCCTGGAGCACTCGGCACTTTGGTCGGCAACCGGCTGCATAAATCGATCGCCCATGTGTGTGTTCAGAGGGAAAACGATGGGTAACCGATGGATACCCTGCCATAGGCTGGTAAAGGTTAGTACGTAGACGCCTTCTTTTTTAATCCTTTGCACATTGAACTCTTTCTCACTTTCATACTGTATTATAATAAATCAACAATGTATATGTTTAGTTTTTAATATTTCAAAAATTTTCCGAAGGCCCTAGTTCACATTTCGAATTTCAGTTCCTAAAAAATTGAAAATGCTGGCGATATATTGAGCAGACATCATAACCCACTTGAAATATTCAATTTGATAACCTGCTTCTATCTAGAAAAAGCTGCAGCTTTGGTCGGCAACCGGCTGCAGAAAAACCCTGTCCAATATATTCAGGGGACCAGATGGGTACCCGACCCCACCATAGGCAGGAAAGAGGTTAGCAGTTGCTTTGTTTTTGCGCCTATCGCGAAAAAAGTGTCCGGAGGGCTTCAGCATCACCTTAACGAATGTGCAGGAAAATGACGGGCTTCGTCAACTCTGCAATACCAAGGTTAAGTACCGTAGCACAACTGCAAAGTATTCCGATATTAAAACCAGTTGTTTGCTAACCAACGGTTTAGAGTGGCCAACACCCCAAAAAATATTTTCAATTGTGCAAACTGCTTTTGATATTGACCCCACTTTCAACTACTTTATTATATGAATAATTTGTTTTCCTGTATTGAGACATGACATTAGAGATGAGTGGAAAATTAATTGTTATACTAGCATTCCAGTTCTTACACATCATTATCGACTTTCAAAATACAGTCGTCGCCCTTGGAAATGGCATTCAATTTCTGATTTGTTTACTATTCGGTGGAAGAACACCTTGCGAAACATAACATACGGTATCCTGCGCCATATTTACGTTTAAAATGTCCGCCTTGTTCAATTACAACTATCTAGAATTGTAGACTGGTCACTGGCGTTCTCTCTACAGTCCGTTGTTGGTGTTTTAGGGCCCTTCAACTACAAAGGTCATTAGAGCCCCGTCCACAGCATAGTTCTTATGCAGAGACTGCACAGACACTACACTAATGCGACGATTTTTGAGTATTAGCAGTACCCAGTTTTCCCTAGCGGACACCCATGCCAGTACTAGCTGGGGTTGCACTGCTCCACTTCAGTGATCAGACGAGAACTGGTGTGTCCAAAGCAATTCGCCGCTCCCTCTACAGTCCGTAATTCTACTGCTATTATTACGAGCTCGGGATCTGAAGGTGAAGAGAAAGCAATTATATAACCTAAAAAAAGGCAGGAAAATTGTCTTTTATAGGGAACGTTCGATATACCCTATACATTGATCCCAAGTATGCCGTATTTCATCATACCTTACCCCGCCTGTGGCAGGGTAGGGCCCGCGGGTTCTTGCCCTCCACTCCCGTCTATCTCCCACCTGGTCCCCTCTACCCCACACACTACCATATCCTTACGAACAGCCTGCTCCAAAGTCTGCTTTGGTCTCCCTCTGCGCCGAGTGTTTCCATCCACCTAAGTAGCGTTGGACACACCAGTTCTCGTGATATCACTGAAGTTAAGCAGCGCAAGCCCACGTTAGTAGCAACATGAGTGGTTGGTAAAGAATGTTGGGTGCTGCAAATTTCCCCTCTCCTACATCCTCTACACCCACCTCTTCATTTTCCACGAGTAGCCTCATAAGGGTTCGGCCTGTTATGGCTGTTGGCTTACTCCCCAACCCGTGAAATTAATCAAATTTGCTCTGATCTCTGGAATACATTGCGACCCGCCGCGGTGGCCTAGTGGTTAGCACGCTCGGCAACTGTGTCAGTAGTTCTAGGCTCGATACTGGACCGAGGTGGTTTGGCTTCTTTCGGGCGAGAGAGAGGCCGCGAGTGTGCCTTCTTCTCGGATGAGAAGTAAAACCGAGGTCCCGTGTTGGTGTACGACATCATTTGCACGTAAAAGGACCCTCTCTACTATGCAACGGGTAGATGAGGCAAAATTTCCGGGTGTAGGAGCTCGCCCCCTAGCGTCGGTAACATTCCCCAATGAACACTAAACCGACGATAAATAAGCGTAGGGGTGCAGCTTTGGCCGGCGACTAGCTGCAGAAAAAAACTATGACCAATATGTCGCCCTTGTGTCCATTCGGAAGGATAAGATGGGTACCCGACCCTGTCATAGGCGGGAAAAGGGTTAGGGGTTGCTGTGCTTTTGCTCTGGAATGCAGTGCCCTATGAAGTTCGCACACGCGTCTTTCAATATCTATAAGAAAATGTTTATTTTATTATCAGCTCATCTAAAAGTTTCAGTGTAATGTGACGTCTTAAATGTACTTCAGTACGTGAATAAATTAATAATACAGTGAAACCTCTCTATGGGTACACCCCTCTAAAGGGTACACCTCTTATATCGGTCCAAATTCTTCACGTACCGATTTTTCATCTGTAGGCTATTACTACCCCTCTTATGGGTACACCCCTCTGATAGGTACAATTTGGCTGGGCCCCCCAGGTGTACCAATTAGAGAGGTTTCACTGTAATAGTAATTCCCCTGTTTTGCCTATTTTTCCTGTAAGGGTTCCCGCATTCCACGTCCCTAATCTAAGAGTAGTCCCTTCTCTAGTAGGGATTGCTCTCACTGGGGACACCCCAGCCAGGCGTCTGGAACCTGCAAAAATATTGACTGGGTTGTCTGTGAGGCATGCCGGCCTACCCACGTGTCAATGGAATACAATAAATGAAAACAAGCGAACTGCTCCAGAGAAAATCCCCAGAAAAAAATGTGGTCCAGCTTTTCCGGCCTAAATTTATCCAAATTTGTACACAAGCCCTTATCGGTCAGTTTTTTTATCAAGTTTAACTTTGTAGAATTGTGGTCAATTAATGTCAACAGCTTTAAGCTTTCAGCGACATTTTTAATTACCTAATTAATTAGCAATTTGTAGTACCAAGTTTAGAAATAGGCAAATTTTAGTAGTGACATTATCATATCTCTTGTTATCGACAAATAAAGATATTTCCTTTGATGATAACATTTAGTAGCCGTTTAGGACCACGACCTTCCTGTCCAATGGACTGAACACTGGAGTTTTCCCTATCAGCAGATAAGACAACAGAAACAGTGACCAGGTGCGAACCACTATTTTTTTAAGGTCGAGGCAAACACTATCAAGTTATCAAGGTTTAGGAAATTAAAGTGATATTACATTTTTATCCTTAATAGGAGTACCTACAATTTTATACTTGTTGAATTTGAATTAGTAAATCTAGGTTCGATTCTGGCAAAGGCAGGTAGCTTCTTTCTGGCGATAGAGATGCCTCCGTGTGTAATTTTCGTTGGCGTTTTAGGGCCCTTCAACTAAAATGGTCATTAGAGCCCCGTCCAAAGGGTAGTTCTATTGAGGTCTGCGGAGACACTACTGTTACGGCGATTTTTTCGGGTATTAGCGGTACCCAGTGTTCTCAAGGGATCAGCCATTCCAGTACTAGCTGGGATTGAGTTGGTTAACTTCAGTGATCAGGTGAGAACTGTTGTGTTCAACGCAATACAGCCGCTCCCCGTTAGATGGGGAGTAAAATGGTGGCCCCGTGCAGTGGCGTACCGAGGGTATTCTGCGCCCAGGATCTAGGACCGAAATCTTCGCCCTCTGGCACCCGCTGAACTGAATGTGAATTAATATTTTGCGCCCCCCTCATCTGCGTCCGGGGACATCTGTCCCCTGCGCCCTCCCCTGCATGTTAAAGAGCACTTTATGGACGGAATAGGTCGGCAAAATGTCCTTGCAGTAGGATGGCAGCCGGCTATGTAAAACTACCATCTTAGATAATCCATATTCCTGATAGAGCGATAAAGGACACCCTGCCATATACAAAGATAAGGGCTAGTGATAATAATTAATAGGTCCCCAGTTTAATTCCAAAATTTTTGGTGCACGGACCGAGAAATACTTTAACGAGATTGACAGGGCTTGATGGCTCAGTGGCGATCTTGCTTAACTTATGAATGTATGGTTGTAGGTTCGATTCTATCCGACGCGGATGGCATCATTTACTAACTAGGGGAAACTAGGTTTCACTTTTATTCGACTGGGAAATACAGCCGTAGTCCCGTGTGGTGTTTACGCTATCACCTGCACGTAAAAATCCCTTTGAGAGAAATATACGTGTAGATCGGCAAACTATTTAGCTGGATCTCGCAGACCTGCAGGGCCTCCCTCTTTTAGGACTTAAATAAGGGGGCCTCATTTTTTTGTCCTAAATCCGGTACTGGGTAGAAGTTACGCCGACGTTAAATAAGCGGGAGTTGTTGTAAGAGGTAGACAACCGGCTAAAGATAAATGGAGAACGGTAATTAGGCCCAAGTGCTAGATACCAAAGGGATAAAATGATTCTTGACTCTACCGTAGTGGAGTGAGCGGCAAATTGCGTTGGACACACCACTTCTCGTCTGATCACTGAAGTTAAGCAACGCAATCCCAGTTAGTACTGACATGGGTGGCTGCTTGGGAAAACTGGGTACCGCTTGTATCCAAAAAAAAAATCGTCGAATTAGTGTAGTGTCTGTACAGCCTTCTGCATCAGAACTACACAGTGGACGGGGCTCTAATGACCTTGTAGTTAAAGGGCCTTAAAACACCAACAAACAAACAATCTACCGTGGTGGAAAGGGGCTAGTTTTGAACCAGTTGCATAATCTTGTATTAGCGGTGTCATAATAAGACAATGGAAACAAGTGAGAGGTAACCAAATTATGTGGCGTGTGTAGGAAGAATGTCATATTTTAAACCATTTTCACTGGATTTTTCCGTGTGCATTGACCAACAGCGCTGCACGTTGGTATGCCATTGCTAATTAGTATTTCACTCAGGTGCTACCTACAAAGTAGCTCAGAAATCGCGTGCCCTGGGCTTAAGACAGGAAAAAAGGACAACTTTCCAAACATAGAAATGACCTGTATCCACATGTATATAATGCAAGTGGCGTATATAAATTTCATAATTAGTTTGGTTGTAAATGTTATTATTACCTGATCGCACACGAGATCAGGAGAGAAGAGAAACGCGTTGATTGCTCCAGTAAGCAGGTTTGGACATAAAAGGGTTGAATGAAAAGAAATCGAGTGTCAAAAGTGGGGGAGACTGGGAGGGATACATTGACTTTTGATATGTATTTTGTTGACTTGCAGTCGATACATTTAGTATCGAATATGACCACGTGAACCAGGATATTGATGACACCCCAATCCCTCATTAATTTAGAGGGCATTGCTAGGAGTAATTAAAAAAACGGGGGGTGAGAAGTCAACGTACCGCAACTGTTAATGAATTCACAAGAACCAAGTGAAGGTAATTTTTCTTACCCAAGTATTTTCTACTGAAAATGGTGTTTATGCCTCGCAGCAGAGGTCTACTGTAGGTGCATAATGGGGGCAGATATGAAATTACAGTTGTAGACCATCACTAATACTGGCATTCGAAAGTGAATAAATAAGACTACAAAGATACTGTTAACCCTATCAAATGTATCACTTTTTTTTCTGAAATCACCTGTTCCAGGTATGCAGAATTTGTAGCCAACATCCATCCGGTCCTTGTTGAAAACAATTAATTTTTTTTTTGTTGTTGGTTAGAGTTTAAGGTCCCGTCAACTACGAGGTCATTAGAGACCCGTCCACTGTATAGTTCAAATGCATATACTGCACAGACACTACACTAATGCGACGATTATTGGGTATTAGCAGTACCCAGCTTTCCCGAGCGACTACCCATGTCAGTACTAACTGGGCTTGCGTTGCTTAACTTCAGTGATCAGACGAGAACTGGTGTGTCCAACGCAATTCGCCGCTCCCGAAAACAAACGGCTTCAGTGCCGGCCTTCTGAAGTAACGGCTAAAAACGTCAATCCTGTCAAAACTCCAAAACAATTTCGACTACCGAAAGTAAAGCAATTCCTAACCCATTTCCCATCAATGGCAGGGTCGGGTACCCATCTTATCCCTCTGAATGGACACAAGGATGATATATTGGACGGTGTTTTCTAGGAAGCTGGCTGCCGACCAAAGCTGCAACCCCTATACAGTAAAACCTCCCTATGGGTACACCCCTCATGTCGGTATAGATTTTTCAGGCACCGATTTTCCGCCCATAGGCTTCATGCTATTACTACTCCCCTTAACGGAACACCTCTGTGATGGGTACACCCCTATATTGGTACACCTATTGTAACCATTTTCAGAAAAACCCCTCTGTAATGGGTAAATCCCCCCTCGGTGACGTAGTGGGTAGTGTGCTTGGTAACTTCAGCAGTGGTTCTAGATTCGATACTGGACCGAAGTGAGTTGCCTTCTTTTCTGCAAGATAGATGCCCCGAGTGCGCCTTCCTTTGGATGAGAAGTAAAACCGCCGTCCCATATGGTGTTTAATGGCATTTACACATAAAAGAACTCTACTATGCAAATGATAGGAGTTTATCCTCCCCCTGGCATGGGTGGAATACCCCAAGGAAAAGTAAACGGACAATAAATACGCATAGGGGTTGCAGCGTTGGTCTGCAACCGGCTGCGGGAAAGTACGGTCCAAAAGATCACCCTTGCATGTATTCAGAGGGGCAAGGTTGGTACCGACCCTGCCATAGGCGGAAAATAAGAATGTAGCTTGATTCTAGACAAACGACCCATCATTGAATTGTTTGTAAAAATTAAATTTGTGTACGTCAAGAATTTTGTCAAATATAATATTATACAATGCATTTTTTTCGGTTTAAAAAAACAATATAAAATAATAACTAAATAACTTACACAACAGTATTATTAGTGTCCCATACCCCTCTTATTGGTACACCCCTCTGATGGGTACACTTTGGCCAGGTCCCATAGGTGTACTAATGAGAGATGGTTCACTGTACTTGCAAATGCCATTGTAGACCACATGGGACCTCGGTTTTATTCATTAACCGAAAGAAGCCTACCCGCCTCGACCCAGTATCGAACCTGGTCCACTGGCGCAGTAAATCGAGAATGCTACCTTTTGCGTCACTCGAGGCAGGTCCTCCCAATAACAGAGCCTGTTTCTGAAAATTGTACTTAATTAAGAAAGGAATGCCTGGTATAGGAGTTCACATTCTCCATTTCACTCATTAATCTCCTCTACAGCAGTCATATGTCTGGTGACCTCGCCCCAGTTATGACGGAATTAATGAAATATTTCCAAAAGAGGGGTTATTTGAAAATACTTTGCATGTGGCATAAACTGCCCGCGTGCATTATTATTAGTAACAACATGTGAATAATAACCCAATTATATCCTAAACATAAATTAGAAAATTACACCATTTTTAACAAACCTGTTGATCTTGATGTTCAATTTCTAGTGATATGCCAAGTAGGGTCTCTGCACCTTTGTGGTGTGTATCTGCCGTAAATGAACCCTTTCTTCGTGGAGCTTGTCCCCTTTAACGTCAGTAAACAATTTCCCCCTCCCTCGAAGAAGGTAGTCAAACTAGGCGTAAAATAAGGGAGATTGAAGCACTAGGTCAGACAAACCTCGATGGCGCAATAGGTAGTGTGCTCGATTTACAGCGCAAGTGGTTCGTGGTTCGATACTGAATCTAAATGGGTCTGGAATGCGCCTTCCTTCGGATGACAAATGACACATGGTGAAATATACTGCTTGAAGTCATCGTATCCCTGGGAGTCGATCCCAACCACTTCCGTGACCCTTGCCCTCTTAGCATTTCCATGAGTTGGAGCAAAGTTGCGTTGGACACACCAGTTCTCGTGGGATCATTGAAGTTAAGCAGCGCAAGCCCACGTTAGTACCAACATGGGTGGTTGATAAAGAACGTTGGTTGCTTCAAATTTCCCTTCTTCCAATTTCCCTCAACACCTATCTCCTAATCTCCCACGAGGAGCCTCCTAAGGGTTCGGCCTGTTATGGCTGCATGGCTTACTCCCCAACCCATAAGTCAATCCAACAATCCAGCGTACCCTTATCCCGCCTGCGGGCTCTAGCCCTACACTCCTGTCTGTATCCCGTCAGGTCCCCGACCACCCCACACACTTCCATATCCATACGGACAACCTGCTCCGACGTCTGCTTTGGACTCCCTGCCCCGAGTGCTTCCAACCACCTGCATTCCTGAAATGGACCTAACCAGCTCCTCCTCCTCTGCAAACCACCTCAACCTACTCTCCCGCATTTTCTCCGCTATGTCCCCCATCCCCAGGCTATCTTTAATATACTCATTCCCAACTATCAGCTCTCGACACCCAGCTCATATACCGTAGCATTCACATCACTCTTACAAACACTCCGATCCATATACTGTAGCACAGCGGGCCTAACCACTGCCTTGTCAAATTCCCCTTTCGACTTGATTGGGACCCTCCTATCACAGGATTCCACTTGCCTGTTTCCACCTGCCAATATATCGTTTCTTAGGATGTAGTGGCGTAACTTGTAGGCGCAATGGAGTCAAATAGCCCCGGAACAAAGCGTCACCTTGGGGGCGTTTTGCTCGCCTTGCTGGAAATCAGTTACCGTGACACAATGTCTGCGCGGCAAATAAAGTGCTTACATACGTACGTATACCGTGTCTGTTCAGTACAAGCAACCCAAGCTTGCTCCGGGCGCTAAAAGTGAAGTTACGCCACTGTTAGGATGCAAAAATCAGCAGGCGGGCCTTCCCAATTAATCCCACACCGAAATGCTTTTAGAAGCTCTAGGGACAACTCCTCATAAAAAGAAATTTTGTAGTCACTTCAGCGCTAAATACGTGTACCCTTTGCCAATTAGTAGTTGTAATTAAATGATGACTGATTGAGTAACTGTGATAACAATTTAGTCACACCAAACTTTTCAGATGTTGCTTTGACTCGTGTACGCTGTACATTAAATACTTACTACTCTTATATTGCCACGTGCAAACTTTGTGTCGTAACTTTAAATTGACATCGCTATTTATATGCCAATAATGACACTGAGATGTGACTATCCAACGCCAATTTTAGAGTAGAAAAGGAAGCAGCAGCGCCATTACGGTTATTAGCCTTCAATTAAAAGTCCCGCTTCATCCATTCTTCAAGTGAGTTGAATCGCCTACTGTACCTGTTCGAAGGAAACACAGTGTATGACGCAAAAGTGAAAAGTGGTCATATCAGAGGTAGAGAACTGGGACTAAGAAACAAGGGCTGCCAAAACCAGCTCTGAAGGATTTCAACTGAAGTGACAAAAAGAAACAGAAAAAAAAGTGGGTTAGTTTTTGGTTTATTGATAGTAGACATGACCAGTTAGATCAACGACCGGATGACAACTAAGTTATAGGCTACAATCGGTCTACTCTTCCAAATTTTCTATTGAAATCGTCTAGAGGACGTGTTTGTCTTAAGGTGCTACATAGTTCCTACCGAAGGATATTTTAGGGCAGGATAGAAGAGGTTATAATGTGATGATTGTGCTGACGACGGTAAGCTTCATTATGTTTAATCCACAAATTTGCTAGAGACAATTGGTTGCCTTGGCTTTGCCCCTCACATGATTTCTAACATTGTTGACGATATTCGACCTGGATCTATGCTCCAGATCCTCATTTTCTAGTGCAGGGCCACCACTAGCTCATATTGTCTTCCTCTTACCTTTCCTGCTCACCTTGTAATGTTTTCCTGGAACCCTCTTCTTTGACCTTTACTCTGTCCTCTTCCCCCTGAAAATATTTTCTTGCCTCAAGTCTGTTCTCTACTTATTGCGCAAAATGTTCGCGAACGCTAGATAACGGTTAAGTCAATCGATACCCGTTTATTGCAGGCGTAACATGCGCACGGATCTGAACATTTCGCAACCACCACCGAAAAAACCAAACAACGTTGTTCGCCTCCACTGTTTCCACCTAACACATGGTCATGAACTACTGCCATTCCCATTTGAGTACATTTGTCTTCGATCTGTATTGCACCCTGCGAATGTTATTAGTAATGTAGCAAAAGCGTGTTCAGGCAATTGGAATTTGTAAAAGTTTCCAGATCTCTTACAAATAAAACGCTTGCATACCTCTTCAAAGGTCTTCCAAAAAGTCGTATAGTCGCTTCCCGTCTAATTGGGGGAATTGGTTGCCCATTTTGGCCTCATTAGGACAAATGCGCGATCTTTAGACAGTATTTTTACTCAACCGGCTGCCAATCTAATTCTGCCACGCCTTGCTTGTTTATCATCAGTTCATTTTCCTTGTTGGGACACTTTTCTTCTGCCGATACCAATGTCGAATTACGTTCTTATTTTACTCTGCGTAGGAAGTTCTCTTATGTGCAGATGACATCGTATAAACCTACCACAGGGAAGCATGGTTGGCATAACCATCCAATGGAAGGCAGAGCGGTTGTATTACGTTTGACACACCAGTTCTCGTCTGATCACTGAAGTTAAGCAACGCAACCCCAGATAGTACTAGCATGGGTGACCTTTTGGGAACAATGGGTACCGTTAACACCAAAAAGTCGTCGTAGCAGCGGGGAATGACTTTGCCGACTCTGCATTAGAACTACGCAGTGGACGAGGGCTATTTTTCAAGGTCCGATCGGTTGCAAAATGAAAACCACAGTGAAAATCTAAACTGTTTTATTTGGAACATTTAGGTACACATTCCAGCTATTGTCATAGTGGTACGAACTTTTCTATAGCCTCATCACCAGTAGCGTACCGAGGCAGGCCGAGGGTATTCTGCGCCCTCTGGCACCCGCTAAGCGCATTTTTGCTGTACATTTTTGCGCCCCCTGCCTTCTGCGCCCGGGGACATCTGTCCCCCCTTCCCCCCCCCCCCCCCAGTTACGCCTCTGCTCATCACAGAAGGCAGCCGCCTGTCCTTTCAGTCAATTCTGTACGAGTATACTGGTCTGCAGCTCGTTGTCCGAGTCAAACTTCTGTCCTCCTAGCCAGCTTTTCATGTGAGTAAAGAGATGGAAGTCGGAGGGAGCCAAGTCTGAGCTGTATGGTGGGTGCTGAAACACTTACTAGGACAGAAGTTTGACTCGGACAACGAGCTGCAGACCAGTATACTCGTACAGAATTGGCTGAAAGGACAGGCGGCTGCCTTCTGTGATGACGCTATAGAAAAATTCTTACCAGACTGTGACAAATATGTCAGAAAGGTAATTACAGTATGTAGAGAAACAGCTGAATGTGTACGTAAATGTTCCAAATATAACAGTTTGGATTGTCACTGTGGTTTTCATCTTGCAAAAGATCGGACCTTAAAAAGAATAACCCTCGTAGTTGAAGTGGCCTAAAACTCCAACAAAACAAAGTCAGACGGAAGGCGCACTCTGAAGGCTTCTTTTGTCTGAAAGCGGCTGTGGCTGAATCCTGATCAAGGCTTGTGGCGCATCTTGTTCGAGAGAGGTCCTCTGCCGTGGCTTCGTAAAAGAACCCTTTCTAGATGGAGCGAAATGTGTGTAGTCAACAATTTTTTTTAAAAATGTAGGAGCTGGCGTAGGTGAAAAAATTGCCCCTTACAAGTAAATAATGGGTTGCAGCATTACGTCTGCAGTAGGCTTCGTAAGAAAAAATTACTTTGTCTGTGTTTATAGTTCCGATAGGACAAAACGACAGTTCCTCTGACAGTCCAGAGCATTCTTAACTGCATTATTGGCCCCTTGGCAAATCAGTGTGCTGGGGCCCCTACGACAACTACTCACTGGAATGAAAAGTAAATAGTCGATTGCATAGTATTAATTTAAAAGTCAAATATATTTACTGAGTAGTAGTATTTATTTATGGCATTTCACTTGCATACACGGATTAGCATGGGGCCCCTAAGTTCATTTTTTTGATTCATTGGTGTTTTAGAGCCCTTCAACTACAGGGTCATTAGAGCCCCGTCCACTGCATAGTTATAGTGCAGAGATTGGAGACATTACACTAATGGGACGATTGTTGGGTATTAGCAGTACCCAGTTTTCCCAAGCGGCCACCCATGTTGGGGTTGCGTTGCTGAACTTCAGTGATTAGACGCGAACTGGTGTGTCCAACGTAATAAGCCGCTCGTCCCTCTATGTTCGTGGGTTCCCCGGGCAGGTGTTCTCACACAGCTGGAAACTGTTTAGGAATAGTCTGATTTTTCTGTAATAAATGTCAAGTATTGATAACAAGATTTGGTTTCAAGAGATTGTCGACTTCAACTAAAGAGGAGGGAACAAAAAGGGGTCAGACTGTCGTAAAAATGTTATGCTGCATTGTAACTTTAAAATAACTTTTGCAAGTGGAAACTTTTTTAATACCCGTTTAAGGGTCGCAGACATTGTTGTTTTATTTACGTTTTGCTAAACGGCATTGAAAGTGTAATAATCAAGTAGTTTCTTTAACTAACTATAAATATAGTCAAAATGATAACGTAATGAAAATTCGTGGGGGTTTAAGTAAAGGACAATCTAATCGTGATTTGATTAAAAAATTGTGTGAGGGTTACCAAGTCATAATTGGAACAGTTGTAATTACTACATACCACAATTGTCTTATCATAATTTTTTTATATAATGCTAAAACTTTAAAATTGAATCAAATTATAAGATAAATGTAATTTATGAAATTGACCTTCTGAAATTGTTTTGGGGCAAAAATTCTGCGGTATATGAATTCCGCCCTGGAGCACTCTACTGCCTCCTCGGAGAAGGTACAGGCATGCAACAACTTCACTTGCTTATTGTGGTGATGTGTATTATCTTACAAATAAAAACCCATGTAGAAATTTTAATCAAATAGTGAAACAATATCTGTAACTTTTTTCAAAATATAGGCCAAGGGTTTTGCATGTGTCTGGTAAGATAATGAAACCTCGTAGACAAATCTTGTGTGTAGCACACTGCCATTTTGAATGCTGTCAGTAGTGCAGTCGGTGTTCTAATGACAGGCTTCAAATTAGATTAAAAAAAAACTTCATGCTTTTAGGATATTACCAGTAATGTGATAAAAAAACTTCGGGCGGTAAAATCATTGACAACGTGCAGACATTCATTGAACCATGATCGGATACTTCGCCTCCGCAGTTAACTTGGGGTGAGTTTTGGCGTGACTGTTTCGTGGAGGAGCGTGTAAGTACTTGGAATAAGACTAGAAATGGGTTTAAGAAATTGTATGGATTTATTAATGGTTCACTCGTCTCTGTGGTGTAGAAGTAACATGTGGTTTCAAGTTCGATATCGAATTACCCTAGACCAGCGATTCTCAACCTTTTTTTCGTCACAGTACACTTTTAATAATTTAAAAATTTGGCGGCACATTAACTGGCTTTTTTCGGGCAAGAGAGAAGCCCTGAGGGCGCCTTCTTTTGGCTGAGAAGTAACACCGAGGTCCCATGTGATGTACAATGGCATCTGCACGTGAAAGAACCCTCTCTATTATGGAACGCGTAAAGGAAGTAAATTTCCAGGTGTAGGAGCTCGCCCCCGGGTTCGGTGGAATGTCCCAACGAACAGTAGAAAGAAGGTAAATAGCATATAGGTTGCAGCTTTGGTCGGCAACCGGCTGGGGGAAAAGTGTCCAATGTATCGCCCTTGTGCCCACTCAGGGGTTGGAGAGTAAGCGAAGCAGCCATAACAGGCTGAACCCTTAGGAGGCTGCTCGTGGGAGATGAGAAGGTAGGTGTAGAGCAGTGCTCCGCAACCTTTTTACACCTATGGCACACCAAAGTCGTTCCTAGAATTCCATGGCACATCAAAAGCTAAAATATATAGCAATGGCATAGTTAGGGTGGGGTCGCGTCCCACTCCGAGCGCCAGCTATTTAAGGGGGACCAAACTATGGCAGTTTCCTTTTTTTGTTCCTTGAGGAGGTGCAAAAAGTATTTCTTTCAGCTTTGGAGCATCAAATTTTTCACCGCCCTGGACAACATGAACTCCAGCTATGCCACTGATTTTTAGATATTACGTAATTTAATAAACAAATTTTACAATAAATTTGAGAAGGCTAAAGTATTCTCGTTAGTGTTTGATCTATCGACTCTATTGAAATATTATTCAGTTAGAAAATTATCTTATTTGACTGTGGCACACCTGTATTGGCTCAAGGCACACCGGTTGCGGAGCACTGGTGTAGAGGATGAGAGGTAGGAGAGGGGAAATTTGCAGCACCCAACGTTCTTTACCAACCACCCATGTTGGTACTAACGTTTCTTGCGTTGTTTAACTTCAGTGATCTCACGAGAACTGGTGTGTCCAACGCAACTTGGCTGCACAAGATTACTTGTACCCTAGCCCTATGCACAAATGAAGCGGGTGATTAGTAGACTAAACTACTACATAGCTTTGTTAGCCAGTAGGGAGAACTGAAATACTCATGCCCATTGGTTCAGCCAGTCCCTCCTAGTAAGGAAGAACCAATTGAAATACTTGTCTGACGTCACTTGTGTATGGGTGGGTATTTGCGGTGATGGCACATTTCATGAATCTCGCGGCACAGTGGTAGAGGATTTTTGCCCTATACCAGCGGTGGCGAACCTTTTTTGAAGACGGGTCACAATAACACCAAAAAAGAGCAAAAAAGTTCGCGGGTCAGTTGCAATCACTATTTAATTTTATGAATAAAAAATTATTACGTATTAATAATGAATATATTAGTTTATTAAAGTACCAAATAGAGAACATCATCATAATGCCCTTATCCCGCCTGTGGCTGCATCGGATCTATGGGTTCTAACCTCCAGGTCCCCGTTCAACCCACACACTATGATATGATAAACTAGATATGATTCACGTTCGGGTGGGTCACTTCAAACTGCACGGTGGGTCACAGGTTCGCCACCACTGCCCTAGACTCATATCATGACATTTTCATGACAGATATAGCAGGGTTTTTTCGTTTCTTTGGTGTTTTTGAGTCTTTCAACTACAATGGTGATGGGAGCCCGGTTCACTACGTAGTAGTTCTTTTGCAGAGTCTGCACAGCAATACGCTGTTACGACGATTTTTGGGTGTTAGCAGTACCAGTGTTCCCACGCGGTCACCTATGCTAGTACTAGCTGGGGCTGCGTTGCTGAACTCCAAAGTATGCTAGACGTCGAAAATTCCTTTTCTTAAATTATAAAGATTAATAAGAAGAAGGAACATGTCAATGAATTTAATCAGAAAGATATGACGTCGTTTAAGATGTTTGGAGTGACTTGTGCCCCAATTATCTAGTGGGTTGACTTCTTTTTTTTTTCGGGCTAGGGAGAGATGGCCCGAGTGCGTCTTCCTCCGGTGGTGAAGTAAATTCGAGTGGTGTGTACGATATTTACACGTAAAAGAGTGCTTGCTGCATGAAGTAAAATGCATGTATGGTACGGCAAGGTTTCCATTTTGTTGTTTGTTGGTGTTTTAGGGCCCTTCGACTACAAAGGTCATTAGAGCCCCGTCCGTAGTATAGTTCAAGCGCCCCCATGTCAGTACTAGCTGCTTAACTTCAGTAGTCAGAAGAGAACTGGTGTCCAACGCAATTTGCCGCTCCCGCAAGGTTTCCAGGAGTAGGAGGTCACCTCCCTGGCGTCTCAGTGGTAAATGTGCCCAAAGAAGAAAAATGAACCGTCCATAAATAAGCATATCGGTTGCAGTATTAGAATGGCAATCTGCTCATTAAATACCAATCTGTTCCCTGTCATAGGGAGGAAATCAGTTGTGATGAAGGGGGTCTGGGACTTCTTCTAATGTGAAGGAAGGCCCACTTTGGGCTTTCCTCCCGCCCGAACCTGATTGTATTTGTAGCATTCTGTTTATTTCTTACCTGGATTGGATCAAAAGAGTTAACTCTCCATTTCTATCCTGAATTGAGTGAGCAGAGTAATCTTCTTAATTGAGTAGTCAATGTTGACCCCCACCCTTTTCCGTTTTTATGGCTGAAGAAGAAAATTTCTAGGAATAATTGTTTTGAATTGTGTCCTTCAGGGCTTCCAATGAAAATATTTTCAAACCCGGTCTGTTGTTGTGTAGCTGTAGTCCAAAAATGCAGTCTAGGGTTGGAACTGGGTGGAGGTACTCCACATCAGACATAGTAAGATAACTTTGAAATGTTGCAAGGAAAGAGATCATGAGTAATGTCCACGTTTAGATGTAATCGGTGATCTCACTTTCAGCAATTTTTTTCATTTACCCTTTACGCACCTGCAAAGCCAGGAGGATTTCATTGACCTCACGTCTCGAGATCTTTTAAACCATGATATATAACGGTCAATGAATGAACCATGATCGGATACTTCGCCTCCGCAGTTAACTTGTTGGTGTTCAAAACTCACCCCCAGTGCACAGTTTGACAAGTCAAGCATTCATTTGAAAAGAAGCAAAACCTTCTTTAATGATATACTACTAAATGAGAGCGATAAAAATATTCTATCACCATTTTGAAATTACCTGTTTTTTTTAAAGAGGTCCCTAACCCCACTAAGGTCGAACAATGGTTATGCTATCAAGATTGTCATATCCGGGACTGTGGAATAAGGAATGCCGACATTACAAACAGTTAAATTCACCCACAGAGACTAACTAGTCATGATGAGAAGACTTATAAGAAAAAAGCAATCACTGACTCACGTTGAGCCTGGGGCTTCCAATCAGGGCTCGTCTAGACCAACACGCCATCATGATATTCCTTCGCAAGAGAGGAGTCATTATCATCATATTTTTTTTTGTAGTTGTATTTTACACGTGCGAAAGGAGCACGCGGCACTTAGGATAAGTAGATTTTTGTCCTCAAATGACTCTTTGGTCAGGTTTTTAGCTCATTATGAAGCAGTCGCTTTTCCTCTGCATTCCTCACAGCTCCCTAATAAATTAAAATGGCTGATTATCATTTGCAATTCAAAATATTTTCACTAATAACTCGATCGCCTTTCCTTTTACTGTCGTCGTTAATTTGGTAAACAACAACTTTTACATCAGCCTAGAAATAGTTGCACGAGCATTTTTGGTGGAGGCTGCATGTGAGCATAAACGAAATGTACCTGGAAATGTCTTATTATTACCGGTATTTATTTCACATGCTAAAGCACATTGTTAGACGGACCTTCCACGTTCAATCTGGCATCAGTTCAATCCAATTCTGTGATCCAGATTTATAAAAGATTAAACGGGTAATGGCCATATTGATGGATTGATGTAATGGATTGATATTTATCCGAATAATCGAATAAATACTGTCAATCTGGATTGAACTGATGCCAGATTGAACGTGTAAGGTCCGTCTTACGCTTGCATTGAAATCTGTTAAAGCACACGGTGCACTTTTAATCATTTAAAAATTTGGCGGCCCACTAACAACGACGCATTTCGGCGTACACAAATGCCAAAGACAATGTATAAGTTGTAACCTAACCCCTATGCAAAAATTCGCCTCGGTGGCGCATTTGGTAGCACGCTCGGTAACTGCGCCAATAGTTTTTCGTTCGATACTGGACCGAGGTGGGCTGACATTTTTCGGGCAAGAGAGAAGCCCGAGTCCCTGTGTGGTGCATGATGGCATCTGCACGTGAAAGAACCCTCTCTATTATGGAACGGGTAGAGGAAGCAAAATTTCCATGTGTAGAAGCTCACCCCTGGCTTCGGTGGAATGTCTCAAACGAACAGTAGAAAGACGACAAATAGCATAGGGGTTGCAGCTTTGATCGGCCACCGGCTGTGAGAAATCACTGTACAATATATCGTCCTCGTGTCCACTAAGGGGGACAAGATGGGTACCCCACCCTACCATAGGCGGGAAGAGGTTTAGAAGTTACTTGTAACCTAGCCCTATGCACACACCAAGTGGGTGACTAGTAGATTAAACTACTACATAGCGTTGTTAGCCAGAAGTGAGAACTGTAATATTCATTCGCATTGGTTCAGTCAGTCCCTCCTAGGAAGGCAGAACCGTTTGAACTACTTGTCTGACGTCACTTATGTATGGGTGTTCGCAGTGGCGGCACATTTCATGCATCTCGCGGAACACTAAAGTGCCGCGGCACAGTGGTGTGAATCGCTGTTCTAAAGTGACAACTAGATAGACATTTATAATGCGAGCAGTGAAATACGCAGGAACGAATCTTGAACGGCAAGGGATTCCACAGATGGAACCATTTGTACGGAAAATATTTCCTACGGATATCATGGGACGGGAGGAAGGGCACAAACTTAAACCACTGGGTTTCCGTCACCATAATAAAACACGAAAGGAGGTTACAATAGTGACAGAGATGTTTAGGGAATCTGAGCGCATTTGCGATGGTTGACAAGTTGCAGAGATTGAGAAACTGAAAGAATGGTAAAAGATTAAATTTGCGGCACACAGGAACAATCCTGGCCCCGTAGGGAATTCAGAAAGCTGCCCTAAGAACCCCGTTGTACGCTCGGCACAATTGGGCTAATCAGGCACGACTTATACCAACTAAAACCGGATAAGAGTAACAAGTAAGTGACTGGACTTTTAGGCGAAAAATAGTTACTAGTTTTTCCTGGATACAACTGGTCGTAATCGAGGAACCAGAAAGGCTAGAGGAGAGATCTTGGTAACAAGAACTAACAGATGACGTGAAAAAAGAAAGGCGCTTGTCTACCTAGACTCCGAGGACTTGGAGAGGGCAGGCAAAGTTCGAGGGTAACTGAAGACACCCATGCGCAAGGGCTTTGGACTTAATACTAGTACAGTGGAACCTCTATAAGTTATTCGTCAACATATAGAGGTGGTCAACATACAGAGTCATCATCATACCTATATACCCATATTTCGCATATTTGGGTTTTATTAAGATGTAGACTCATCCTGAGGGACCCATACCATCGGTTGAGTCTCTCCAGAAGAGCGTCCGTGGACTGCAAGGATACTGTTAGGTCGCCTGGGGAGGAGGTTTTACCAAAGAGATTATCACCTGCGAAACACCTAGTCAGCCATCCCTGGCCTTGGAACGGTAAATCAGCTGTGGCTAGGTTAAAGAGTAGGGGGCCCAATGCAGATCCTTAGGGGAACCCCTCTAAGAAGGATGCGTCGAGAGTAGGAAGACCAAGAAATGACTGTGCGGTTTTCCAGGTAAGAAAGTATCAAGTTAGTAAGGTAAGGGTTTATCCCACAGGCGACGATTGAAGTTACAAGAGAACTGTGATCAACCATGTCAAAAGCTTTTGCTAGGTCCGTCTTGACCAAGACAAAATCCTTACTTCCTGTCCAGGCTTCAAGAACTGACAGTACAAAACAAGAATAACATAAATAACAGACGAGCCGGGTCTAGAACTGTATTGCGAAGGTGGAAGAGCGACAATATTGATTTGTGGGGTCCCCGCGCGAATGCAAGATGCACACAATTCTAAATCTGCTAGCGAACCAGTGCCGTCTTAACGTCTGGGCCCGGGCCCCATGCTATTCTGCATATGCCAAGTGACCATTTACATAATTCCTGCGAGTGGTAGCCGCAAGCGCCCCAGCATACAGCTTTGACCAGGGGCCCTTAACGCTGTTAAGACGGCAGTGTACTGAATGCAATGTCCGGTGTAAATGTAATTTGCATGAGCCGTAAACTGCTAATGAACACAATTCCTGGAACAGATACGCCGTTTGCACAGCCCTAAAATAGCCACGCTGTGGATTTTTGGAGTATTTGCAGTTTTTGGGTTTCTGATTGTTCCGTTGGTATTTTAGGGCCCTTCAACTGCATCGATCATTAGAGCCCCGTCCACTAAGTAGTTCTAATACAGTCTGCACAGACACTAGGCTGTTACAACGATTTTGGGTATTAGCAGTATCCAGTGTTCTCAAGTGGTCACCAGTACTAGCACTAGCTGGGATTACATTACTCAACTTCATTGATCAGGCGAGAACTGATGTGTCCAACGCAATACAGCCGCTCTTACATCATGTGATCTTATTTTTTTTGGCAGAAAAGGCGTTTGTTTCATAGGCATCAGCTACATTCGCAAGATGCAATCCGGATCGAAAACAAATGTTCCTGAACGTCTGATAGCTAGTTTTGAGGCAAATACTACTGGAAACATTTACCGTGAATGTGCCAATTCCATGAGTTCCTGGCTAGCAAACGTGGGTTTTACATACTGTACTGCATTTTATTTACTTTTAGGAAAATCCTTTACCAGGTCGTAGTTTAGATGTTGATTTGTCTGGTTTGTGATGTATTTTTAAAAAAATCGCAGGTTAATCCCTGAAGGTGAATTGTTTGTTTGCTGGTGTTTGCTGGTAGTTCTAATGCAGAGGCTGCACAGACACTACACTAATGCGA
This sequence comes from Trigoniulus corallinus, assembly GCA_013389805.1. Lineage (NCBI taxonomy): Eukaryota > Metazoa > Arthropoda > Diplopoda > Spirobolida > Trigoniulidae > Trigoniulus > Trigoniulus corallinus. The sequence goes on from JAAFCE010008833.1 coordinate 10,093,532, forward strand.
CGATTTTTTGGCATTAGCGGTACCCAGTTTTCCCAAGCAGCCACCCATTTCAGTACTAACTGGAGTTGCAGTGCTTAATTTTAGTGATCAGACGAGAACTGGTGTCCAACGCAATTTGCCGCTCCGCCCTGAAGGTGAAGGAGGAGTTGGTTAATTAATAATGAAGGTTAAGGTAGTAGGTATAATAGAGGCAAACCAAGACAACAAATATATTACTAGCGCATATGTCGAAATCCGTCAGTAAGGAAGGTGAATGGAGAGGGTTTTTTGAGTGAGTGTAATGCTTCACTCTGACCTGACTCTGCCATAGGCAGGATAAGGGTTTGATAATACTGTAATTAGGTCGATCTCAGTGGAGTGAAAGGATTTCGTGAAGGCAGGCTATTGAAAATTTTGCAACCTCTTGTCCATTTAAGTCGGGACAACATGGAACACAAGTCACAACCTAGTCCTGCGTAGACCTTATTGAAGCTAAAGAGGCAAGCCACATAGGGGAACGACTACTGCTAGCTCCTTAAACCTACTAAGGGATGTACTACGACATAAAAATTTAGCAAGTTTCAAACATTGTGCAATGAACACCGTTAGCGTATGCTGCAAGTCCCATTTTGATATTAAATGATTATTACCCAAGTCAATATTTGATTTAGCCGTTTTAGTCATTTCAGAGTTGGGGGGGGGGGGAGTGAAAATGTAAATAAACAGAAATTCAGTCATTCATCTAGTAAAAGTCGTCAACTTATGAGACCCTTTGAGGTCATCAGAGAAGGACAAATCAAAATATGTGAAAGCTAACGTTGTATTGCAGAAAGTGCCCAACAAAGAAATAACTGCCTTACATTATACAAAAGACAAACAGCTAACAGAAAAATTTAAAAAATTCCTGAGTAGAGCAGTGCAAAAGTGTCCAAATTTCTTGACAAATAAAAGCCCTAACATAACCAATGGATGCCATCTTTGGCCATCTGAATGGACACAACGATGATACATTGGCTCCCTTTAGGCAGGACTTAACTTGGGAAATTGAAATGATCCAAAGAAGGGCAGCAAGAGTTGTTTTACATCGCTTCTACACTGTGTGTCAAACATGATCAGAGAACTAGGATGGGACTCGCTACGTCAGAGGCGGGTATCTGACAGCATCAAGCTTTTTAAGACTGTTTAAAATAGGGGAGCACGAATCGACTAGTCTCTTCTCCAAGGGTCATTTGGCAATACAATGCTCTTGGTGAGGATAACCTGAAAGACGGTGGCATTATAGCAGGTAGGAAATGGATGGGACCAAGCAATGGGCTGCTTGCAGTATATTCAATAAGAATTAGAATATTAGACAGTTTTGCCTCAGCCGGCTGCCGGTCAATGCTAAAACCCCTATGCTTAATTGTAGTCGGTTTACTATTCGCTGAGGCACTCCACCGAAGCCGGGGGGGGGGGCTACTACACCCGGCAATTTTGCCTCATCTACCCGTTGGATAATAGAGAGACTTGTTTTAGGTGGAAATGACATCGCACACCACACAGGAGAGCGGGTAAGTAACGATTAACCTTGGTCAGGACGTAGTACGCTAAACACCCGGCACCACCGAGACGTATTTTCAATCCTGTTTTCGTTGAATTGCCAGTTCTGTTTCGCTCCCCCTTTCCTCTGGCGTTAACCAATTATCTCCAGCTGTAGATAACAGAAGTTAAATAACCTAATAAACCAAACCAAAAATACTCTCTGAAGATGGCACGGCATGTCGACAGTTATAAATAATATGCACGCTATGACTAGCATTTCTTTAATATCGTGCACTAGAAAATTAAAAATGACCAGTAGCATGATGAAACAGCAAATAAACTACTGATAAGACTCTTGCAAATATCCAAGCTAATTACCGAGCATATCAGAAATGATAAATTTTTCTTGTCTACCTTGAATACTTCAACTGTCATCTATGGTTGGCATTCACGATGCGATACTCCTGTTGTTGGCAATGAACTCTTGCATTCGCGAAAATGTGAATTTTGTCCTTTTTTCCACAATTATTTATTCTCAGAAATGTATATATTAATATCTGAAGTCACGACTTTCGTGTAGCGCTGTTATAAACTTCTATTAAGTTATTTATTTAGCAAATATTCTGCTAAACTTCTTTTATATATTCTGAAACAATGAGTTGTAAATGAAATTGTCAAATCCAAGATCCTACATCACTAATTTTTCAACCTTCTCTTCGTACTCTGAGCCCCTCCCGGATCATTGAAAACTATGAGCACCTCAAAGCAGAGATTAATTTTTCATTTAAGAGTATACTTTTGAAATAATTCAAGGTTCCAGTACTTTGCGATCGGCAAAAAGTACAGGGTATAGGGAATCGCCCCTGGCATCACCAAACAAAATTATCATCAGGAGGGGGAGCGGCGAACTGCGTTGGACACACCAGTTCTCGTCTGATCACTGAAGTTAAGCAGCGCAACCCAAGTGTAGTACTGACATGGGTGGCCGCTTCGGAAAACTGGGTACTGCTAATACCCAAAAATCGTCGCATTAATGTAGTGTCTGTGCAGTCTCTGCATAAGAACTACGCTGTGGACGGGGCTCTAATGACCTTGGAGTTGAAGGGCCCTAAAACACCAACAAAACAACAAATACCATCAGGAAGAAATAAGCCAACGTTAAAAAGGCGGCAGCTGATTGCTTAAAACTGTCATTAATCATTCCCCGGTTAGAACGGAAAAACTGGATTCTGGGTCTCACCACAGACAACACTATCGAATGTAAGATACTTTACCTGTAACTTGCGTTGGACACCAGTTTTTTCGTCTGATTACTGACGTTAAGCAATGCAACCCCAGCTAATACTAACATGAGTGGCCGCTTGGGAAAACTGGGTACTGCTAATACCCACAAATCGTCGCATTAGTGTAGTGTTGTTGTTTGTTGGTGTTTCAGAGCCCTGTCCACAGCATAGTTCTTATGCAGAGACTGCACAGACACTACACTAATGCGACGATTTTTGGGTATTAGCAGTACCCAGTTTTCCCAAGCGGCCACCCATATCATTACTAGGTGGGGTTGCGCTGTTTAACTTCAGTTATCAGGCGAGAACTGGTTTTCCAACGCAATTCGCCTCTCCCAGTGTCTGTGCAGTCTCTGCACCAACGAAACAAACACCTGTAGCTTGTAAATATAGACGCAATTTACAAGTCATTGGACAATATTGAGCCACTCTTAGTTTACCTATGGCAAGGTAGGGAGTGCGGTTTCTAAACCAGCACTGAACAACCCCTTGTGTTTCACACCAGATATCCATCCGCCTTGCACACTAGCTGTATAGCTTGTTTATTTTGTTCCATTTTTATCCTATGTGCTACTTATAATTACGGCACTGATGGGCCTAACCAACTCCTCCTTCTCTTCTGGTAGCATGTAGCCATGAGGTTCAAGAATTTATTTCCTCAGTGATCTTGTGGCAGGAAGATGGCAGTCAAGTTTCACTCAGTAGGCGGTACGCTGTATTATTCTTTAAAATAGATCTCAAACTTATCATTTTGAAGGTGTCTTTGAAAGACGTACTTGAAATAAATTCATTTCACACGCAAAAAAATACGAAACAGTTTTCTTGACCTGTTTCGTATCATTTTCAGCATAGCCTCCGCCTCGTCATTGTTTTTTATTCTTTCTGCTGATGTGCTAAAATCCTTTCACACATCATGTGAATCTTGACTAACCAATTCATTCTGGAAGAAACCAGACATTTTAAAGCGCCGCAATTATTTCAAATTCGACATTTGTTTATAGATTTTTGTTTCCCTTTTTAAACTTATAAGATTTCATCATCGTAATACCATTGTCCTGCCTATGGCAGGGTCGCGTCTGCGGGTTATAGCCACTAGGTTCCTGTCCACCCCCACCTGTTCTTACGTCAGCTTTGGTCATCCCCTGCCCCGGGTGCTCCTAACCACATGCATTCCTGTAATGTCCTCCCTTCTTCTTATTACATGTCCATACCACCTCAATCTACTCTCCCTCATTTTTTCAGCGATGTCTCCCACCCTAAGCTACCCCTGATATATTCGTTCCTAATTCTATTAGGTCTCGACACCCTACTCATGTACCGCAGCTTTCGCATTTGTGCTACTTGCATTCTATTTACGTGGCTCTTCCTCACTGTCCAACACTCTGATCCATATAACATAGCTGGTATAACCACTTATCATCATCACACCCTTCTCCCACCTGAGGCAGGGTCGGGTCTGCGGGTTCTGATCCTCCACTCCCACCTATCTCCCACCACCCAGCAAGCCTCCATGTCCCTTTGCACCACCTGCTCTCAAGTCCGTTTTGGTCTTCCTCTACTTCTGGTGCCCTCAATTACCTGAAGACTCATAATGGACCTGACAAGTTCCTCCTCTCCCCTTCTCTCCTACCACCTCAATCGATTCTCTCTCGCCTTTTTCGCGATTTCTCCTACCCCAAGCTACCTCTAACGTAATCCTTTCGAACTATCGGCTCGTGACACCCTCCTCATGTAGCGCAACATTCGCATCTCAGCCACTTGCTTTTGCCTTTCATGGTTCTTCCTAGCTGCCCAACGCTCTAAGCTATATAACATATAGTGGACCTAACGACAGTTCTGTAAACTTTGCCCTTCAACTTTATTGGAACCCGGTGGTCGCACAAGGTCCCGCTTGCCTGTCTCCACTTCAGCCATCCTGCATTAATCCTATGGGTCACGTCGGAATGTATCTTTCCTGTGCAACGGGTAAATGAGGCAAAAATTTCCAGGTGTAGGAGCTCGCCTACCCCCTTGCGTTGGTGAAATTCCCAAACGAATAGTAGACTCACGATAAATAAGCATAGGGGTTACAGCTTCGGTCGGCAACTGGCTGCGGAAAAAAACTGTCCAATTAATTATACATTTTATATGCTCGTAAGGCACGGGACCGGGCACCGCGAACGCGCTTAACCCGCCTCGTGCCTGCCATGATCGTCAGTAACCCTTTGTCGGCTGTGGCAGAGTCGGATGTCTGTCATATTGCACCAGGACGCGAGTGATCAGTTGGGCGATGTGTTGCTCAGAAAGCTGCAAACTTATTGTCCGCCAAATTTTCTTCGGGGTGCGTTCCTTCCACCGATGTTACATCTGAAAATTTTGCTCATGTGCACCACACGGGCCACAACTTGAAACACAGCCACTGACTCCAATGTTTGCATCAAGTGGTATAGGTGCTATAGGTTTTACTGGAGTTAGGATTGGTGACTAGTAATAATGATCTGCGTTGACAGTGCGTTTGGATGAAGCGGACCTTCTCCAGTGACCTGACAAACTAGAATGTCATCGTCCCAGAGTCACTGACCATTGAAAGAAAATAGTTTTTGGACGTGGTCCCCTCACTGTCATCTTAGTTGGCTCTAGTATACATTGTAGTGTGACTGCTTATTAGGCAGGAAACGAGAATTCCTAGTATCTGAGTCTCCTACCACTTTTGGGAGCCCTTAATCGCTATTTTACAGCCACTGATGACCTAATCATTAGAGGAGAACGGTGCTGACTTTTGTGTAGTGAAGATTGTGATAGAAGAAAATATTTTGAGAGGTTCCTACTTACTGAATGTTTTAAATATTAGGATCTTTGTATAAATGGAGCACCCTGTAGCTGGTAACCTTGACGTTTCAGGGACACTGAAGTGCCTTTGCAACTGAACTTTTTAAAGTATTTTGGGTTACCGTGCTTATTGATCCTGGTTCTGGTTTAATCCAACGCTTTCCTCAACCCTCTTTTTTTTTCAAACATAATAGTAGCATATAAGAAGTAAGAACTACATTAATTCGTCTTATAATCTAATTTTGAAATCTAATCTGGGCCAGAATTAATAGTTGTTGTTGTTGCTGCCCTAAGCAATAATTTTAAGAGGCCTCACATCACCCTTTTTCAAAACTGATATCTACAGTAATTATACTTGTAGTTTGCTTTAGTAATCCATGGTTCGATACTGATTAAAGCAAATGTCTCTTTTTTTTTCGAGCTTGAGGGCAACCCCAAAGTCCGCCGCCTGTCGGCCAGACCAAATTTGACCCCGTGTGGTGTGTATTATACAGCATGCACATACAGTGAAACCTGTATAAGCGAACTACCTGCGGGACCCCGTACAGGCGGTCCCCTTACACAGGTGGTCCGCTTGTAGAGGTACCTCCTTACACTTAATTACAACAGCAATGTCAAAGGGGGGGGGCTGAAGGTTAACATAAAGAAAACAGAGTACCTAGCTTTCAATTGGAGTGGCCAGGACCAAGGGGGTGTAGTTCGTTGTGGAAATGAGGTGCTACCAGCAGTGAAAGAGTTTAGGTATCTAGGATCAGTGATTCAGAGCAATGGGGAAATCGACTCTGACGTTATCCACAGAATCAATGCTGGATGGCTAAAGTGGAGACAGCCAAGCGGGATGCTGTGTGGCCGCAGAGCCCCAATAAAGGTGAAAGGTAAGGTTTACAAAACTGTAGTTAGGCCCGCCATGCTGTATGGATCTGAGTGCTGGGCAGTAAGGAAGAACCACGAGAGGAGAATGCAAGTGGCCGAGATGCGAATGCTGCGTTTCATGAGTGGGGTGTCGCGTGTTGACAGAGTTCGTAACGAGTACGTTAGAGGCAGCTTGGGGTGGGAGACATTGCAGAGAAGATGAGAGAATATAGGTTGAGGTGGTATGGGCATGTGATGCGGAGGGGGAAGGAGGAGCTCATGCTTATATTATAGGGAGACCCAAGCGGAGGTGGGAGCAGGTGGTACAGAGGGACATGGTGGATGAGAGCCTGGTTGGGGATAGACGGGAGTGGACGATCAGAACCCGCAGACCCGACCCCGCCATAGGCGGGACAAGGGTGTGATTATGATGATGATGAAACATGTAAACGGTACCATATAATTATTTCACTAGATCAATTTTTTCTTTCAATGTTAAGGTCTTCATCTCTGCTGCTGAGCAAATGTATCAGAGCCAGGGCAGGCAAGAAATGGACACTGAAGCAGCTGTTTGCTACAAAACGCCAATGACACATTGCACAGCATGCCCATAAGAGGCACAGTGACATTTTTGACTCACCCCTGCAAACAAACTTGTCAAAGCGGAAGCACAAATTCTGGCGAAATTTACTTTTTTTGGTCCTCTTATGCAGGGTTTGCTAAGTTTCGGGACCGAATTTGCGGTGGTCCCGGTGGCGTTAGACAGGTGGTCCGCTTAGAGAGAAAATTTATAGGTTAAGTCTATGGAGCCCTATTTGGTGCCGGACCGGTCAGGTCCGCTAATACAGGTGGTCCGCTTCTGGAGGTGGTCCAGTTGACAGGTTTCACTGTATAACAATGCCCTTAGTAGAGTTAGATTAGGTAGATCGACGTAAATCCCATAAATAGGAGCTCGCCTCAGGGCGTCGACAAAAGCCGCATATAAATTTAGTTTTAACAGCTTGCCTGTGCGTTCCCAGGCCGCTTGGGACCAGGCCACGTCGTAACAGCTTATTGTCCGTGCAGTTTCAGGCATTAGAACTATACGGGCCTCTAATGGCCATTGTAGTTGACGGGCCCTAAAACACCAACTGATCAGTCAATAAACCCAGGTGTAGACTTGACCTGATTTCAGTCAAGCAATTTCTTCCTCTAAAGGTAGGCTAACGGTTATTCAATCCTGCCATAGGCTAGGTACCGCTGGTAGAGAATTAGGAACTGCAAGGATGACTGCTATGCCACACTGTCAACACTCTCCTCCCTAAATTGTTCATGCTCCTTTCTTTATTTGTACTGTCCCTCTCTCCCCAAATGTGATGAAAAGCTGTTTTTGCTGATAACCAACGATTCGAGTAAATATTGACCTGACTCGTTTTATTCCGACATTATTTAGCAATTCAGTTTGAAAAATGACGTAATATAATTGATAATCTGATAATGTAAGTGTCGGGACCAACTTGAATAATATTTACTGCATTAGCACGCATTGAAAATGAAAGAAATGTTGGCTCAGTAGTTGCTGTCTGATTTTTACATCAATTCTTGCTATCGTTCACTCTGTTGTTTCGTTTCGTTGGTGTTTTAGGGCCCTTCAACTACAACGGTCATTAGAGCCCCTTCCACTGCGTAGTTCTAATGGAAGGTCTGCACACACCTAGTCAATAATTGATTATTTAGGTCGTCAAGATCACGTGTAAAGCCGTCGTTTTTCCATTAATAACAATTATAGTTTTGGAGATACGCCCATAAGTGAGCGGTTTTTATTTAACGGGCTTCAACTCCTTGGATCCCAAAGATAAGAAAAACGTGAGTAAATCTGTTGCTAGCGAAAACGTGCGATGCTTTTGCCCAATTCTTAGTCACTTTGCCAACATCCGTCAGTTGTTTTTTATCGTTTCTATTTACTTAAACATCATCGTCATACCCTTATCCCGCTTGTAGCAGGCTCCGGTCTGCGGGTTCTAGCCCTCCACTCCCGTGTGACACAAGGTCCCCGTCCACCCCACACACTACCATATCCTGACAGAAAGCCTGCTTCCACGTCTGCTTCGGGCTCCTTGCCCCGGGTGCTTCCAACCACCTGCATCCCTGAAATGGACCTTACGAGCTCCTCCTCCGGTTTCTAGTTACTTACACAAAGCTGCAAAATTACTTATTAAAAGTTTGAAATTAGTTTCGCAGTATAGGCAAGAACAACCTGGGGAAATACTAGAGATCTAAGTGAAGGTGGGGATGCACTGAGGTTCAACACTAAGGCCATAACATTTCATTCTGGTTATGGACGAGCTGCTGACTGAAGAAGGGGAATAGGCACTTTAGTTCATGACAGTTGCGGACGATGCAGAAAAGCATAGTGAATTCAGAAAACAAGTAGAAAAGGGCCTAAACGATATTAGAGCAGCGGGGGGGGGGGCTGAAGGTGAATATGAAGAAGACAGAGTATATAGCTTCGAACTAAGGTGACGTACTCTGCGAAGGCGAGGTAGTGTAAAAATTAAGGAGTGCAGTCATCTAGGATCAGTGTTCCCGATTAATGGAGAAATAATTTGGATGTAACCCATAGGATCCTTATAGGGTGGATGAAGTTGGAGACAGGCAGCGGAATACTGTGTGATCACAGGGCCCCAAATAAAGTTGAAGGGGGAGGTTGAGGGTAACTGAAATGCGAATGCTGGGGTACTTCTGTGGGGTATCGAGAGCTTACTGAATTAGGAATAAGTATATTAGGGGTAGCTTGGGGTGGGGAGATCGCGGAAAAGATGAGCAAATTATGAGGTGATATGGTCCATGTGAGGAGAAAAGGAGAGGAGGAACTGGTGAGTCCATCACAGGGATGCATGTAGGTTATTGGAAGCATCCGGAACAGAGGAAAACCGATTTGATAGTACGTAGGGTGGAAGGAGATCTAGTGGGAGAGTGAAAGTGAAATCTCAGAATAGGTGGTAAACCCTGGTCCCTCAGTGATATGCAGTGCGCCATTAGCATTGGAAATATCGTTTTCCGTATGAGAAAATAAGGGTACGTAAACCCTTTCCACTTTCGTGCAGATTGGCAAATTTCTCGGGTCCAAGAGCTTGCCACTCCCCTGTCGCCATTAGCAATGAACATGCCAATTGTTAAATAACTAAATAAATCAAAGCTTATGGTTTTTTTGCGACCTCCTGCATAATTAATTGCCAATAACATATTTTGTGGCCTGTTAATTCAATATTACCGTTCGTTTAAAATACGTGAAAAATGAAGAGAAAATAATTTAAAACTAATGTAGATGTAATCCATAGGCCTACGTATTATTTTTACATACTGTATCAAGATTTGTTGTTAACATTTTTGTCCAAAAGAAGTCTAATTTGGAAAAAGAATGGTGACTTTTTTTTTTAGCGTAGCTGTTTTTATGCGAGTTGACATAGTTGTCAATGGGTTAGTCATTTCCTGCTAAAATAGTGGTACCACTGGAATGATTTTATAAAGTGCAGTTAAAATTTACTAGAATTACTATTGCAGGATCGAGCACCCATTTGTTTCGTCAACATCGGGAATACGCTGGGGTTGGCCGGTTCCCCCTTTGCCCTACCAGTGGCGTAACTTCAGTTGTGGCGCCCGGGGTAAAAAGCACCCCCTCCCCTATTGCTTGTCCTGAACAAACATGTTACACTTATGTAGGCACTTTTTTGTCGAAAAGTAGGCGGTTTGTCCTGCGCCCGGGACAATTTGACCCCATTGCCCCTACAAGTTACGCCACTGCACCCTACATATGTATAATTATGATCAAGTTTTGAACGCAATCATGCTTATTGGGTGGGATACATGAGCGGCCATTTAGACGGAATTGTCACGCAGGCTGCTAATCCACTTCTGCAACCTCTAAGTTTATTCACTGTCGGCCTATTTTCCGTCGTTGGAGCAGTTTTCCTCCACCAGCACCAGGGGCCTGCAACCTACAACTTGCAAGCTACATGCAGCTCAGTCGAATCATACTTGTGGCTCTTGAGTAGTTTAATAGCACATATTGGAAAATTAACTGCAGTATTGCAATTGCCAAATCCTGTGCACGCATCAAAATGCGTGGCAGATCGCATTCATGTAACCCTAGCTTTAGCTAACCTTGCTCTCCACACTCACTGACGCCACACTCAAAACCAAAGCGAATAGAAGCAGAAGCGTTACCAGGTCACTGGGAGAACGGTCATGAGCTTTCTAATTCAGCACCTTTTAGTAGTGATGTACTTATGTACAGTATGTGGTGTACCGATGGTATGTACTGTACTTATATTTGGCTCTTTAAAAATACATTTATCACATCGGGGAAAAATGGCTCTTAACTCCAGTAAGGTTGCTGACCCCTGACCAACGCCAACGGGCAAGCTTCTACACCGGGGAATTTGGCCGAACTAAGTGCTTTTCACTCCATGCAGCAGTGGCTTACCGAGGGGAATCTGCGTCCTCTGGCACCCGCTAAACTTAATGCGAATTAATATTTTGCGCATTTTTGCACCCGCTGTCTTCTGCGCCTGGGGACATCTGTCCCCCTCCGCCCACCCCTCGGTACGCCACTGCCATGCAGTAAGGATGTTACATTCAAATGACATTGTAAGCCCTATGCAGGATCTCTATCGCCTGAATTCTAGTAGCCAAACCACTTTGCTCCACAATCAAACCAGCAACAACTGACTTTAGACAATGTTCTACTGTATCTTCAGTGGTTTAGTCAACTATAGATTGGAATGCAACTGTTGGACAAATGGGGATAGCAATGCAAAAATGCCTTATTGGTTGCACCTATTGAGGCACTGAGGAGGGAGCAATTGTTCCTTCCTCTTGATCCGCCCCCGGTTACGTGTATTATACCAGGCTTTACTCTGCCAGAAACAAAAGATACTGTATTAACCCTAGCATGCATGAAGTGGGCGAAGGGCGAGTTGCGCTGGACACACCAGTTCTCGTCGGATCACTGAAGTTAAGCAACGCAAGCCCAGTTAGTACTGACATGGGTGGTCGCTCGGGAAAGCTGGGTACTGCTAATACCCAATAATCGTCGCATTAGTGTAGTGTCTGTGCAGTATATGCATTAGAACTATGCATTGGACGGGTCTCTAATGACCTTGTAGTTGACGGGACCTTAAACACCAACAAACAACAAACAAAAATGAAGTGGGCATTTTTTGCCCATTCACGTTTCAAGCCAGATATTTTTTTGTTGTTGGAATTAAAATTTGAAATCACTTAAAGTTTTATACTTTTTTTTTTTGAAAAGTTGCATTTTTTTCATAAAGTGGGTTTTTTTACACCCACCTCATTTCTAATGGTGCAATCAAGGGTGGATCTAGGTTGCTCGGGGCCTAGGGCTTATTGAAGTTCAATAATGTCTCATTGAAAAAAAATTCAACGATTAATACTATAATAATCATTATTATTATGTTATTAATATTAACTGTTTTTACTACACAATAAGTGCTCATTGTTAATCAAAAAGTATTAAAAGTTTATGATAATTCAACTTTTGTGGGGCTCCTTGACACTTGGGGGCCCAGGGCTTATGTAGATCCGCCCCTGGGTGCAACCATCTGTCTAAATGTTTGTGTCCTGATCTGCATCCTAATCTGCATAGATCAGTTTTAGAAGATATGTCAAAATTTATTATTCCTAAAACCTCTGAAGAGCCACAAAGAAAATCGGGTGCACACAAAGAAAAATTCCACTTTTGCTAATGTAAGAAGGATTAAAAATGCGATCGTCTGTGTACTAAGAGGAATAACCCAATTTGTTAAGAGCACATTCTATTTTTGTTCAAAATGTATTTAAATAAATATTATAAACTTACATATTTCCACCTGCATCATTAAGTTCGAATATTAATTAATGGAGATATTTCATTATTGGTACTTTTCACCCACTTTATGTGAATATCATGTTTGCAGGACTTATGCATGCTAGGGTGAATGTCTAATTTCAGTTCTGTTTATTTTTTCAAAAAATTTCAAGCACACACTGAAGTATGTCGTAGGTAAAATAAACACAGTTTAAAATACCTTCAATGTAAATAACTTCCGTTGCCATAATGATGAATACATATATTATGGTGATTATAGTTTACTGTTATCTGTGCTGCATCGGAGTCGTCAAGCAGTTTTCCTTATAGGCTGCTTCACGCCATTCAAGGAAACCATTTCCATGCACCTACTGGCATTGATCTCAATTTCAATTACTTTCCTTCTCAGGAATGAGTGATAATACATTCCAGCCTCTGAAAAGTCTGTGGCATTTTACGTAAAGCACTTACATTTATGTAAACCCTTATACTTCCGATTCTAGTTAAACTCTTGTCGAAATTCACTACTTTTCACAGATTCCGGTAGGGTTTCCACAGATAGTCCAAGATGCTGTGGAATGTGGAAAACTATCATTTGACGTTTGCCTAGGTGATGCAGTGCTTAAAGGTTCGATCCTGGCCGAGGGGGAGAGCTGCTTCTTTCGGAGGGACGTAATAAGCTCACAGAGAGAAACTATTCATGTGCGGCCTCGTACAGATTTTTTATGACGCTGAAATAAATTGTACATGAGAACTTAAAAGCACATCTACAGCCCGCACCTGTAAGAATGGCCCACCCGCACTTCTGACCCTGGTTTAATAGATCGCCCGTGTGTCTTAATGGGACATAAATGGGCACCCAATCATGCAGCTGAGAGACCAATGTGAATGGAAGAGAGGTACTAGAATCTCATTCAGTAATGCACATTGACTAAGAATTTTAAGACGGCAGCCAGGGCAAGACTAGGTAGAAAATGGCCAGCAGTGATGGTCCACTGCTGGCGAAAGTCCAACATCCCAACTGGCCAGACTAACCCTGTAATCAGCTCATTATAGAATGACGATGGAGGCGGGTACTTTACTCGTGACAGCACAGTGGCGATTTTAATGACGTTTTTCTGTCAGAGTATTAGAACCTGTAAACAGTCACAATTTGTACACACCCCTATCCCATGACTTTAGTTTGAATAAGTTTATTTGACTCCAGGTTGTCCTTGAAAAAGAGGCTGGTTGTTAAGGCCGCCCATCATTAGCAGAACTTGAATGTCGAACAGAGCATCTCAAGTTCCATCTTCTATTCAGAAGCAGTCAGAATATCAGACAGTGCATCAGGCGGTAAATTCGCAGTAATATTTGATCAACGCAGAGCATTTTTGAAGTTTAAAAAATTCTCTACTAATTTGGCTTTCTGGGTAAAGAAAAGGAAAGTTATTTAGATGTTGGCAACCCTAAGATACTTTGAAATCTGATGTGTGTGCAAGTGCAAGTTTGTGCTCTTCTCCTTCATGAACCTTTTTTGTACCAGTCGCTTAAAAGATTGTGCAAGTATTTGTAACATACAAGTAGTAAAGGGGTGCAATGTTAAATATTAGTAACCGATAAAAAAAAAATTTGTTTACTATTACTAAAAATCCAGTTTTTAACGTTGGAACCAGTTGAAGGCAACGATTTGAAGTGGTGATGATAGCAAATGACGGTCAAGGTGTGTCATTTGGTTTATTAATCATTAATGTGAAAGTGACAATCAAGTGTTGCATTCCAACGTGTAATCATTAATTTGCTTGTGAAATCTGGTAAGTGCTTGTTTTACTAGGAACCCTATACAAGTAAATCTTTGTTTTCAGAGGAATGCGTTTTCTGGAAATCATTCCTGGACAATTTGATTAATTTTAGGTTAGGCAGGATTTACAAACAAAATATTGAGCAGTGTGTGTGCAGCGAGTGCGGAAATTGTTTGGAAACTTTAGCAGTAGTTAATTTTAAGAAAATGGTTGCAAAATTCAACAGTTTCCAACTGTTAAATTCCATGCTTGCAAACTGCAACAGTTTCCAACTGTTAAATTCCATGCTTGCAAACTGCAACAGTTTCCAACTGTTAAATTCCATGCTTGCAAACTGCATCAATGGCTAAATTTTTAAAAACGTTTGCAAAAACTGTAGTTGTTAAATTTTTTAAAAAAAAATGTTTGCAAAAACTGTAGTTGTTAAATTTTTT
>JAAFCE010008833.1:10114721-10140764 GCA_013389805.1 Trigoniulus corallinus
GCGTCTTATTGTAAATTGAAATTCAGAGCAAACCTCAGTCATTTGTGACGATTCTTAAAATGGCTCCTAATAGTCCTAGTAAGTTATTGGCCTATTTTGCGTTTCTCTGTCATTATTTCGGCTAATATTCACTGGTACTAGTGTGAAAGGGTGGACGAGACCTCACATCTGGCAGTTCGGCTACTGTTGCCGTATCTGTGTGGAAGGGACCTTCCATGCTCAGGAGCATCGCATAGGTCGTCAAATAGGGCAGGGGCGTCAAAACTCATTTTAGCAGTAGGGCCATTTTTGTAACAAAAGAAAAAGGATTCCGGCAGGTCACACCACATGTATTTTTATTACATATTACTAATTTTGCTTTTCAATTTAAAAAGCAACTTTTAACCCTTCTCCCGCCTATGGCAGGGTCGGTTACCCATCTTGTCCCTCTGAATGGACACAAGGGCGATCTGTTGGGCAGTGTATATTCACAGCCGGTTGCCGACCAAAGCTGCAACCCCTATGCTTATTTATCGTCGGTCTACTGTTCGTTGGGGTTCAAGGGGGCGAGCTTTCTACACCTCGAAATTTTGCCTCATCTACTTGTTGCAAAGTAGAGCAAATACATGCAAATACCATTTACACCACACGGGACCTCGGTTTTACTTGTCATTCAAAAGAAGGCGCACACGGGGCCTCTCTCCCTCCCGAAAGGAGCCAACCCACCTTGATCCAGTAGCGAACCTAGAACTACTGACGCAGTTACCAAGCGAGCTACCAACTGCGCCATCGAGGCGGGCCTGGTTTTCAATTTAATGAAATACGAATTTTTTTCCATTATATGAGACTATAATTACGCCTCGGTAACTGCGTCAGTGGTTCCCTGTTCGATACCGGACTGAGGCGGTTTGACTTCTTTTGCGTGACAGAGAAGCCCCTAGTGGGTCTTCCTTCGGGTTAGAAGTAACTTAAAACCGAGGTCCTGTATGGTGTACGATGGCAAGAACCCTCTCTACTATGCAGCGGGTAGATGAGGCAAAATTTCTAAGAGTAGGGGCTCGCCCCCCCCTGGCGTCGGTGGAATCCCCCACCGAGTTTGTGTTTTAGGGCCATTCAACTTCAAGGTCACTAGAGCCCCGTCCACTGTGTAGTTCTGATGCAGGGACTGCACAGACACTACACTAATGCAACGATTTTTGGATACTAGCGGTACCCAGTTTTCCCAAGCGGCCACCCATGCCAGTACTAGCTGGGGTTGCGTTGCTTAACTTCCGTGATCAGACGAGAACTGGTGTATCCAACGCAATTTGCCGCTCCCATCCCCCACCGAACAATAGACCGACGAAAATAAGCAAAAGGGTTGCAGCTTTTGTCGGCTGCCGGCGGGGGAAAATATAGCCCCCTTGCGTCCATTGAGGGACAAGAAGGGTACCCGACCCTGCCATAGGTGGGAAAAGTTAGGAGTTGCTTTTCTTTGCTTATAAGAATGGCACGTGGCATGTGTATATACAGGGTAAACTATATAAAGCGAACCCAATCGATTTGTGAAATGTCAATTTCTTGTTTTCTCCTCTTCGCACATCGGGGCGGGCGAGGAGGAGACAACAGCAATGCAAGGGTTAGTACAGGACAAAGTTAAAGAATAGAAGGAATGGCAGCAAAGAAATCGCTGAGGGTGTAGGGGGGGGGGTATTTATGTTAATACTGTTTGTAGGAGAGCTCACTTCTGTTTCGAGCAAGAGGATGGCAAAGATCACAGGTGGAGAGGAGGGCTGTAGATGGGGTGGGGTTTAAGTTGAGGATTCAGGCATGTGCTACTGGCTTGTCTAGTGCTAGATCACTGCAGGAGGGTTGGGAAACGCCCGCTGAGTGGTGGAGCGACCAGGATGAGTGCGAAGGGCAAGGATGTTGCTGGGGTGCTGGTGGAGATCTAGACATATGGGTATGGGTCTATCATGAAAAAATTTCACTAGCAAGGTATCCAGCACAAACGATTACATATTCATAACAAACCGGAAGTAGGAGCACTCTAGTATATATTCCTGCAGCAACCTGTTATGTTAATACTTCAAGGAATGTAACTTAAATATAAGTTTGTGGCCTTTAGCTAGGAACTCTTTGGCACCTTACTTCATACTATGCTTTTTGTTGTGCTCTTGGGGCCTCAAATGTTATTATTGTGGCCTTTATATCTACATCTAGGAAACATTTGAGGTCGTGTTTCCTGATGGCCATGTTCGGGCTGAAGGCGGAAGCTTGCAGTGTCTCCAATAGTTTATACCTCTTCACAGTAACAAGGTTTCAGTCACATAGGTGAAAATGTGTTTATTTCAAAATGTTGTAAATCTACCACGTTGTTGTAACACCAGAACCTTGTAACATGCGGATTTCCTAATTTATGGTCAGTGTATTTGTAAGACGTAGTAGAACTTAAGCAAATTTTATTTATATTTACTTGTACTTCCGAGATATAACTTACAGCCGGTCTGATGTAGCCAAATACAATTTTTGACGTCCTTGAAAGATGAATGAAATTTAATTGTTTATTGTCGGCAGTGTTGGGGAATAATGATAGCCATTATCTCAAATTATTTGCTGTATCGTCTTCTCTACTACAACACCGCCGTAAAAACAATTAGTAGACAATTTGCTTTAATCACAATTGCATAAGCTGCTTAAAGAGATAACAGAGTGGCCACATGCCAGGTTTGTTTTATTTCCTACGACTGTTAATGGCATCATGTCATGAATGTTTTTGGAACCGTGTGTTTGCATTGAAGGTTATTAAACGCCATGCGGCAATATATCTGAGATGATTACTTCACTTTTCAAATAAATCTAGCGATTCAATAGAGACTTATAACCGACATTTGACTTGGAAAAACCAAGGTTAACCTGTCGTGCGTGAAACTGTCAAATTGACTGTGTTTCACTGTATACCTACGAGGAGAAAAACAAATACCTTCCATTTTTAAATTCTACTTTTCCTTTCTACCGGCAGGTCAGATACCTATCCGTTTTTTCAATCTGCGCAGTAATAGAAAGTTTTGTGTTCCCGTCAACCGCTTACAGTAACCAATGCAAGCAGACGAAAATCGCTTTGTGCTTGCATTGCAAAAAGTTTTCGTTGTTGTCTTACCCCATTGACGTGAAAAAGGCTATGTTCCCGTCATACGTGAACAAGATATGGGAATTTCTCATGCATGCACGTGCCTCACACTTGTATCACAACAATGGCGATAATGGATTTGGGGACCGTCACCACTGCATGCCGCCCTGTGCATACTCCCACTATGCATTAGGCAAAACTAAATTTTTTTAACTTATCTCCCGTTTTCTTTAGAGAGTTGGTTGGATACGTAAATGTGCTTCGCACGTAAAGTATTGGGGAAAATTTTAGAATTGCACATTTTGGAGTCGCCACACGGTGCTCCGTGTGAGTGAGGCTTTGTGTGAACGGATGCGGGCGCACTTACGATGGGGAAAATGGTGGAAGCAATTGTTAAGTTCAAATGCCTTCGATTTTCACCGAGATGGCAGCGCATAAAAAATCTTACGAAGTTATCTACGTATCCAGCAAACTCCTTAAGTACATGTATTCCTATGTAGATCATGTGATCTTTGTATGTAGGTATGTTAAGTGTGTAACGCTTCCAGCAAACTCTCTATTACCATTTTTCCTACTCCCGTAAGGGGAACACAAACTAATGAGAAGATAGAACCTAAGTTGTATTTCGACTCAATAGGGGTAGCCCAATCGCTGCTGTTTTTATGAGATTATTCCAAAACAGACAGCCACTTTACGAAAAAACAGACAGCCACAATACTTCTGAATATACTGCGAGCAGCCAGGCAAGCAGGAGAGAATGACTCTTCTTCCGAATTTCTAACCCATTGAAAACCCTAAGGAACCTGAAGCATAGCAGCTATTCTTTTGTGTTGCCTACCTGCTATAATGGCACCCTTTTGCAGAAAGTCCTCGCATCTCTTTCATC
The DNA here is from genome assembly GCA_013389805.1 of Trigoniulus corallinus. Classification (NCBI taxonomy): domain Eukaryota; kingdom Metazoa; phylum Arthropoda; class Diplopoda; order Spirobolida; family Trigoniulidae; genus Trigoniulus; species Trigoniulus corallinus. Next base: position 10,118,696 of record JAAFCE010008833.1, read on the forward strand.
AAGAGTATGCCATTGCCGAATGACCACAAATACGAGTGTGTTCGGGCCCTGTTCTCCTTCAATTTGAATGGATGATCATCCCCCCCCCCAATACTCTGATCCCCCTATATCTAAAGATAATACCACCGTATTTTCCGGGGTTATAAGTCGTTCCCGAGTACAAGTAGCACACAGTGACCCCAGACGAGAAAGGGGGCAGCGTCGAACTTGTTTGAACCGTTAGCATATACTGTATGTCGCTCTAGTTAGTTTGTTCTTTGGTGCTTTAGGGCCGTTCAACTACAAGGTCATCCAAGGTCTTCCACTGTGTAGTTCTAATGCAGAGACTGCACTGGGTATTAGAATTATTATCATACAAATTGTAACAAAGCTCTGCATTCATTTTGACTGATAAACGTTACCATAAAGTTCACTTAAATCAATAACCTGTCAGGTCAAAATATTTTACCTCTGATTTTAGTAGGAATGTGGTAGGGCGAGGGAGGAGGGGAGGGGGTTGGCTAGCTCCTACTCCATTTAGTCGGGGTAGGAGCTCGCTCCTCACCCCGGAATAGGTTTGTTCTTTGTTGGTGTTTTAGGGCCCATTAACTACAAGGTCATTAGAGCCCCGTCCACAGTATAGTTCTTTTGCAGAGACTGCACAGACACTACACTAATGCGACGATTTTTGGGTCTTAGCAGTACCCAGTTTTCCCAAGCGGCCACCCATGTCAGTACGAACTGGGGTTGCGTTGCTTAACCTCAGTGATCGGGCGAGAACTGTTGTGTCCTACTCAATAAGCCGCTCAAATTTCTCCGAAATTCAAGTCACACCCTGTGTTTATGTAAAAACCCGCGACTTACAACCCGGCAAATATGGTAGTCAGAATATCCGTGGTTTAACTGCCCTCCGAATACACTCATTATTTCATGTTGGGCGTCCTGAAATGAAATTCAAAATGAATTCTTACTCAATAGGTTCCGTGATCGCTGCTGTCTGTTTTCCGTGGGGCTATTGGCTAAATGAAGACATTATTTAAAAAACTTTTTTTAAAGAGTATGTTGATAGGTATACAACGATTTCATCGCCAGCTAAATCACCGTAATCATCTTGTTATCCTTATCCCACCCATGGTGGCATTGAGTCTGCGAGTTCTGTCCCTCCGCTCCTTCCTGTTTTGAGCCAAATCGCCGTTCAGTGCGTTGGAGTTCATTGCGGTGGACACACCAGTTCTCGTCTGATCACTGAAGTTAAGAAGTGCAACCCCAGATAGTACTGACATCGGTGGCCGCTTGGGAAAACTGGGTACCGCTAGTATCCAAAAATCGTCGCATTAGTGTAGTGTCTGTGCAGTTTCTGCATAAGAACTACACTGTGGACGGGGCTCTAATGACCTTGCAGTTGAAGGGCCCTAAAACGCCAACAAACAGCAACAACAAAAGCCGTTCACCGCACAGTTTTCCATATCCCTTTTGGACCTTCCTCTGCTCAGTTTGTGATTCATCACCTACATTTCTCGAATCGGACTAGCCAACCCCTACTCTTCCCTCCTCATTACATATCCATACCAGCCTACCCTCTCATTTTTTCCACTCTGACCCCCTACCCCTAGGCCACCCCTGACACATTCGTTTCTAACCCGATCTGCTCTTGTGACTCCACACATACTGTATCATCATACTCGGCCACCTAATATTCCCATCTGGTTCCCCTATTTGCATCTGAATATTCCACCATCTATAACTGTCCTGAGGTTATTTAGCCCCATTGCAATCCCACTCTGAAGTCACTGACATTCTCAGTATCATCTACAAATAGCTTGCTTTGCAAGCCCCATTCACCCACACCAGCTAGTAGCTTATACACTGATATAAGTAGGGCAGTGCTGAGATGGTCCCAACCTTCAACTTGAAGCCTTGGTTATTGCCCCATGAAGCCATAATCCTGGCTATGGAACCTTGATTCACGTCCTAAATTGCCCTTATAAGGACAATCCTTTATCCTTTTTCCTTAATAATTCTCACACCACTTTCCGTGGAACACCCTCATATGCTTTCTCAAAGTCAAGTCGTATGCTGTCACTGGATAAAAATTGGACTATAATGGACCTCACTGGCATGAACCCAACTGATTTCCCCTTTCAATAGTATTTGTTCATAGCCTTGCGCTACAACCCCCTACTAGATTTTCATGATATGGCTCATCAGCTTAATACTGTACTCCTATATTTACCATACTGTTGAATATCTCTTTTGTGCTTGAGGAGTGACTACTAGCAATGTTATTCAAGAGTTTGGCGCTTGAATTTTTGGCACGCTAACAGAAGTTGGTTCGCGATCACTGATTTCTTTTGTTTTACTTGACACTTTGAGGTAATTTTTGAGTACACATCAAAGTGTCCACCTCAATGCTTAATAATTTGTCTTTTCTGCAGAGCACATATGCACTGCAGAGAAAGATGCAGGTGATGAATTACACAGGCCTGAAAAAAAATACTTTTTAAAAATTGTTTTACTTTTGACAACTGACTTTTATATTATTAGGTGTGCTGATTCCAAAAACGCAATTCATTTTTTTCTATCACGTAAGGTTTTCTCTCAAAAATTTTTCATAGTTTGGAAGAAATAATGGAAATTGCAGCAGTTTGATGTTTCGATTTTCATTTTATCACTCCACAAATACATACTTTGCATTTATATTATAGGTCTAGTAATGAATGAATATATAATGATTTCATTTTCATCTTGTGGAGTTCCTTGAGATCATCTCTTTTTAACCCTTATGTCAACACCCAGAAAGTTCCACATTGTTCAGTAACAAGGGTACCATATTAAATGAAATGGAATTGTGCCAAACACATGTTTTGACATGCAGGTATTTCTGAAGCTATCATATTTGTTGATGCATGATGGCCCATAGTTGATCTTTACCTATTGTTCTACTATAATCTTTCAACCATAGGCAGCCAAACTTTTGTGCATCTTGCCTTTCTATTCCATATCAACGAAAAATCCATTGTGTTGAACATTCAAAGAAACTTGTTACATGCATTTGCTGTCCCACACAACAGTAATCTCTTATGCTTCATCATCATATCCTTATCCTGCCTGTGGCAGCGGTGGATCACTGGGTTCCAGACAGTGGTGGATCCAGGAGAGGGAGCAATGCAGCGATTTCTGCCCCAGTGGAGTGCATATTTCAACTTGATGCATGATTCACCTTTGCATCTGATGAGGCATTTTCACACTGCTATCCCCATTTGTATAAGGAGCGGCGAATTGCGTTGGACACACCAGTTCTTGTCTGATTACTGAAGTTAAGCAGCGCAACCCCAGCTAGTACTGACATGGGTGGCCGCTTGGGAAAACTGGGTACCACTAGTATCCAAAAATCGTCGCATTCGTGTAGTGTGTGTACAGTTTCTGTATTAGAACTACACAGTGGACGGGGCTCTAATGACCTTAGTAGTTGAAGGGCCCTAAAACACCAACAAACAGCAAACAACCCATTTGTATACTGCCAGGTCAACGGTTGCAGTGCAATCCACAGTTGGCTAAACCACTGAAGAGAGGAACCTGCCTGAAGGACAGTAGAGCACCTATTGTAATTGCTAGCTAGATTTATAACAAGGGATTCTGAATATTTAAAAATATTTGGAGTGCACTTATTTGAAGTGCTTCCCCCTGATCCACCCCTGGATCCGTCATTGGGTCTATCTTACCACTACTGCCTACCTCCAAACTAATCCCAAGTTCATTTTGGTTCTCCCCCATGCTTCCTCTTTTCTCTTCACTTTACATAACCATACCACACACATCCATCCATCATCATACCATTTCCCTGCCTGTGGCTGGGTCATGTCTGAGAGTTGCATCCCTCCACCCCCAACTATCTCCCACCAGGTCCCCATCCACCCCATACACTACCATTTCCTTACATACAACCTCCACCAACTTGTGTAGTAGTGTTTTGTCTGATCTGCCCAAAACCAGCTGCCTAGACAGTGACAAACGCCCCATTCTAGGGGCAGATCCAGAAGGGGAGCAATGCAGGGGAGCAGTGCCTCAATGGGGTTCAACTGATGAGGCATTTTACATTGCTATCCACATTTCTATACTGCAAGTCCAACAGTTGCAATCAAATTTGTAGTTGGCTAAACCACTGAAGATAGGACATTGTGTAAGGGGCAGGAGATGACCTATTGTAATTCCTAGCTGGATTTATAGTAAGGGATTCTGCATATATAAAAATACTGTATTTGGGGTGCACTTTTTTCTGAAGTTCTCCCCGTTGATCTGCTGCTGGATTTGCCACTGCCCCATTCCTTAATGAATGGTCAACAATCCTATCATCCTTCAGCCACCTGTTTCAAGAGCCAAACTATTCTGTCCAAGGGACATTTAGACAATAGTCCACCATAAATAATAGCATACTATTTCTTTGATTGTATTTATAGACTAAGTCTTAATCTAACATTAATAGGTTCACGCAAATAGCATTTGCTAGGTGATATACTAAATTTCTGAAAATTGAATTTTTGATTAAACTACGTGATAGAATATTTTAATTATTTTTACCAGTAATCAGCATCCATAAAACTGTAAAAAACAATAATTGTTTTGAAGACAATTTTTTTCATCGCAGACCTGTGTTATCTTTGGTATAAACCAGTGGTGGCGAACCTGTGACCCAATGTGCAATTTTAAGTGACCCAAACGTGAACCCGAGCGTGATCCCGCAGACTCGATCCTGCCACAGGTGGGATAACGGTATTATGATGATGTTCTGTATTCGCTACTTTAATAAACTAATTTATTAATTATTAATAATAATTTTTTTTTCATAAAATTAAATAGTACTTGCGCGTGACCCGCGGACAACGCTTTGGTTTCTTTTTTTTCCGTGTTATTGTGACCCGTCTACAAAAAAATGGTTCGCCACCGCTGGTGTGTATATATATATATATATATATATATATATCTCCCACCTTTACAATGATATCTACTTTCGGTACCCCGCCCTTCGCATTCGAAGGGCTCCTCTCCACGAACAAGATACATATCGATTCTGTGAGTGATCTCGTGTAGCCACGAATATCCCGTTTGTACGAATCTAGCTTTCTAGGCACAGAAAAATCTCAATTCTGCTTTCCTTCTGCCTAGCCTTAACGTCACCACACTGAAGTCACAATTCTGTCGCTAGAAAAATAATGTTTATTCATAAAAAATACTTGTTTTCGGCAATAATTTTGCCCTAAAACATCGAGCTTGCACCCCCCCCCCCTCGGTGTTCGGTGAAATTCTCCAACGAAGTAAATCGACGATAAATAAACGTAAGGGTTGCAGCTTTAGTTGGCACCCGGCAGTCCAATATTTCACCCTTGTGTCCATTCAGAGGGACAACCCTGCCATAGACGGGAAAAGGATTAGGGGTTGGTGATTGGTTTGGGTTTATATACTGTAGGTTACCCTGTATATGAGCATTCCACGTACCAACAAAATTGTTCTGCGTGCCATAGGCTCGACACCCCTACTCTAGGGTAATAACCTCCTGCCAATAGTGGAATGTTTCTTTGTTTTTCGTTATGTCTGTTTCCACCACCATATTGCCCTGTAATGACATATGCCCCCTACTGTACCCTGGCCTAGGACTAACTCATTCCATTTCATTCAAAAGGATTCAAAAGGATGTGTGGAAAAAACACAGAATGGCTGTGTTTTTCCAAAATGTTTGTCGCAAAATTGACTTCATGATTAATCATTATCATCATCATGATTATCATTCCCTGGATCGGGTATGCGAGTTCTAGCCTTCCACTCCCGTCTATCTCCCACCAGGTCCCCGTCCACCCCACACTCTCCCATATTCATACGGACAACCTGTTCCCACATCTGTTTCGGTTTCCTCCTACACCGGGTTCTACCGACCTCCTGCATTCCTAGACTGCACCTAACGAGCTCCTCCTCCCGTCCTCTCATGACGTGTTCATACCACCTCAGCCAATTCTCCCTCACTTTTTTCAGCGATGCCCATCAACCCCAGGCTACCTCTAATATACGCATTCCTAATTCTAGCAGCTCTCAACACGCCACTCATGGTACCGTAGCATTTGCGTCTTGGCTACTTTAATTCTATTGACGTGGCTCTTCCTCACTGCCCTACCCTCTGATTCATATATAGCATAGCTGTCCTAACCACTGCCCTGTAAAACTTCCCTTTCAACTTGATTGGGACCCTCCTATTGAACAGGACTTCGCTTGTCTGTCTCCATTTCAGCAATCCCCCATTGATTCTACGAGTCACATCCGAGTCTTTCTCCCCATTGCTTTGGAACGTTGATCCTAAGTACGTTACCTCTTGCACCTTTTTCACCAGTTCGTCCCTCGAACGTGGGTCACCGTTATTTCCCTGCCCTTCCCAGTTGAAAGCTATGTCTTCAGAATTAAACAAGTCCATCATTTTAAATGTATTTTCACAAAACTTCAACAGTATGCAAGATCTTGGAGCAAAGTGGTACTGGTAACATATTTCATTTAATCAATGTCGGAAAATTGTATTTGGAAGAAATGAATATTTCCACACGTCGGAAAATTGTATTTGGAAGAAATGAATATTTCCACATGGGCTACCAAGAACTTTTTCTGCAAAAAAAAAGATAAAAATGCTTAAATTTTTTTTAAACTTTGTCCTTTGTATAAAACGTCTTGATGGCCCATTTCCTGCTCTCCGCCAGTGGGACTAGAAAACAATAACAAAAAACTAATTTAGCTGTTTGTCCGTTCGTAGTTAAGTGCGATATTTTAAAAATACTAATGTGAATATTAGAATTGTATTTTGTCTGAACTTAAGTCTGATTTTCGTTATTAATTTAAATATTTCAGAGAACAAATAGTTTGCTAGACATGGGACCGTCTGGCACAGCGGAAATAGGCAATGTCGGTCGCATAGTGCAGAATTACTATCTGAATGCCGTACTGTCAATTAATGTTACAAGTAAGTATAATGTTTAAAGATAATAAGTGCATAACAAATTTGATACGTACCTCTTCGTATCTTTCACGCAAATTTTGATGATCAAACACAAAGATACAGTAAAATACAAATTGGCGGACTTAAGTGACTGTGTTAACTGACGATTAAAGCAAGTTGCTTGCAGTTAGAGTTCTTTTAATTACAGTATTTTATAAAAAAAAGTGACTGGTATAATAATTACATGTTATCGAGGAAGACTCTACAAAAAGACGCCTCCCAATTTGTGCTATGCTCGTATTATGGCTTTGCACCAAGAATGCTCTTGAAAATGGTCCGCGAACCATCTAAAAGGGTTGTCTTATCCGTCGTTAGTAGGGATTTTGCAATTAGACGGGACGAATATAATGAAAGACGAATACAAGGTCAATTCGTCCTCTTATGTTTCGTCTGGGCTTGCGTTTGGCAATTATGCAATTATCCGTTCCCAATAATTGTGTACCATCTTGTGAGAGCCAGACAAAACATTTTGCTATATGGCAATAGCGTTAAGCAAAAAAAGAATGAAAATATCATTAAAATAAAAATTTTTGTAATATTTAAATTGTATAGAGCATTGTATACAAGGTAAATTATATCTCCATAAAAAGCTTTTGGGGATCATCACTTTTATTTTCCATTTTTTTTATGTTTTTATCCTCCTGTCGCTTCATTTAAAAAAAAAATGGATGCCAGATTTCATGCTGGTGTGCAACATGCGCATGCGTGGGCATTTAGCCAATCACAGACAAGCCAATTCGTTGCAAAAAAGGAGGACGTTTATTTTGTTTTTTTTTTTTCGTCCTCATAATGCAGTGGACGATGTGGATGGACGAAAAGTGTGTTCACTTTTCGTCTCCCGTCCAGGAACGCCCACATTGCGAGTATTTGCAAAATCCCTAATAGTACATCATTATCGCCATAATACCCTTATCCCGCCTGTGGCAGGGTTGGGTCTGCGGGTTGTGGCCCTACACTCCCGTATCTCCCACCAGTCCCTGTCCATCTTGCACACTACCCTATCTCTACAGACTACCTGCTCCCAAGTCTGCTTTGGTCTCCCTCTGCACTGGGTGCTTCCAACCACTTGCATTTCTGTAAAGGACCTAACAAGCTCCATCGGAAATCTTTGCATTCAGTGTCCATGCCATCTCAACCTATCCTCTCTCATTTCTTCCGCGATGTTCCCCAACCCCAGTCTACCTCCAATATACGCATCCCTAACTTTATCAGCTCTCGACACCCACACATATACCACAGCATTCGCATCTCAGCTACTGGCATTCTATTTACGTGGCTCTTCCTCACTGCTCAAAATTCTGATCCATATAGCATGGCTGGCCTACCCACTGCCCTGTCAAACTTTCCTTTCAACTTGATTGGGACTCTTCTATCACACAGGACTCCACTTGCTGGTCTCACTGCAACCATCCCCCATTGATTCTATTTGTAAAATCCAAGTCTATTTTCCCATTGCTTTGGAACTTTGGTCCTAAGTACTTTACCTTTTGCATCTTCGTTACCAGTTCGCCCCTAGAGAGCACGTCCCCGCTATTTTCTTGTCCTTTCCAATTAATCCGTTGTGAATAGTGGGATGGCTAAAATGTGATTAAGTCCTTTATCACCTGACTTATTCCAGTTCTCTTCGGGAGCGGCTGTACGCAGTTTTCCCAAGGGGGCCACTCATGTCAGTACTAGCCGGGGTTGTGCTGCTTAACTTCAGTGATTAGACGAGAACTGGTGTCCAAAGTAATAAGCCGCTCCAGAAGGGGGGATAAAAGGGTGACACTGGCACAAAGTTCAAATATTTGGCAAGGGAGATGTAGACTTGGGAATGACCCATAGGCGGAGTTCTGGGTCGATGAACTGCAGTCAGACAAGTGGAATTAGTAAGTAGGAAAGTCTCAAGAGCTGGGGTTTCCCATCTTTATTGCAGGGTGGCCACATTTTGCTCTCAAAATCTCTTGGTGGGCCAAGACTAAAATTCAAAAAGAAAAAGATTGCAAATACTGTATACTGTATCTAAATATCACTAATTGAATACTGACAGCAAAGGGAATTTTGCAAACAAAGTGTGACGATCCCTGCTCAAGGTGAAACTGCCTAACACTGATCCACAGCATAGCTCTGTGGATCGGAGTGTTAGGCAGTGTGCAAGTAGCAGTAATGGTGCTGGACAAGGGTTGATTGTTAGCAGAGGAGTGGAGGTATGCCTAAGCAAACATGGAATCCGGTATGTGGAAGGTGAATGGAGTTTTGGAAATCGAAGGTTTCAGGATGACCAACTCATGGCATAAGGATGGATGATGATGGAAGATGGGTAAGAAATGCAAAGGGAGATACTGTAATGCTAAATGATGGCCTTTGTCATTGGTGTGAATCATAGGTGTTAGTGGCTAAGGGGTGCGTTTGTTTGGGATCCTGAAAAGCAATTAAAAATCAAAATGGGACAACTTTCGGTTGCGATTTCCCATGCACATACAATGTATGAGAGACTGGCAAAGCAGTACCTAATGGCACACTTGGTGGGCAGCTACCCAAGAAGTAGAGAGGACGAGGGAGCGGCGAGTTGCGTTGGAAACACCAGTTCTCGTCTGATCACTGAAGTTAAGCAACGCAAGCCCAGTTAGTACTGACATGGGTGGTCGCTCGGGAAAACTGGGTACTGCTAATACCCAAAAATCGTCGCATTAGTGTAGTGTCTGTGCAGTCTCTGCATAAGAACTATACAGTGGACGGGTCTCTAATGACCTCGTAGTTGACGGGACCTTAAACTCCAACAAACAAACAAACAATAGAGAGGACGAGAGCTGGGCGCAGGCAGCTGCAATGATGAAAAATAGAGGGGGCCGATACCAGTTGTTAATGATGAGGCAACACCTCCATGAACTGAAGTGCAGTTTAGGTTTGAATTTCAATTCACCTCCACTGATTGAAGTGGTTATGATGCTTCCTTTTTAGTTGGTTGATAAAGTTTGACGTCATGATGCTATTGAAAGAATGTACTTCAATTACTGATATGTAATACCCCAGGTGTATATTCGTGTTTTGACAAAATTCAGGCTCCTGGTGTGATAAGATGTCTTCCGCACACAACAACACTATATGAAAGACCTTTGTAACTCACAAGTGGATTGACCCTCCCTGTGCCAGGTGAACGATTATGAAATTTCATAAAGCAGCAGGACACTACAATGCATGTTTGGTTTCAAAAACAAAGTTGTATGTCAATCTAAGTGTCGTACAGGCGTCATTTCAAGATAATTAACGAAATTGCGCATTATTTTATTTATTGTATGTAAATTTTCTGAAAAAGCTGTCGCAATATACATTGCAACCACAGAGTTTCGGACAGTGCTATCTTAACAGCAATATGCGTGTCCTGGTCAAAGCAGTGTGCTGGGGTTAAAATCGTGAAAGTCCCATTCCTTGATGTTGGAGTGGCAGTAGTAGATAAAGATTAACCTCAGCCCCAGATTCTAGACGAACCCTCATCTAGAGAGAACCTGGGACCCGCCATAACCTCTCCAACATCAGGGAAAGGGACAGAAGGACCATTATGGTGGTGGATGTGTCATGGTGTGGGCAGTGATCTCGTTGAATGGTTGCACTGTTTCTTATGTATTCTACACAGGGTCTCAGAGTGCTCAGTGGTATAGGGAGGCGATCTTAGAGCCTTATGCGTGACTTTCCAAGGGTCAGTTCACTGTCAGTTCCTTTTAATGGATGACAATGCTCACCCACCTAAGGCCCAAATGGTGAATAAATATCTTCAAAGTGAGGATATTCAGCGTGTTGACTGAGCAGCCAGATCTCCCGACCCGAATCCTGTTGAACATGTCTGGGATGCACTTGGGAGGGCAATTGCAATTCACCAACAGCCTTCCAAAACCATCCAGGAGCTAAGAACTACTTTGGTCAGGAGTGGGTGCAACTGCCATAGGGACTCGTCAACCGTCTGTCACACAAACAGTATGATGACTCGAATGTGGAGGATAAATCCAGTAAATTAACGTCACTAACTTTATTTATTGCTCCATAATTCTGACGGATGACACATCACACCTTATGTGCACATGTAGAAATTTTAAATCCAATATCAGCGGTGCCAGGGGTGCCTCCATCCACCTCCATTCCTGTAATCGTCATAATAACCTACTCCTCCCCTCTTCTACAGTCGTCTGAGAAACACTTCTTTATTAAATTATATCAAAAAAGCAAGGAATATCTAACCCTCTTCGGTGGCGCACTGTGTCAGTAGTTAGGGGGCCAATAGATTCGATACTGGATTGAGGTGGGTTGGCTTCTTTCGGGCGAGAAAGCCCTAAAATACCTACGAAACAAAGACAACCACAGGCGGCTCATGGGGCATGAAAATCTAGGCGGCTGCTTAGGGCGGCAAGTTTCAAAGGAGCGGCTAATTTTAGAGGTACTTCCTTGCCATCAGTCTATCGGTAATTTAAAATATTCGTAGTCCTGGGGTACCAAAACTTCTCTGATTTGTGGGGGCGTTTCTAAATGTTTAGCTTTCTGAAGGCGCCCTGTTACAGAGGCATAGCAATGCATTGGCAATGGGACAAATTCCAAGGGTGTGAGGAGCGCTCGGACTATTTAGAACTGCATTAAATTAATGGGGAGCGCCGATGGATCCACTTGCCTAGGGCGCTTGAAACCCACGAGCCGGGCCTGAAGGGGTTGGACTGGATCTTGGATAGTGCATTTACATCTCCAGCTCTCTGGATTAAACGAGGATCATGTTTTTGCTAAAGGAAAACTCGAAAAACGTATTTTATGGTGACAAGTGTGATATTCTGCACATCACGTGCTCTCGCCTACCTGTAACACAGCCCGTATGCGCTCAGGATGGTATTATCTGGAAAAAAATAATAATTATAGAGAACTAAGCACTTCACGTAAACATTATAAAATGGTTACGAAATATTCATTGATCTTTATTTGAAGGTTTCTACGGAGCATCTCTCCAAATTAGGAGTTTGTAGCTTGAATCATCTCTTATCACCAGACTGAAAACTAGCCGAAAATTGTACGTGCACCCACTACTCTATGGAGAGTGAGTAGATTTAGTCGAAATGCACTTGACCTTGGAATCACCAGATTGACACACGTTCAGTTGTATTTAAATTACTAATGGCGTTTTCTTGTAAGGTGTTAATTGCTTCGTAAAACGTAATAATCTGACAGTCTGTGGCGGTGTCTTTCAGTGTAGCAGGTACAAGATGTCAAAATTGTGGCATCCTTTATTATTCCTTTGTCATTCTACAATATGTTTCACAAAAATCAAATGAGGATTATTGAAGAGTAGAAAATATTGTGTAAGATTTAATGGGCTTTCTTTACAAAAGGCGTCCTTAATTTCACGACATTTCTAAATAATCCCCCCACCCCTGTCTTCCTTCTCCATTCTGCTGTAGTCATTTCCTGGTGAATTACATCATCCTTATTGTGTGCCTCTTAGGTGTTTGTGATGTACTTGTCTCCTTGATTTTAATAATAATAACATCATGAAATCTCACGTCAGACATTTCAGCCATTTCAGCCAGTGCAATATAATCACTTTAACCATTTCCGGCTTATCAGAGTTGGTGAGGTTTCGATTCCTTACTTACCTAGCTGCACACATTCTATGGGAGCGTCTGTATTGCGTTGATCGCTGAAGTTAAGCAACGCAACTCCAGCTATTACTAACGTGGATGGTCGCTTGGGAAAACTATCAACCGCTAATACCCAGCAATCGTCGCATTAGTGTAGTGTCTGTGCAGTCTTTGCATTAGAACTATGCAGTGGGCGGGGCTCTATTGCCCTTGTAGTCGAAAAGCTGAAACTACCAACGAAACAAAAAAAAATGCACATTTTCTGTGCAGCATTGGTTATTTGGCTTAAGGCAATTTCGGGATTTGACGGGGCAAATGTAAAACGAAAAATCAGTGGACGTTAACATCTAAATGAGTATCAAAGTCAGTTTATGAGGGCAATTCATGCAAAATGAAATCTTCGGGTTTCTTTTCTCACGGGCATTTTCCTAACCCTGACAATTCGCGTGGTGCATTTGTTCCATTACTCCAACCATTTGGTATGAATTTCTAAATCTGTGTCTTGTCGGTTTTCAAACCCGTCTCAGGGTCGAAGTTTTGTGAGTTTTTTTGGCAGTAGTTGCGGGACTGTCAGTGGTTCTAGGGTTGGTATTGGATCGAGGTGGAATGGTTCTTTTCGGGCGAGAGAGAGAGATGCCCCGAGTGCGACTTCCTTCAGATTGTTTTGATGAACCCCCATAAGAAGAATTCACAAGGTGTGAAATGCGATTGTGGTGGCCACAGCATCAAAGGTGATCTGTGACCCATCCATCGAGGTCCCCCACCCATCCATCCACGATCGCCCCATTTGACACTTGTGGTATTTTTAAGGGCATTCATCAAAGCAAAAGTCTACTCCACTCAAGTGGCTAACGTAGAACAGCTCAAAGAGCATATTGATGAAGCTTTTGAAATGCATATGAAAACGATTCTTGAATATGGTGAAAGGCTTTACGAAGTTGTCCAAAATTATGGTAGTCATGTTGTGGTTTCCTTTTACGAGCAACTTATGAAACTTCTTGTGAATGCATTTTAAAAGTTTGTCTACGTCATCAAATAATTTCAATGAATTTCACTAAAAATTCAATATTTTATAAAGAAATAGAACCGTTGATAGTTAGGTGGTCCACTCTGTAGTTTCCGATATTTACAAGATATTGTTTACCTCACGCCTTGTACAAATGAATCTCACAATGAAACGTTCGCGAAATCCCTAATTAAAATAAAGTAATTTAGAAATAATATTTATAAATAAATATTTAATTATTTAGGAAATAATTGGATTGGTTGCCCCTATTTCTGATGGCTTTCTACTTTGATTACATAATTGTAATGACGTCTCGGGGGACCCAGTCGAAGGAGGAAGGACCTAATATTTCCTCATTATTTAATTGTAGAAACATGCCAATTTGTATGGGTGATATTTCCATTGATTCATTAATATACCTGTAGCCATTGCCTAGCACTGACATTTGCGACCTCTAAGTCTGCATTTCCGCCCTAGAAAAATTATACAATTAAATCTTCGTTAATTTCCACCATATTTAGTACGTACGGTACAAATTCTTTAGGCATCGATTTTGCGTTGGACACACCTGTTCTAGTCTGATCACCAAAGTTAAGCAACGCAAGCTTGGCAGCTTGGGAAAACAGGGTTCTGCTAATACCCAATAATAGTCTTAATAGTTCAGTGTCTGTGCAGTCTCTGCACTAGAACTATGCAGTGGACCGCGCTCTAATGACCTTGTAGTTGAATTGCTCTAAAGCATCAACGAAACCAACAAAAAATTGTGTCCTAATGGGTAATAATGGGCACCCGACCCTTCCATAGGCGGGAAGAGGGTTAGTAATAAATGTGATGATGACGTTATTGCTTTCAATGTTGGAGTTTCACGTGAGTGTTAAATGAATCATTTTTTTCAAACAATCCGCCCACTGGCACGCATTACGAAGCGGTATTTCATTTTCCTCCAAAATCCCTAAATTGTTTCTACCTGTATATTCATCATCCGTAAAGTTACCCTGCATGCGAAATCAACAGCAAATTTAAATCTTACTGTTGAATTTAAAAGCATCTTTAATTTATACGTCTTAACCCTTACCCCTTTACCATATTTAACGGGGTTGGCGGAAGTGCAGAGAGGTTAGGACGAAAGGAATGGAGATGCTCAGAAATGACCCATGACATACTACCCCCTTTATTCCCCACAATGTGGTGTAGCGGCCGACCACTTTGTCACCTATTACTTTTGTGAAGCATTTTCGTCGCTAATAAGTTGCACCCTTGAAGTGGCCATGCATGGACGTTACTAGATAGAAAGGCGAGCGGCTCTATTGTTTTGGACACGCCAGTTCTCCTCAGTGATCAGACGAGAACTGGTGTGCCCAAGTCAACTAGCCGCTCCCCCATGAATTTCCTGGACGACGTAGCCGTTCAGCTCCCTCAAAAGTGTGTCACTCCCCCTTGCTGTTCAAGGGTAATTATAGATTATCACAGTTCTTTTTTGGATAATTGAAATAAAATAATTACCGTATTTATTCCAATAAACGCCACGCCGTTTATTTATTTAGTGGCGTTTTTGTGGCGGCGCTTATTAGGGGGCGGCGTTTATATAATTTGTGAGCTTTTTGTCGACGATATTGGCAGTCGTCATCATCATACCCTTATCCCGCTTGTGGCAGGGTCGGGTCTGCTGGTCCACTGAACGTCCTCTGAGTGGGGCCACCCAGCCAGGCGTCTGGAAACCCGCAGGAATATTAGCTAAGGCTGTCTGATGCGGTCCATAGAATCAATGGGGATGAGTGAAGTGGAGACAGGCAAGCAGAGTCATGTGTGGTAGGAGGGTCTCCATCAAGTTAAAAGGGAAGTTCTACAGGGTAGTGGTTAGGACAACTATGCTATATATGGATCAGAGGGTTGGGCAGTGAAGAGCCATGTCAATAGAATGCAAGTAGCCAAGATGCCAATGCTGCGGTAATGCGGTACATGAGTGACGTGTCGAGAGCTGATAGAATTAGGAATGAGTATATTCGAGGGAGCCTTGGGGTGGTGGTCATTACCGAAAAAATGAGGGTGAATAGGTTGAGGTGGTATGGACACAATGAGAAGAAGAGATGAGCTCGTTAAGTCCATTTCAGGAATGCAGGTGATCGGAAGCACCCGGGGTAGGGGGAGACCAAAGCAGACGTGGGAGCTGGTTGTCTGTAAAGGTAATGGCAGTGTGTGGGGGTGAGGACCTGGTGGAAGATAGACGGGAGTGGAGGGTTAAAATTCGCAGACCCGATCCTGCCACAGGCGGGATATGGGTATGATGGTGATGTATGTGAGGGTATGCCGGCCTACCCCACTGTTTCTTCCAAAAATATTTTACCACTAGCGAAAAAACGATGCGGCAATTATTGGAGGGCAGCGTTTATTACTTTTTTGGCCCTGATTGTGCGGCGCTTAATAGAGGGCGGCTATTATTGGAATAAATACGGTAGTGGCAAAACTTGTGGTTCCTGAAATGTCGATTAATTTCTGTTTGTAATTTGATATCATCTTCACCTGATTGTAATTCACTTTCAGTTATAGAGATATATCAATTAAAGATATTTTTATTACAAGGTAGTTAAGGAAGAAGTTTTCTATGTATATACAGTAGATATTACATTTGACGTCAATAATGATTACGTATTTCAAGGATACGCCCTTTAGATCCGGCCTGAGTTCTTCGCGATACGTGAACACCCAAAGTGAAACAAAAACTTTGCTACAGGAGGCTTGTTGTCTAAATACTTCTAAGGACTCCAAAATAACCTTGCCTAGGAACTTTTTTCTGCTTTCAAAATTTTTTATGAATGCAGATTTGGGTTTGTGAGTTCACACATATTTATGATTATTATTCATATGTCATTAAGCGTTATAAAGACTTATTGCAGTTCCCTAAAACTACTTCCTCTTTAGAATCTCTTTCAAGCACTCTGCTACGCCCTAATTTCCAAAAAAAAAAACGCTTTGGGTAATCGTGGCTTATTTTAGTCCCTGTTCTAAGTGGATGCTTTGTTTTTTGCTAGAAGGTGACATCATCATAATATCCTTATCCCGCCTGTGGCAGGGTTGGGTCTGCGGGTTCTCGCCCTCCACTATCGTCAATCACCCATCAGGTCGCCGCCCACCCCACACACTACCATATCCTTACGAACAGCCTGTCTACACTTCTGCTTTGGTCTCCCCGTGCCCCGGGTGGTTCTAACCACCTTCACTCCTGTAATGGACCTAACGAGCTCCTCAATCCATTCTCATTCATCTTTTATCGATATACTGTACTCGCTCCTAAGGTGCCCTTACAGTACATCAGAGGTGTCAAACTCATCTCAGCAATGGGCTGGTTTCTCAGACATATTTTGAATATTTTCCTGTTCTTGGCTCAGACCGAATTAGGGATCCAATTGCAGTTAATGTTCTGAACTAGAAGGGCAACTGTTGGACTGGCAGTATAGAAATGGGGCCTAGCAATTTAAAAATGCCACATCGAATGCGCCCCATTGAGGCACTGAGGGAGGAGCAGTTGCTGCATTGCTCCCCCTTTGGACCCGCCACTGATTTGTGGTTTACTTGACTCCAGGGGAAAAAGAACAATTACTCCGTTTGCCCGTCTGTTGACGTCCGTTCTTTTCGTTCTGTGGCGTTCACGAATATCTCGCCCTGCTGTAGGCAACGTCTATGAATGTGTGGGGTGGGCGTTAAAATAACATGTCGCTCCTTTGTAGCTTTTTTACGAGAGTGACGTTGGCCACCACAGAGAAGCTGATTCCCCATGTGTTTCTATGTTACACAAATGGGTTGGGGAGTAAGCCAAGCAGCCATAACAGGCCGGACCCTTAAGAGTCTGCTCGCGGGAGAGGAGGAGGAGGAGGAGGAGGCGGCGGCAGGTGTAGAGCAGAACCCAACGTTCTCTACCAACTACCCATGTTGGTGGTGAACTTCAGGCAACTCATAAGAACTGTTGTGTCCAGCGCAACGTTCCCCCACACAGTGATGTGTATCTGCAAAAGCAACTCCTAACCCATTTCCATCCTATGGCAGGGTGGGGTACCCATCTTGTCCCTCTGAATGGACACAAGGGTGATATGTTTGACAGTGTTTTTCCGGCAGCCAGTTGTCGACCAAAGCTGGAATTCCTATATTTATTTATCGTCGGTGTACTCTTCGTTGGGGCACTCCACCGACGTCGAGGGGGGGGCGAGCTTCTACACTTTGGAATTTTGCCCCATCGACCACCACGTGATGCCTCGGTTTTACTTCTTATCCGAAGGAAGGATTACTCGGGGCTTCACCTCGCCCCAAAGAAGCCAACCCACCTCGAGATACTACCGACCCTGGAAGCACTGCCGCAGTGAATCGAGCACGCTTATCGAGGACGTTATCCTTTTCGAGGGGGAAACTCATATTAGTCATCACTGGTGGCCTTGTTATTCATCTGCCAATCTTTTGAAGCTTTTCTGTTAATATCGCTAATAGATCCACCCGTGACATTGCCATGCATTCATCTGGTGCGATATGGTTTAGCCCAGTGTTCCGCAACCGGTGGTCCGAGGACGCCTTTGGGTCCTTGGGTTTGGCCTCGGGGGTCTTATGTCGTATTTTTAATATGTTTACATTCCTATATAGTTAAATAAATTTTGAGGAAAAGGTTAAATTTTGGAAAGAATAGTTTTAACAACAACTTCTATCACGGCGGAGGGGGGGGGGTCCGCACAACGACACACTTTCAGAGGTCCGCGATACCAGAAAGGTTGCGGAATACTGTTTTACCCATGATAGGTTTAATGGGCTACTGTGGTTGATGTGTTTTCTATTTGTTACTCTCCATATTATTACTGCAATCTCATGACAGGGCATGGGATCTCTGCAATAGGAACCTGTCTCGGTGGCTCAGTTCTGCCGTAGATTACGTTTGTGTCCCTGGATCCATCGTTGCACAGTTCGACCCGGCGGAGGCCTCGTGTGGCTTCTTTTGAGCTAGAGGGAACACCGGGAAGTCCCATGTGCTTCGAATTGCTGTGAATCGTACCCACTGACGCCAAGAATATGTTGACTTCTCAGAGGGGCTTTTGCCTTCTGCTCACCAGAAGTGGAAGTCTGGTGGACTACTAATTAATCAATGACGCACTTGGCTTTTGAGTTCATGGCTTTCAAGTTCAATCCTGGCCTACGTCAGTATTGTTTTTGACGAGAAACAAACTTAATGTGTACAAGCCTTCCTACAGTCCAATCCTTTGTCAGAATCTTGGCAAAGCAATCTTGATAAATGCAATCTTGGTCTTACAAGCATGCCCCATGCTAGACATACATTTTGGAGACTTCGAACCTTTGTAACGTCACGGCTACCCTAATGATGAACCCCCAAAACAGTTTTATGAAACTGAATAATTTTGAGTACACATGATTGGCACACCCGGGCAACTGCCTGCTTTGCCTGTGTTTAAGGCCGGCCCCGACAAAACGATTCCATGGGCTTTAAGAGCCTAATGCAAAAATAATATTTAGTAAACCAATGGGGTTGAATGAGGACGCATTTTATTGGTAACAAAATTAGTTTAGAAAGAGGTTTTTAGTGACCGTCTGCCACCATTCTTAAGCTAGATTTGCCTACTGGAGCATTCGTAGACGTTTCGGTGCCGATTAGTTGATAAAACCCGTTTTCAACACCTCAGCCGGTAGCATACTTACCTCTTGACCTCGTAGTATGGTTTGTTACTAGCATGAGTGGAAAGATGTCACCTGCAAGTAGATAAACCTTAAATATTCCGTTCTTTCAAATTTATTTATTACGCTTCTAAATTTTGTTCCCTATCAGCATTTCTTGCCCAAGGCTGTGGCAATGTGTCTTTTTTTGGAATTCTGTACTGTACCTAAAGTCTACAGTCTGTAGAAAGAAAGCGAAGGCTACAGTGGTTGTAAACCCATCTAAATATTTCTTTTGTTTCGTTGGTATTTTAGGGCCATTCATTTACAAGGTCATTAGAGTCCCTCCACGGCGTAGATCTAGTGCAGAGACTGCACGGACACTACACTAATGTGGTGACTATCGGGTACTAGCTGGGGTTGCGTTGCTTAACTTCAGTGATCAGACGACAACGGGTGTGTCCAACGCAATAAGCCGTTCCCTCAAAATATTGCACGCCTGACTATATCCACCTGAGAGTTTCAGACGACACTATCGGATTTTGAGCAATTCCTTTCGATCCGCATTGGTTATGGCGAAAGTAGCTGGCGCCTGTGTAGCAATGCCATTTCCACTACAGGTGCTCAGAAATCTCGAGACGGCGGGCATACGTGTAATATTCCCACAGCCATTGGCGCATCGGTTCAATGTTTTTGGCAGGATGGGATGACCACCAAAACGCAATGAACTTGAGAACGGTTTTACCATTCTCGAGCGTTTTTAAACGCTCTTCTTGTTGAGACCTAGGTTTGTCACTTTGTATACAAATTAAGAGATAGTTTTGAATTTGTCATGAATTGGGAGAATTCTATTAGCTGGCAAGTAAAACTTGTGGGGTGATGGACCGGGGAATATAACCCCATTATCCTACCCAGTCTCATTGGTCAAGATTCATTACAAATATTGCACCAATGTCTCCACCAAATCGTGAAGTTGCAAACATTATTAGCATTCACAAACTTTTTCCAAACCCAGTAGAGTTCTGGCTTTTATCAAGGGATGTGGTTGTGTGTGGGGTGGATGTGGACCTATTTCTAATTGAATACACCGCAAGCAGCCCTGTTAGGTCAAATTGGCAGTGGGGAGAATAACTCTCATTCCCGAGTTTTAAATCATTGAAAATCGCAAGGAACCTAAGGCATAGGATCATATCTGCCATTCACTTCCTACCTGTACGTTATCCCCCCCCCCCCCGCAGAGCATTCCATTGCCGAATGGTCCTTAGGGTATATGACCGTGTCCTGATCTCCTTCAATTTAAATGGATGATCATTTCCTTCCCTATAGTCTGCCAGGGATAAACTGCCACCCGGTGGGCCACCATACCACATTCTCAATAGTCTGTTAAGATAAGCGAGAGTGGAGGGTTAGAACCTACAGACCTGACTTGGGAAAATTTCTGTTAGTTGCCGCGTAAAAATTGTGGTATGATGCCCGGAACTGAAGTTAGCCCATAACCTCTTCTCGTTGACCCCGATTCGTTGTGATGTTGTCTCCACCAAAACATGTTGAGGTTGCCAACGGTTTGCAACCATTCACAAACTTTTTCCACACCCAGTGGTAATCTGGCTTTAGCAGTGATTTTGTAAAGAAATTAGGGTGCAATATAAAATTGATGTGAACTGTAATGACTCCTCCTGATTTCACCTTATAGTATCCGTAATTTAATACCGTAACTATTCCCCAGTTAACTCTAGCATCCTTTCACTAATTTCGGGGCTGATAGTTTTGGTTGTAATATGTTTTGTAGAATAATAATGTTGATGGCTGAAAATGTATCCGATGGACCGAGTCGAAAGTGTTTGGTATACACATGTTGTTACCCCTTCTTTTATTTTAGGTTAAACACCTTATTGCAAATGTATAGTAGTTTTTTTCCTCATTGAAAGGAAGAATCCATGACATTTTAACTTTTTTATTTTGATCCTTGACTTATATTTTATGTGGCGAGCAATTGTAAATGAAGGGTTAACAAGACAAGACACCATTTTTTTGTATAAAAAACATAGTCGAAATTAACGGTGGGAAATCCGGAAATCCTTGGTTTTAAAAATGAAGCTATGGAAAACATTTCACAATTGGATTGTTGTGATAAATAATGAATGTAGGTACAGTAATCGTTGGATGTCATTTTCGGGTAAAAAAAAAAGGGAATATCTAATCAGCAAGTATTGTAATATTTTTGCTTGTGTCACAGTGGCGAAGGGTTGGATAGTCACTTTCACTAAATTACCAATTTTAATAAAAAAACAAGTAACAATGAGATTCAGTGTGGTTATACAATTTGGCAAACTAAAGGTGATGACAGCATCATATAAATGAACAGGAAGTTCTCTGGTATATCAAAGCAATTTTGTTAAGAGGGGTTTCTATGCATTATTGGGACCTCGCATGGTGACGGGGAACGGAACGACAGGGGGCTCTAATGACCTTGTAGTTGAAGGGCCCTAAACAGCAACAAACAAACAACGGAACGACAGGTACCCATTTCCTTCAAAAACTACTTCAGAAACATAATTTCCTAAAATGGGGAATTCGCTAAAGTTACTTCAGAAACATAATCCCCATTATTCACGCTATAACAGTGTTGCAGAAGTTATTTACAAAGAAAAAGCCAGGGGCGAATCTAGAGGCGAATGGGAGGGCACTTCGCTAGCAATTACAATAGGTCCTCTACTGCCCCTTAGACAATGTCCCATCGTCAGTGGTTTAGCTAACTACAGCTTGGACTGCAACTTGGTTACACTAACGGTTTGGGGTGTAAGGCAAGCAGCCATAACA
>JAAFCE010008833.1:10144317-10154818 GCA_013389805.1 Trigoniulus corallinus
GCAACTTGGCCGCACAAGAAGTAATGGGGATAAGAGGGGAGCAATTGCTGCATTGCTCCCCCCTCTGGATCCGCCCCTGGAAAAAGCTGATGTATTTCCATTGCTATTTTGTGCTTAACGTTTGAAATACGTCACTGTTGTAAATGGGTTTAAAAGTATGACTTTCACCATTTGCATTGTTACTATAGATGCTTGCCGTCCTAAATTGAGGGCAGGTGAAATCAAAAAGTAGGGGTTAGTGGTATATTCAACGTAGAAACAACTTTTTATGTTCCTTTCGGCGTTTTTTACTTATGTTGTGTGACCGATTTAATATGTAGTTGATTTCTTGCCCGGTTTGCAATTCAAATGAATTCCTGTAGTTGTAAATTTGGTGGTATACGATGTCGCACACTTGTAGCAAAACTTCCGCTTTACCGAAAATGCAGCTCGGTTGCCATCCTTTCCACCGCATAGGCAGTTAACTAACTACCTCCAATCCATTTTTGTGCACCTCTCACCGTGTGATATTTATTTCCTTGATACTGTACTGTTAAGGGCTCAAAAGAAGTGGAGGTTAGGCAGAAGAGCTGGTCAGATTAGTGATTGTCAAACTTATCCCAAAGACCCCTTTGACCCGTAAAAGTCCAGAGATTAGCAATCTTCATATTAAATACTTTTTAAATCCGAGATAATTCTTAATTGAAAGCTAGAAATGCATTTATTGGGTTATATCCTATTTCAGGGGTGGGGGAACCTATTTCTACTGGCGTGCCAAAAATGTAAAAAGTTGTCTTTCTTGACTTACCAACGTGCCAGATAGTTTGCTACAGGAGTACGTAGTAGGGTACCCTTACTTCCGGTTTGTTACAGGAAATTCCATTAATCGTTTGGCTTCACAGATGTCTCGTGCCAGCAAAATTGTTTTGCGTGCCATAGGTTCGCCACCCCTCTCCTATTTCATATTATACTTTCGGAATACTAAAAGGTAAATTTCTAACTTACCCCTCTAGCGGCGCCCTAACGTCCTAAGCGGAGTCCGATGGGGTAGATAGGTTGGAGGTCGACAACTTAGGCTTCCGTTGGAGCACTTCTTCATATTATGAGGTAAATTACCACCCTCATGGTCGACCACCTACACCTGGGGATTTCACCAATCTGCGCCTATATTCAATGTAAAAAGGAAAGGATTTTCTCAAACTACAGTTTAGGCATCATCCACATCTAGGGGCGGATTTAGGAATTTGTCGGGGGAGCGGCTTATTGCTTGGGACACACCAGTTCTTGTCTGATCACTGAAGTTAAGCAACGCAACCCCAGCTAGTACTAACATGGGCGGCCGCTTGGGAAAACTGGGTAACGTTAATACCCAACAATCGTTGCATTAGTGTAGTGTCTGAGCAGTCTTTGCATTAAAACTATACAGTGGACGGGGCTGTAATGAACTTGTACTTAATGGGCCCTAAAACATCACAAAAAACAAAAAACCTAGACACATGCCAGATTGATTCAGGGGCTGTCTGGGAATGTAACAGTTTTTATCTAACTAACGTGGCAAATGCTCTGTCAGGGCATCGTTGTTAATCTTTATTTGACAGTCGCGTTCCATTTTCCGCTAAATTAATCGATCATTTAACAGGTTGAGCAACCCCTTGACTCTTGTCATGTGATATTTTATGCTTTCAGGGAGCCTGTACTGACAAATGGCTTGGAACCGTGGTGACAGTTGACTAGGTAGTAGTAGACCTTGAAGATTTCACGTGTTAGTGATTGTGTCAAATCATCCCACAGTCTAAAATAATTGTTAATTCAGAACTGGGGAAAGCAGTTTTGAAATCTTGGGTAGACAGTGATCTGCACGTCCCCATGATAGACAGGCATCTTTACCATCACAGTGTCGCCAAGATAGACAGATAACCTTTAAGAAATGTTTTTGAGTCTATTTTTACACGTTGGTTAGAGGGCAGAAAAACTTTTGAACCTCATTCGAATCATGTAAAAAACCACTATTGACGTTTTTGACAGTGGAGGGGAAACATAAGTTGACCTAAATTGGAACATGAGTTGCGGTTCGGAGTTGAAATTTACATATGATGTGGGAGTTGCAAACGAGACTGGTCCTAAGAAAACTCTCCTAACCCCTATACATCTAGACTACCAAAATCAGTATGAGCCACGAGTTAAAATCGCCTCTATAAATAGTAAGTTGAATTAATTCAAAGCTTTTGATACCTTTCATCATGTTAACTATTCCTATAAACATTCAAATGCTTCCATTTGGATGCGGGTCTCTAATGACCTTGTAGTTGACGGGACCTTAAACTCTAACAAACAACAACAAAAATCCATTTGGATTGTTCGTCTGAATTCAGCTGCATGCGTTTTCTGACTTGAATCATGTGCTTTTTTTAAATTCAGCAAAGAGCCAGGACAATATTGGTGGATAATGAACATCACCAAGTGTGAATAAGCTTCTACAGCCTACAGTCAGGATTCCACCAGCTGCAAAAACCATTTTCAAATGCTAAAACAGTTCATAGATTTGATGCCTTTTTGGCAGAAAGGTCACACTCACGAACAAAACGTGTTCATAAGTAATTTGTTGATGTTCAAGCCATTGTGGGCGCATCACACGTTTGCTGCTTTTCGGCTTTACAGGTGGTTTGCTATCCTCATTCTGTCCTCATCTCTGCCACTGGACGTCCTGATTATTTTGGTTAGGTTGAACTTAATACACTGTTTGTTCCATTCTGAGATTGATTTCCCTACCTTATTGAATGAGCTCAATTCCCGGGTCCTAGGTAGAGATACCCGTTCAACTGGGTTTTTGTCACTATCCCAGGGAGCAGCGAATTGCGTTGGACATACCAGTTCTCGTTTGATCATTGAAGTTAAGCAGCGCAACTCCAGCTAGTACTGACATGGGTGGCCGCTTGGGAAAACTGGGTACTGCTAATACCCAAAAATCATCGCATTAGTGTACTGTCTGAGCAGTCTCTGCATGAGAACTATGCTGTAGACGGGGCCCTAATGACCTTGTAGTTGAAGGGTCCTAAAACACAAACAAAAAACGCCACTATCCCAGGCGTGAAATTAGCAATTCAGAAAGGCAAGTAGATTTTAACAATAATTGTTTGTCCATCGACAACCTCTTGCCAGGCAATTCGTTTCCTTGACTGGCTACTCTTCGCCTCGTTACTGACTGTTAGTCCATGTCGTCTCCCTTATCGTTCCCCTTCTCTCTTAACCTGCGACCACCCTCCCTTAGGCTTGTACTGTGATTGGCGACACCCCGAACTCCTCATGGTATTTTTGAACTGCCCAGCACTCTGACCTGTACAGCATGGCTGCTCTAACCATAGACCTATAAAACTTTCCCTGAAGTTTCTCTGGGATTCTCCGATCGTACAAAAACCCACTTGCCGATCTCCACTTTGTCCGCCCTACACTGATCCTAATTTCTAATTCTAATTGAATACACTGCAAGCAGCCCTGATAGGTCAAATTGGCAGTGGAGAGAATGACTTCCATTCTTAATTTATAACCCATTGAACCCCCAAGGAACCTGAAGCATAACATCTATTCTGCCAAATATTGAATACCTGCTATAATGGCACGTTCTTGCAGAAACTTCCTCACTGAGAGAATTCCATTGCCGAATGACCCTTGGAAGAAAACACGAGTAATATGAGTCTGTTCGTGCCCCGACCTCCTTCAGTTTGAAAGGATGATCCTTTCTCCCCTATTGTCTGCCAGGGATAAGCTGCCCCTAGGAGTACCCTCGTACCCTAATTTCAAAAGTCTGTGAAAAAGCTTAATGGTGTCAGAAACCCACCTCTGACGTAGTGAGTCCCACCCTAATTGTGTGATCATGTCTGACACGCACAATTCTTGCAGCCCTCCTTTGGATCATTTAAATTTCCCAAGATAAAACCCTACATAAAGGGAAACCAAATTGATCTACAGTACTCCACTATTGGCAGTACCAGTGAAAAATAGGCTATTTCTTTTACTTCCTTTGTACTGTCCCCCTACACTCTTCTAACCAAATGGAAGGCACGCCCAGCCTTCCCAACCAATTCCTTCTACAGACGGTTGGTGGAGATGCCATTTGCTATACAGATACGACATCTATTTGTAGGACAACCATCATCTTACCCGTATCCCACCCACGCGCGGATCCAGGGTGGGGTTTTTGGGGTTGCAACCCCCTATGCACATATAAACTTATTCGCATAATATATGCGAACTTTAGCTCAACCCCCCCCCCTCTATTAGCTCCACCCCCCGACGTAAATCCTGGATCCGCCACTGATCCCACCCATGGCTGGTTGGGTCTGACAATTTTGTTCCTCCATTCATTCTATTTTGAGCTAGAGCCCCCAATTCGTAGGACAATACGAAGGGAAAATGAAAAATAAGTGGGAGCGTTTGTGAATTGGACAACTTGAAGGTGCACATTGTTTAAAACCGATAACAAAATTTTAACTAAGTTTGAAATACATCTTACATGGATAGGCCTAAGCAATGTGTGGGACGATTAGGGATATGGTGAGCAATCGGAGGGGATGGAGAGTCAGATCTTGCAGACCCTATTCCAGTGGCGGATCCAGGATTTTTGTCAGGAGGGGGTTGCAGGGGGAGGTTGAGCCATAGCCAGCGATTGGAAACGCAATTTTCATTTGTCAGTGTCAATGTCGACCCAAAATTTGGGGGGGGTTGCAACCCTAAACCCCCGCCCTTGGATCCGCGCCTGCTATTCCGCCGTGGAATCCTGGGAAAACTACAGGATAACAATATTTCGAAAAATTTCTTTGGACTTCTCTTGATAAAATTCCCAGCAATATCCTGCGTGCGACATTTTTGCCATGCCGGCTGCTAACCTAATACTGATGGGTGAGCTCCTTACTTCACATACTTGCCGTTCTACACGTATATTCCACTTTACGAAGATATCGTACACACGGGCATGAGCCTAGCTCCTGTTGCATTGTAGCTATTGTGCAAAAGGTCAGACACCACGCAATATTATTACCAACAAAGCATTAATTTACCTGCCAAAAATTTCTATTTTGGTTGTGTAATGCGGTGCTGGAACAGTGGGGTAGGCCGGCATCCCCCCACAGACAATTCAGCCAATATTTCCTGCGAGCTCCAGGCGCCCGGCTGGGGTGCCCCCAGTCAGAGCATGTTCATTGGACCCGCAGACCCGACCCTGCCACTAGCGGGATAAGGGTATGATGATGATGAAGATATCATACACACCTTACGGATCTACGTCTTTCCATCATACGGAAGGCGCGCTTGAGCTCACTTTCTCTTTACCTAAAAGAAGCCACTCACCTTCAGGAGCGGCGAATTGCGTTGGGCACACCAGTTCTCGTTTGATCATTGAAGTTAAGAAACGCACCCCGAAATAGTACTGACATGGGTGGTCGCTTAGGAAAACTGGGGAATGATTTTGCTTTTGCCTATATTTATTCTTCAATATTTATTTGGCTATTGCCTTTTTATTCTTATTACTTTTAGTGAATTTTTGCCCTGATTTATTGCTATCATTGTGGGATGGCCATTTACACCCCCACCATGGTGATTGTCATTCTGGGTCCTAATGACCTTTGTAGTCGATGGGCCCTAAAACACACAAACAATCATAATCAGGAAAACTGGGTACTGCTAATAACCAAAAATCGTCGAATTAGTATAGTGTCTGTGCAGTGTCTGCATTGCAACTGTGCAGTGGACGGGGCTCTAATGACCTTTTATTTAAACGCCCTAAAAACGCCAACAAAACAAAAAAACCACTCACCTTCTAGGCTCGAACCTTTAACAACGAATACATGCCTACCTCTGTGGCACTGAGACAGATGAAATAGTCGCATTGTTCAATATTTCAGAATTTTTTTAGACCTTGTATGTGTTAGTTTACCAAATTTTGGACATCCATATAATTGGCAACACAATTCTTAAGTAGTCCATAAGTATGAATATGATGACTGCCTTGAATAGAAGAAGGACAGTTATGGTGTTTGTTTAAAAAAATAATAGTTGATGAGCATATTTTGGAAGGTCCACTTCTGTTCCCCTTTGCCTCCTACTCAATGTTTCAAAATCCTCGTAAAATATTTTTAATTTGGCTGTTCTTAATTTTTTTTATGGAATAAATTTTGTTTTACAATTTTCATTGTTTACGTGCACAGCTTTGACATAGTGAAGCTAAATATGGCATTTTAGTGCTATAGCTCTAATATTGTGAGAAATGTAAAAATTGCCGAAATTACATTTCAAATTGAATATTAATTGAGGTCATTTGCAAAATAAGACAATGTCAGCATGTTGAATGCAAGTGCGATTATAAAAAAAAAATAGGAAGGACATAGCCTCTACAATAGCCGTATTTTTTGTCTTATTTACACCAGACAAAAATAGTCTGATGAATTAATTACTCGCAGGAAGTGGGGAGGGGGAACCGGTAATTACATCTCTGTATCGTAGTCATTACCATTGGAGTGTTAATAATTGCTATCGGATTCCAGCCATTATATGATGCTTTTTGATTAAACTTGTCGAAATTGACCTCTAATTTGATTGATAATGTTTTGTAACTTACGCTGTCCAAAATACAGATACTGATAGGTAACTTTAAGCACTAGATAAAAATTGATAATAATATGTGATAAAAACCTCAAATGCACCTCGTTAATTGAACCAAACGGGGGTGAGGCCATCCGAATTAAGCAATCATTTGGATTAATGAAGGAAGCCAGGTTGGAAAGTTAGCATTTTGACTTCAAAACAACTTTACCTGTTTTAGTGCGAGATTGGACAGGAATTGACGTCCATGGACAGGTTACAAAAAGGGCCCAAGGGCATTAAGGAGACATAAACTAGGAAGAGATGAATATGAGATTTCTATAAAATGAAGGAAACGGATATATTGCGTTGGACACACCAGGTATCTGATCACTGAAGTTAAGCAACGCAGCTCCAGCTAGAACTAACATGGTGGCCGCATGGGAAAACTGGGTTCTGCTAATACCCAAAAATCGTCGTATTAGTGTAGTGTCTGTGCAGTATCTGCATAAGAACTATGCAAGAGACTGCACAGACACTACATAGTGCATCAGAACTATGCTGTGGACGGGGTTCTAATGACCTTTGTAGTTGAAGGGCCCTAAGACACCAACAACTCACTCTAGTACTAACATGGGTGGCCGCTTGGGAAAACTGGGTACCGCTAATACTCAAAAACCGTTGCATCAGTATAGTGTCTGTGCAGTCTCTGCATTAAAACTACACAGCGGACGGGGCTCTAACGACCGTTGTAGTTGAAGGGCCCCAAAATACCAAACAAAAAACTATAATTTAAAATTTTAGAAGTACTGTATTGCTTTGCGTTGTTTTGACTCCTTGTTGTTCCTCTGCTGCTCTTGGTACTCTGCAAAACTGAAATAAGAGTGATCCGTCTCTTTATTGCATATAAGCATCAGATATCGAAAATCGATTGTTAATGTTATGTAACATTCAAAGAAAGTCATCAATACCAGCACTTGATTTCCTTTTCTTTGCCACCAACAGGGCCGGTCCGTCCATAGCTTCAAAGTGTGCAAACAACGCGGGCGGCCGCTCTTATGGGGCAGCCTTCTCAAACTTAAAAGTAACATGAAACTTTTAATGCTTTGATGCTTCTCGAAAGAATCCCGCCTCGGTGGCACAGTGGGTAGTATACTCATTAACTACGTCAGTGGTTCTTGGTTCGACACTGGAGGTGGGTTGGCTTCTTTCGGGCTAGAGAGATGCCCCCAGTGCGAATTCCTTCAGATAAGAAGTAAAACTGAGGCTCCGTGTGGTGTACGATGGCATCGGCACGTAAAAGAACCTTATCAATGGGTAGATGAGGCAAAATTTCCAGGTGTAGGGGCTCGCTGCCTCGCATCGGCAGAATGCCGAAATGCACAGTAGACCGACGACAAATAAGCATAGGGGGTTGGAGCTTTTGTCTGCAATCGCCTGCAATTGCAATTGCATCGCCTGCAATTGCATTGGCGCTTCAGGAAAGAAAGGCAATTCTTTCCATCTGCTGGTTGGAGGCGGCTTATTGCCTTGGACACACCAGTTCTCGTCTAGTCACTAACGTTAAGCAACGCAATCCCAGCTAGTACTGCTAAGGGCGGCCACTTGGGAAAACTGGGTGCTGCTAATGCCCAAAAATCGTCGCATTAGTGTAGTGTTTGTGCAGTCTCTGCATTAGAACTACGCAATGGACGGGGCTTTAATGATCTTGTAGTTGAAGGGCCCTAAAACACCAACGAACAACAATCCATCATTGCACGCGTAATTGCAACACCCATAATTGCACGCGGGCGGCCGA
Source organism: Trigoniulus corallinus (assembly GCA_013389805.1). Taxonomy (NCBI): domain Eukaryota; kingdom Metazoa; phylum Arthropoda; class Diplopoda; order Spirobolida; family Trigoniulidae; genus Trigoniulus; species Trigoniulus corallinus. The sequence continues at coordinate 10,152,668 of JAAFCE010008833.1, forward strand.
ACCTATAGAACCGGCCCTGGCCACCAATCCGTGATTTTTGCCCGGTCTTTCTTACTTCAAACGGTTGCCCAAGGCAAACACTTTCATTGTATATTTATTAACTAATAACTTCCTGAGAAATTCCGCTAAAGTACCTTAGTCTACTGTGCCCAATGTAAGCGTTACATCAAATTTAGCACCTCTACAATTGCTATAGCCGTTTCGTTTTAGGGACGCCCGATACAGGAGCCAGTTTCAGCGGTTCAGAACTTGCAGGTTCTATCTCGTGGGTCCCACTCGTTGGCTCACGGTTATGGGCTCCACTTCTGTGCACATTTTCCTTGAGATTGAGGAGGGGGGCAAGGACCATTGGAAGAAATTGCACAGGCTAATTAATTTTCTGCTCATCTGGCACGCCCGAAATAAACGTATTACTTAAGCGCACTTCTCCAGTGTTCAGAGGTAAGAAAAATCAGAGGAACTTTGGTCTTAAATTCCACAGTTGAAAATTTTCAACTCATGAGTAAAGCACTGCAGGGTTTCGTCCCAGGCCCTTCAATTACAACGGTCATTAGAAGCCTGTCCACTGCATAGTTCTATTGTAGGGAGTGGCGAATTGCGTTGGACACACCAGTTCTCGTCCGATCATTGAAGTTAAGAAACGCAACTCCAGTTACTACTGACATGGGTGGTCGCATTAGTGTAGTGTCTGTGCAGTCTCTGCATAAGAACTACACTGTGGACGGGGCTCTAATGACCTTGTAGTTGAAGGGCCCTAAAGCACCAACAACAAACAGTAGTTCTAATGCAGAGTCTGCACGGACACTACGCTGTTGCAAAGATTGTTAGGTATTAGCAGTACCCAGTGTTCCCAAAACGGTCACTCATGCTAGTACTATCTGAAGTTAAGTGGCGTTCAATCGGCCACCTGTCCAACAATTGGACAATTTGGTACCTGATCCTACATTGGCTAGAATGGGAGTAAGGAAAGATTGTATAAGGTGACGTGTGGTACGCATAATGTACTGAGTAATTGTAGGAATGATTTGACAGTTGAGCAATCAAATTTGACCCTGCCATATAAGGAACCGAACATGACAATAACAATGATGAAGTGAAACTGGCGTATAAACGTATTAGGACAGTATAGGCATGTTTGCGGTGTCGGGCCTTGTTTGTTATCAGGAAAGAATGTGTTAACTGTCGTTTTAGCACGTTTCTGTTAATGAACATTATCTAATGTTTTCATTATATAATTGCCGAAACAAAACCATTTTTGACAAATACGCTTCACACATTACTTGATACGCTTAGGTGTATGTGGTCTGCATTCCTTTTATAACTCACCCTAACATGCTTGTGTTTGATTTGTAATCTCAAGGATTTTTGTTGTTTTGTTGATGGCAACAATCAAAAATAATTTATTTCACATATGCTTTAGCATGTCTCGGGTATATTTAGAAAGTGGCTGTTTTCCCCGTGATAGTTTAACTGATATTGCACTTAGCTTCTTGAGATAAACACAAAAGTTCGCTCTTTACCGTGGCCAGCTTTTCCTTTCTCGTGAGCGACAGAGAAATGAGGCCCATTTTATGGAATGAGAAGTAAACACTGACACTGCATTACTTTCGGCATAAGACTAACTCTATACGCTGTGGATTACTGGATTACTGTAGTTTGTGGGTTGGGGAGTAACCCAGGCAGCCAAAACAGGATGAACCCCTAGGAGGCTGCCCGCGGGAGATGAGGAGGAAGGTGAAAGGACAAAGGAGAGTGTTAATTTGCAGCACCCAACGTTCTTTACCAACCACCCTTGTTGGTATTGACGTGGGCTTGCGCTGCTTAACTTCAGTGATCTCACGGGAAGTGGTGTGTCCAACGCAACTTGGGTCAAGCTGAGCAACAAATTAGACCTTATGAAAATCTGCGAAAGTGGACCACTACTATTAAAATGGGTAACAGCTGAAAAACGAATGAGGAATTGTTTCTTTAACGACGACTGTTTGACCGTGGTGAGGATGGCCAAAGATTTACAAATTTGCCCAACGTTTCCAACCTTGCCCAACGATTCCAACCTTGCCCAGCGATTCCAACTCTGCCCAGCGATTCCAACTCTGCCCAGCGATTCCAACTCTGCCCAGCGTTTCCAACTCTGCCCAGCGTTTCCAACTC
>JAAFCE010008833.1:10154828-10194492 GCA_013389805.1 Trigoniulus corallinus
GTTTCCAACTCTGCCCAGCGTTTCCAACTCTGCCCAGCGTTTCCAACAAGTTTGCGATAACAAGTTTCCAGGGCAAAGTTGGGATATCAACTTCATAAAATACCGGTAATTGTAGATATTCTTATAAAACAGACTGATTGATTTTATTAATTTAAATTTTTAAATAACTATTTCACTGTCCTGTCAATGAACCGCGTGCAACTTGTTAGTCCTCTGTGGGGCGGATAGTGCCTTGTCGACTAATTTAACCCTGTGGAAAAAGTAGGGAGGATCTTGAGTTTGATGCTTGCTACTCAGCTTCGATAGAAGCTTTATTTCTACTCGGCAAGCATCATGATGTGTACAGGGTAATCATTCTGGGGCAGATCCAGGGGGGTCAATGCAGCAGTGGCTCCCCCTCAGTGCCTCAAAGGGGCATATATTTCAACTGATACGTGATTCAACTTTGCAACTGATGAGGCATTTTTGTATTGCTATTCCCATTTCTATAATGCCAGTCTAACAGTTGCAATCCATTCTGCAGTTGGCTTAACCACCGAAGATTGGACAATTGTCTAAGGGGCAGTAGAGGACCTATTGTAATTGATGGCTAGAATTATATTAAGGGATTCTGAATATTTAAAAATATTTCGGACGCCCTTTTTTGAAGTGCTTTCCTTCCCACCCCCTGATCCACCACTGTAAAGCCCGCTTCACAATAACATCGGGAAAGAGAACGGCATCGGCCGGGAAAGTTGAAAAAAATTCAACTTTCCCGTTAAACGTAAGCCGTTTGACCAATAGGAGCGCACCTCCACCACATGACGTACCCGTCGCCCCTTCACTCTGCACAAAATACGTTTTACGTTGCCGTTCCCGTTGCTGTTGTGAAGCCCGCTTAAGCATTCCGTAATAACGGGCCATGCCCCTCGTCCTGACTGTGTCATTGAAAATAGAGAGGCTTTGTTTAATAATAATGTATCCCACATCATATTAAATACAAATGAATATGAATATGTAATCCTTTGTGACGGATACCTTGCTGGCGAGATCTTTTCATGCTAGATCCATATGCCCAGATCTTCACCAGCACCCCAGCAACACCTTTGCCTTTCGCACCCATTCCAGCCGCTCCACCCCAGAACCCACCACCCCCAGAACCTCTTACAATGTGGGGGTTCCCCAACCCCTTCTGCAGTGATCCAGTGCTGGGCAGACCAGTATCACATGCCTGACGTCCTCCACCTGATCCCTGCACAATCCACAGCCCTCCTCTCCACCTGTGATCTTTGCCATCCTCTGTTTCGTCTCCAGTGACCCAGCTCTTGCCCGAAACAGAAGTGAGCTCTCCCACGTATTGTCGTAGATTACCTCCCTCCCGAAGTGCTATGTACAGTATCCCGATCCTGTTGATCTCAAAATCACTGGATGTAGGACCTCGTCCCTCTCCTCAACTAGTAAATTGCATTCGTAGCTGACTTACACAATAATGAATAACCAAATAAAGTGAATCCATGAATCATATGAGGTACTGTGTGCAGACTGCAGCCCTACCCAGTTGACCCTGACTCAGTCGTTGTGGGTTTCCTTTACCGCTTTTATCAAGGGTTTGTGATTACTACGCGGGTCATCACTTATTACTAATTCATCCGAATTAATTAATTAATATGACAAAATATTTATGGGTTTGGAAGTAAATAAATGACATCTGCCACAAATGTTGTCATTCTCGTATAAAATATTGCCAATATTTTGGTCAAGAATTGGATCATTTGCGTTACATAAACGTAGAATGTCATCCATATTCGATATCGTTAATAAAAAATTTTAATACAGTATTAATAATCAACTCCATTTCCTCAAAATATCAGGTGTCATTTAATGTTTATCACTCGAGTGTAATTGGTTTTTGTGGATCGCCTCTAAAATGCCATGATGAGCACACGCAGTAGGGGTTGTCAAGGGGGGGGGGGTTGGGTTGGGGATTAAAACCTCCATTGTGCATTGGCTGCCAACTTATCACGGATCAGTTATCTCCAGCGAAGCGCCATACACCCTCCGCCGGTCATCTCCTCCTTTAAAAAATCCTGGCTGCGCCAGTGAGCACACGTCGTATATCCTACTAAAATCAGAGCCGACGCGAAGCGGGTTCAACGCGTTTACCAAACGCCCCACGCCCGGGCCTCTATGTTACAAAAAGTAAAGTATATTTTACTACGAAAAGCCCCGCAAAACATTTTTGAGCCCTGCGGCCCCGCAAAACCTCGCGCTGGCTCTGACTAAAATCTTTCATTTACCCAAATTTTCATTAGCAATTTCGAGACCATGTAGTATAGATATTCGGCCTGGCACTCAAGAAAGGCCCATGAAAGAGGGACAGTAGCCCCCAGGCAAAGTTGCAAGATAGTGTAATGAGCACTGTATGACCCCTCATGACAACACATATGATACCAATGTGGTCCTCTGTGAGCAACGCAAGCCCAGTTAGTACTGACATGGGTGGTCGCTCGGGACAGCTGGGTACTGCCAATACCCAATAATCGTCGCATTAGTGTAGTGTCTGTGCAGACTATGCACTAGAACTATGCAGTGGACGGGTCTCTAATGACCTTGTAGTTGACGGGACATTAAACACCAACAAACCAAGTGGTCCTCTGTGTACCCCCAGTTTGACATGCCTGGTTTAGAAACTGATGTTACGTTAATATACTGTGAACCGAATGTTACAAGCAAGAATGCAGGGATCTTACAGGGGTACGAACCGCCAGTCTGAGACTCAACAACCCATAACCCCCTAATGGAAGTTGATGAGCCCTAAAACTAAACAACCTCGGGGCTGGCTCTGTGGTAACTCATATTAGCTCTTGAGTTCGTGGTTGCAGATGTGATGTAGACGAGTTAGACGCCTCGTATGCACACTCCATCGGATGGGAAGTAAAGTCGTGGCGTCGTGTGGTGCGTTCAACGTCATCTGCACGTAAAAGATGTCTTTCTATATGAACTGATGCATACGTGTAGATCGGCAAAACTTCTAAGTAAGGAACTCGCCCTAACCGATCGGTATCCGGCTCGTTCAGATACCTACTTTCTAACAGTTCGCCCATTTTTGTTTCCCAATGGGCCAAATGGGCGGCGGATCATATCATAGGCGGGAGCAGTTATGATGATCCTTGATAGACTTTCTGATGTTTAGAGCATGTGATGTTTAGAGATGCGGCCCGCCAGTGATTTTAACCGGCCCGCGGAATGTGTCTCTGTCGTGAATACTGCATTTGATTTATGACAACATTACAATATTTACCATTTGTGTAATTTTAAAAAAAGAACACCGTGATTCGGGTCTTGGCCCATAGCCCATGGCCCATAGGTATTCGAAAAATTTCTAATCCGGCCAGCTAGTCAAAAATATTGGACATGTTAAGATACCGGACACATAAATTTCGAGGTGTTTTGGATGCCAGGAGGGAGAGCGGCAGTATGGCGTTGGACACACCAGTTCTCGTTTGTTTGTTGGTGTTTAAGGTCCCGTCAACTACAAGGTCATTAGAGACCCGTCCATTGCATAGTTCTAATGCATAGACTGCACAGACACTACAGTAATGCGACGATTATTATTGTGTATTAGCAGTACCCAGCTTTCCCGAGCGACCACCCATGTCAGTACTAACTGGGCTTGCGTTGCTTAACTTCAGTGATCAAACGAGAACTGGTGTGTCCAACGCAACTCGCCGCTCCCATACCAGTTCTCGTCTTATCACTGAAGATAAGCCACGCAACGCCAGGTAGTACTAGCATGAGTGGCTGCTTGGGAACACTGGGTATGGTACGGCTAATGCCCAAAATCGTCGTAGTAGCGTAGTGTCTGTTGAGACTACACAGTGGTAGTACTTAAACTACACAACGGAATGGGCTCTATAATGACCATTGTAGTTGAAGGGCCCTAAAACGCTAACAAAACTAAATGGCTACCAGGTTATTAGTTCCATGTGTGTGTATGTTACACTAACGGGTTGGGGAGTAAGCCAAGCAGCCATAAGCAGGCTGAACCCTTAGAAGGCTACTCGCAGGTGAGGAGGAGGTAGGTGTAGAGGATATAGCAGAGAGGAAATTTGCAGCACCCAACATTCTTTACCAACCACCCATCTTGGTACTAACGTCGGCTTGCATTGCTTAACTTCAGTGATCTGTGTGTCCAACGCAACTTTGCTGCGCACTTGGCTGAAAAAAGAAGAACGTATGCACTTGCTGCACTTCATTTTTTGGAAGGTTTTAATGTATTTCATTCAATTAATGGTGCCAGCTTACAGAATTCACTTTTTATTTCTTTGATATGACTCTTGATTTCCGTGAAAGTCAACTACTCGTCACGTATTTGGCATGCTTATTAAACAGATCTAGCGAATTTCCGTTAGATGACTCTTGATTTTTAAAATAGCGTGATACCTAACGATGAGGTACTATTTATATATACTTAAATTTGAATAAAAAGCTACGGCGAACAATAAACGTGACATTGAGACAAAGGAATTACTTTCTCAGTTGACTTAACTTCAGTTTCTCACAAGCGAAATCACAGTTACGCAAGTTCGACATAAACTTTTGAGCATGTAGGCCTAGTTTAATGTTCTAGGCTGTGCCGGATTTACCATTAGGCTAATTAGGCTGAAGCCTAGGGCCTCATCGCTTAGCGTGCTTCGAAACTTAAGAAAAGGGCCTCCAAAGGGCTTGAAAAGGGCCTCAACATTGAAATAGCCTAGGGCCTCTCAATATCTAAATCCGGCACTGGTTCTAGGGCAGTGGTGGCGAACCTTTTTTGAAGACGGGTCACAGTAACACGAAAAAAGCACAAAAGTTGTCCGCGGGTCAAGTGCAGGCACTATTTAATGTTGTGGGAAAAAATAAATTATTATTAATAAGGAATAAATTTTATTAAAGTAGCAAATAGAGATCATCATCATAATACCCTTATCCCGCTTGTGGCCGGGTCGGGTCTGTAGGTTCTAGCCCTCCACTACCGTCTATCTCCCACCAGGTCCCCGTTCACCCCACCATTACCATATCCTTACGGACAACCTGCTTCAACGTCTGCTTCGGTTTCTCCCGCCCTCGGGTGCTTCCAACCACCTGCATTCCTGACCCACCTGTACCCCTCATCGCCTTACGTGTTTATACCACATCAATCTACACTTCCTCATTTTTTGCCAAGATGCCCCCCACCCCTAGGCTACCACTATTATACTGATTCCTAACTATCAGCTCTTTCATTCTACGTAATAGATCAGTGTGAAATTTGCTGTTGTTTATGAGACCATAAATTAGATACGGTATGATTCACGCTCGGGTGACTTAAAATTGCACGGTGGGTCACAGGTTCGCCACCACTGTTCTAAGGCAACCATAAACAAAAGTGACGTAAACATGAATTACAAATGCGTGCCATCTCCACTTGAGCCATTCCTCCCGATAAAATTTGTGTGCTGGGGATGTAACAAGGGTCAGTCAAACGCCCTCAGAAGCCCTAACTACCGACAAATCTTTAATGTGTCTTCCACAACTGGAACACAAGCAGTGTATTCACGCGCTTCTGGTGTCTCCACAAAGCACTCACAAACGCCAAAGTTTTGCCCAGGCGGTGAAGATCAGGCCTAGTCAGACCCACCATCTTAAATATATCTTAATACTTATTATAACCCAGTGGCGTCACTAGGGGGTGCGGAGGGTACGGGCCGCACCGGGTGACACCACTCGCACCATGAGAAATGGGGTGACACCAAAGCAGAAGAAGCGGGTTTTTTCGGGTGACGCCAACCCTAGTGACGCCACTGTTATAACCTAAACCGAAAATCAGGACTAGAATAGTAACTCCTCGCCAGAGCCGGATTTACCATTAGGTCAAGTAGGCTGAAGCCTAGGGTCTCAACATTTAGCGTGCTTCAAAACTGGGATTTGATTGCTTTAATGGGTTGGGGAGTAAGCCAAGCAGCCATAAAAGGACGAACCCTTAGGAGGCTGCTCGCAGGAGATGAGGAGGTAGGTGTAAAGGATGTAGGAGAGGGGAAATTTGCAGAACTCAACGTTCTTTACCAACCACCCATGTTGGTAATGACGTGGGCTTGAGCTGCTCAACTTCAGTGATCTCACGAAAACTGGTGTATCCAACGTAACTTGGCTGCACTCCAACGCAACATGGGGAGCGGCTTATTGCGTTGGACACACCAGTTCTCGTCTGATCACTGAAGCTAAGCCACGTAACCCCAGCTAGTACTTATGAGTTGCCGTTTGAGAAAACTGGTTATTGCTAATATCCAAAAATCGTCGCATTTTTGTAGTGTCTGTGTAGTCTCTGCATTATAACTACGCAGTGGACGGGGTTCACACCTCGAACCCTCTCTACTATGCACCGGATAGATTGGCAAAATTACCAGGTGTAGGACCTGCTACCAACAGTAGACCGACGATAAATTAACATAGGGGGTTGCAGCTTTGATCGGCAACCGGCTGCAGAAAAGCACAACACAACAGATCACCCTTGGGTCCATTTGAGAGACAAGATAGCTATGCGACCCTGTCATAGGTGGGAACAGGGTTAGGAGTTGCTATTGTAGTACAATAAGAAGACATACGCGATGAGGTAATTTTGTTTGTAGAGCAATTGCATCTTTAAGCTAGAGGAGTGCAAGCCTGTTCCTGGTCTAGGCGAAAGAACGAGAAGGCAGAGAAAAAGAAAGGCATTTATTAGTGAAAATACCATAGTTGCATACTACTCCTGGCGAACTACGAAAGTGAACTACCTTCCAACTTCCATGGAGAACCAACCTCTTATGACAAATCTTCAACTCCCTTCTCCTAAAGGAAACGAACCTGTAGTGGCATCTGAATTTCTTAAACTGATCAGACCAACCTCACAACTTTCATGACATTAATTACAATTCAGAACTTGCTTTTCGTAGTGGATCATCCTGGTCCTACTTATCCTAGTGGTTCAATTAGCCTTGGACCTACTTTTTTCCAACAGGAAGCTTCCTTCCCTTCCATCGAATCATTTTTGCCAGCAGGTTGCTTCCGATAGATCTTTTACCCTGAACCTAGTATTTCCTTACTGGCTACTTCATTTACATCATGTTATCCTGGACCTACTTTTTAATTAGTTCATTTGACCTTGGGTGTAACTACTTTAGCATACTACTACTAATGGGTCACTACACCAGGCCTAATTTTTTTCGACAGGCTTTCAGTAGATCACGTTATCCGAGACTTCCTTTAGCAGTGGCTCCCTTGTCCTTGGGCTTATTTTCCAGTAGGTTACTTCCTGCAGCTCAGTTTATCCTGGATGATACATGTCTAATGGCTCACCTGCCCTTGAACGTTATACCAGATTGACTTCTCCATCTAACAGCAACTTTCTATTCTGTCCTGATGCTTTATAGGAGGATATAGTACTCCCTGTCTCTGAGTCAGCTCCATCTATTAATATTTCAATGTCGTATTTTTTTCCAATTCCTTTGAAGATTATTGCGATCCTTTGACGTGCAATGGCATTAATGTGAAAGAATTTCCTCCAAATGACTAAGCATAGACAATTTCTTTTTTGGATAAGGTTCAGGTAATATATGAAGATAATTGTTCCTGTAGAAATATCTGGTGCAGTACAAAGATTCCTTAAGAGCAGATTTGTGATTGGTTCCAGATCAGCAGTTTTAATGAGAAAAATCATGTCGTGACAGTCCCATCTGATGGTTTAAATAAGGTTTCATAATAGGATGTCTACCTGCAGACATCCGTTCTACAGAAATTAAATTCAAAAATTTTACAGAAGTACGATTAAGTTGCATGTAGATGTTTAAGCAGTGAACAAATGACTAAGGGAAGTGGCTTATTACTTAGAGCGTTGGTCCTCTGGATCCTTTCACCACAAAGCTAGTAACAGATGGCTGGTTTCTGTAGTGGTTCACTGCTTAAAGTGAGAGGGCATTTGAGAGCAGGCCTAAAACCAGCACTTGTCCGAAAGTATCCAAGACCATGGTGCCGTGTAAAAGTTCACTGACTATCAAACAAAGCTGGACAGTCTTATAAGAGTACCAGACTTTACATGATAGGCTGTCTTCGTTGTTGTTGTTCAAGCGCCAATTCACTGCCGTTATCAAATGTCACTCATATTTTTGAAAATTACTGATCCTGTAGTGAAATGAAGAGATGCGCCCCACTAAATACTCCACTGCAGCTGATACTTTGCTGTAGATACTACACTGCAGCTGTAAAAATTGTCAAAGTTTCTTCAAATTTAGCCACATTTTGTTGAAATTTTCTTGTAGCATCAAGAAGACGTCATGAATCAATATAACAGTTTCAAACTTCTAAGTAAACATGACATCATCCTCATCACACCCATATTCCTCCTGTGGAAGAGTCGGGTCTGCGGGTCCTAGCCCTTCACTTTCGACTATCCCCCAAATGTAAGATTAGCCCGTATTCTTGATGAGACTGCCCTGACTGGGGGCAACCTAACATGGCGTCTGGAACTCACAGAAATATTGGTTGTTGTTTGTTGGTGTTTTAGGGCCCATCAACTACAAAGGTCATTAGAGCCCCGTCCACAGCATAGTTCTTATGCAGAGACTGCACAGACACTACACTAATGCGACGATTTTTTGGGTATTAGCAGTACCCAGTTTTCCCAAGCGGCCACCCATGTCAGTACTAGCTGGGGTTGCGCTGCTTAACTTCAGTGATCAGACGAGAACTGGTGTGTCCAAGGCAAGAATATTGGACGGCTCCACACTAAGAAAGCCTGACATGCGAAATAATAAATGTTTTCTTTTCAATTGATTGATTGATTGATGTTTTAGGGTCATTCAACTACAATGGTCATTACAGCCTCGTCCACTGCATAGTTTCAATATGGAATCTGCACAGATACTATGCTGTTAGGACGACTTTTGGGTATTAACAATACCCAGTGTTCCCAAATGACCACACATGTTAGTACTAACAGAGGTTGCGTTGTTTAACTTCAGTGATCAGACGAGAACTGGTGGGTGAAACGCGATACAGCCGCTCTCTATCTTTTCAAGTGGTCCCAGCCAAAAAGGCTTGTTGTCGAGGTCTAAAGTGTGAAAACCATCTCCAATAAGGACTCGAGCTGTGCGTCTGTGTGGGTGTAACATGTTATCCATTTGGCTTGCCCCCTACCCCGCACTGCGAGCATATAAACCTTTGTGAATCGTTGAGATCAGGTTACTTTATTTGTAGATTTAATTAGTTAACAGGTTAATAAATTATCTGCTAACCGTTAGTTAACAAGGTGCAATACATTGTACGCATTGCTTGTAAGCAGGTTGCAGGACTTGACAACTGCTAGCTAACAAATTGGTAAGGTGTCCTAGTCGCTACATGTTACCTTCGAGGATATGCCGAGGTCAGTGATGTATGAATTAATTAACGGTTCCTGACGAGGCATTACTCCAAATTTTGATGATGTCGAAACGATTAGAGCGAGAAACGAAGGGTTGGCAATATTATGAGATGCTAACCCCTGAAATATCTATCTATAGATTACCTGATAATTTTTTTTGTGCTTGCAACGTGTACGGCGTGCCTCGACTTCGTAGCTGAATACTTTCTAAAAGCGTTTGACCTATTTCAACATCGACGAGTTAGAATTCTTGCTAAACTCGTGTATCGCCACTGAAAGGTGTCTTGCAAAGATGAAAACTTGGGACAGGCGAGTTTACTGCCTAATTAAGTGGCTCGGATACCTGTCATACCCGAATTGCCATTTACTGATATCGGGTTTTGTTGCTAAAAAAACTGCCTAATAACCATTGATGTCGATAGGCCCTAAAATACTAACGAACAGCTAAAGAACAATTTCATCAGAACGCCGACATTTCATTAGAACACATGGAGTGGCTCTGTCTATGACTACAGTTTCAAGCCTTGTTTAGATGGCAGGGAAGCTCCAAGCGTGCTTCCTGTAGATTTGGAGCAGTAGCGGTTCTAGCATACGCGAGGCCCTATGCAAACCTGTGTAAATTGAAAGTGCGAGGCCCTTTCAACTTGCAAAAGCGAGGCCCCGTGCATTTGCACAGTTTGCACGTGCCTAAAACCGCCACTGATTTGGAGCATACCTTCCCCAACTTCTTCCGCTAGAGAGGGAGAAGGGGCTTCCTGAAAAAAGCCAAAAATTCTGTTGACCTTTTATCCTGCACATGGGACAGGAACGTACTGGTATGCCACTATTTTTCTAGAAATTGTAACTTTTTCTACTATTTTAGTTCTTCTTCTTCGATCACTGTCGATATTCAACAACCAAATAAAGTCAAACATTGTTTGATGGAAGATTTCTTTCCCTGGGTCACTTTCTGGGGTGCCCAAATGACGAACTTTAACAGATTTTCTGAAAACTATACGTAAGTAGCCAACAATTTGTTCAAAACCATACGTAGTAAAACAAGCAACTTTGTTTGTTCGTTATATAACCGAGTTTTCAAAAAAAAAAATGCAGTTAACCAAACAGACCCTGAGGTGGGGCGGAAATTTCCACCTCATCACGCTGATTTATAAGTTGCATTATTTGGTTTCGATGGCTGAAGTAGGCATGCAATACCTGATACCCGGATCTATAAATATGATGAGCACCAAGGTCTCAAGCAATTGACATTTCGAGGTTATTAGAAGACGTCAGATTAGATACACCAAATTGTATTTATCCAAAAGAATTTGATAATGTTGTGGACTTAGTGAGGACCGCATTTCGTCCGCCGTCATGTACTTAATTTAAAAACACGTTGTTGTTTTTATTGTTATCGCTGTGTAGCGCGTGCGGTTGTTTACAAATGGTGTCCAATTGTTTGGTGATCGTTTGATGACAATTATAAGATTTTGAAACCAACAAATAATAGTTTATTCAATTTGACAGATAGAGGTTATGTCATGCTTAAAACTTTGTCGAAATAATATTTATAATGAGAGTGGGATGCCTGATAACGGTATGCTAGTAAGACCAACAAGGTTTTAGGTCAAGAGACTGACTCCTCATTAAATGAATTTAGTCAGCATCTCATGTGAAAATAATTGCGACGTTTGGATAGTTGACCATGAAAATGTCAACGCGAATGAACAATAACATCAGAGACGAAATTTGCAATAACATTTATCTTCTTAAAAAATGTGCATGGTCTTCGATTCCGTCTCAGAGGGGAAGGAAACCCATGGCTTCGTGAGGCTATAGCAGTATGTTAGTATCTTACTCTAACAGGTTGGGGGAGTAAGCCAAGCAGAGGTAACAGACCTAACCCTAATGAGGCTGCTCACGGGGGAGGAGGAAAAGGTGTAGGGTTGTAGGAGAGGGGAAATTAGCAGTACCCAACGTTCACTACCAACCACCCATGTTGGACCCACCTTGGGTTTGCGTTGCTTAACTTCTGTGATCTGACGATAACTAGTGTGTCCAACGCAACTCACTATGTGTGATGTTAACTCTATGTAAAAGAACCCATTCTATGCAGTATAAAATTTGGCGGCCTTTCTGGTTGATCGATGATGTGGATAAAAGAAACTAAAAACAAGCTAGAGTCGGCTCTCGCTATAACGAACGCGAAGGGGTTGGGCAATTTCTCGTAACGTGGGCATTTCGGGACGAAAGGCGAGAAGTAAAAAGCCTTCTCGTCCTACCCAGTCGTCTTCAATAAAATAAGGACGAGAAAATCACAAATAATCGCCCTCCTTTTTCACTTTTATTGATAATTTCGGGTCCTTATTATATTGAAGACGACTGGGAAGGACGAGAAGGCTTTTTACTTCTCGTCTTTCGTCCCGAAATACCCACGTTGCGAGAAATCGCAAAATCCCTAATGGAGTGTTCATTATACAAAGAGGCAGAGTCGGCACGAGGCGGGTTCAGCACGTTCGCCGAACCTGGCCTCTGGTCAGGTGCACCACTTTTGCCAGAACCCGGCCTTGCATTTACTAAGGTCCCACTCATGGACCTCTATATTACAAAATGTAAAATTTATTTTCCTACAAAAGGCCCCACGAATTATTTTTATACCCGGTCCTGCAAAAGCTCATGCCAGCTCTGCGAAGAGGTCTTGTCTTATACAGCAGAACTCCAATTTTCCGAACTTTGACTATCCGAATTGCTTTCAGAATTTGAGAAAAAAAAATTAAGAGTGAACGTACTGTGATTTGCAAAATAATGCCCGACTTGGCTGCCCAAAAACGGATACTGACAATCAAACAGCTTACTTTGACCAAGATGTTCAGCAAGCAACGACTTTCATTTACAATATGGTACACGTACATACTGTACTAATGTACAGCCCTTTTAAGTAAGCTCTTTTTATTTAAAAATGGTTTTTTTCTCCCATTTTCAACATACAAACAGTAATAAATTAAATTAGACCCTTTTTTCAGAAAAAAATCCAATTATCCAAATTTTTGATTATTCGAATGGGGTCCAGTCCCAATTGATTCAGATAATTGGAGTTCTACTGTACATTGTTTTCAGTCCCAGGCGGGTTTCATGGCTTTCTATGACTCTTAGTGGTTTTTACCTAAAGCTGCTTGCAAAATTTTTTCCCAAGGTACTAAAGGATATTCTTTGTCTCTGACCTGCAACATTTAATAGCTGCTCATTATAAAGAGTCATTTAATACTGTGGTATATTGAAGGGACCAGCCAAACCGTTCTTTACATTGAATGGTTCGTTATATTGAGCGTTTGCTATATATCAAGCAGCTAATACATGGAAGATATAGGCATTTTTGCCTGGACCAGCTACCCTGTTTGTTATATCAAGCGATTCATTATATCAAGAGGTAACTTTATATACAAGTCTTATATGTCAGTAGACGTCCGGGTGCCTTCCTCCGGACCTGCAGTCTTGGAACCAACAATGTTGCAATTATGGTTCAGGCCATCACTGACCACCGACTGCACTGATGGTTCAGGCTGTCTGGAGACTGATGGATGGTCAGTGCGAGTCAGTCTGTGACAGAGTATCTATGTTGCATCTCCCCAGCTGTGAATATACCATCTGATCAAATTTGACCCAGACTGGTTAATAAAAGCAACGTTTTTATGTATTTTAATACAAATCTTTATTATTGCCATCAAAATAGGCTCCTTTTGAGTCAATACAAGCATGTCAACGGTTAATCCAATTTTCCATACACTTCTTATAGGCCTCGGCCGGGAGGACCTTTAGTTCCTTTGGCGAATTTTTTTCATGGCCTCAATCGACCCATGGCGTGTTCCCCAGAGTGGATATTTGAGTTTTGGAAATAGGAAAAAGTCACAGGGAGCCAAATCGGGCAAATATGGTGGTTGAGCTGTGATTTTAGGATGATTGCTTGAAATTTTGTTTCCAATGGAATTACAGATGATTGAATTAGGATGATTGAATGAAACGTCAAACTCCTTTTTCAATTTTGTTCCATTGTAAAAAAAATCGCCAAACTTTCTGCACCGTAAACATACGGCTGCCAAACACACACTAATTGATGAATCCTGCTCAAACTTCATACGAATGTCAAGGAAGGTTGTACTAAACTAGAGAAAAAAATTTATCCATTCAGTTTACTAGGGGTGGTTTAAATGTACCAGTCCGAGTCAAATTTGATCACATGGTATATCTGCTGTCAGTAAGGATGCCCTATCAAGAAATACATATAACTTTTTAAATGTTTCCTCACAAAAGGCTTTTTAAAAACGTATCTGCGTACTCTGACAGTGAGACGCTCTCTGTCGCCACCTCATTCCAAACAAAGAAGGTTTTGCGGTGTTGCTGTGTAGTGTTTATTTTGGAGATCTATTGTACGAAATTTGGGATTTTATATTTAGAAAGAGGCATTAAAGACAATTTAGTTTTCTAAAATGTGTTAAATTGCCATAGTGTGACAGAATTCAGCTTCTGGCCATTTCAGAGGAGAAGGGGCAAACCTAAATAGAAATTTGTCAATATTTGTATTAAAGTCGTGAAGTGGTGAGACCTTCACAGAAGTATTGCCCATACCGTTAGAAATGGGAAAATTGCAGGGAGAAACTCGAGAAAAGAAAGACAATTCGATATTTTATGAATTGCTCTCATCACATGACGTGAGGTTCATATCTATTGTACTGTATTTGCAAAAGTTTCTGCCCAGGGTCTAAACAATGATTTCTTAATTCTCGGTCGAACCCATCATTATCATCATGCCCTTATCACGGTTATGGCAGGGTCGGGTCTGCGGGTTCTAGCCCTCCACTCCCGCTTATCTCCCACCAGATCCTCGTCCCCCACAACTACCATGTCCTTATGGACAACTTGCCCCCACGGCTTGCCACGGGTGCTTCCATCCACCTGCATTCCTGCACTGGACTTAACGAGCTCCTCACCTCTACTCATTACGTATCTTGGTCGAACCCGTGAGCTCATAGTTGCCGGTATAATCCTGGCAAAAGTGAACGACGTCCTTAGGACGAGAGGAAAATCTCAGGTGCTCCTTCCACCGGATGTGAAATGTGGCCACGTATGCACTTGTATGGCGTCACCTACGCGTAAAAGAACCCAGTGCCGTTTAACAGCATTATGGGTCCCTGGGCAAAATAGTGTGCTGGGGTCCCTACGATAACCACTTACAGGAATAATATGTAAATGGTCATTTGACATACAAAGATTAACAGGAGGCTCAAGGGCAACGCAGTGTGCTTGGGTCCTTAAGGAGGACAACTACTCATAGGAATACGTAAATGGTCACTTGATTTACACAGATTAGCATGGGGCCTCAGGGCAAGTGCCCGGCAGACCCATACGTCAGGATGACATTGAAAGAAACCTTTCTATATGAAGCGAAATATACTTACGCGTAGATTGGCAAAAGATGCATACCGTATGTCTTCTGGTACAACAGCTGTTACTTACGTGACATCCCGATATTAAATT
This sequence comes from Trigoniulus corallinus, assembly GCA_013389805.1. Classification (NCBI taxonomy): domain Eukaryota; kingdom Metazoa; phylum Arthropoda; class Diplopoda; order Spirobolida; family Trigoniulidae; genus Trigoniulus; species Trigoniulus corallinus. The sequence goes on from JAAFCE010008833.1 coordinate 10,169,731, forward strand.
ACCTAATAAAGAGCCCAAACGGAAGTTTGCAAAACAGAGGTCGATGAACTGGTGACGACTGGTTTCCTGCATCATGTCCATTTGTAATCAAGGTGTGATTTGTTTCCTATGGAAAATATTATTCAAATACTTAGTTTGGAATATTACGACAGCACTGTTTACTTGCGCTATAGCGGCTTATGCACCTACGATTGCTGCAATTCACTTTTCCTTGCGGCATCAAAATAATTGTTAAAACTGATTTCTACTTAATTACTGTATGTCGCTGGACAGGTGCGCATCGATAAAAAAAAACCACCACAGGAAGAGAAAATGCTTGAAATGGAAAGTGTGTCGTTTTTTTGTTGTTGTTGAAACTGAATTGTTCGCCCTCTTTTATTAGACTTTAACCACTCTGTACTCTATGTTAGTATCTTAGTGCACAGCAAAGAAAAAAACTTTGATATATTGCTACAGATAACCAAAAAAAAAAAAATGAAATTTTCCAAAATGTCAGCATGTACTGTTGCTCCAGGTGCTCCAGGAATAAAATTCAATTCGCAAATTCTAATTCACTACACTGCAAGCAGCCTTATTTGGCCAATTCTGCAGCGGAGAGACTAATACTCATTCCTACATACGACACCTTAAAACTCCTAAAACCCTAAGCTATAATTCTTGTGCCCCCTACAATACTTGCAATGGTGGCGTTTCCTTTGAAGAAGCCCTCGATTTTATCCTCTCCAAGGGTATTCCTTTGCTGAATGACCCTTGGTAAAACAAAGACCAGTAGTAAGAGTCTGCCTGTGCACTTATCTCCTTCAATTGATATGAATGATCCTTTGTCCCCTTATAATCAGCCAGGGACACACTTCTAACCAGAAGTCCATTGCACCCCAGCAGTTTGATAATAAGACTAATGCTGAGATATACGTCACTGCTTAGTGCGTCCCACCCTAATCATGTCATACACACTTTCCCGGTGAGAAAACTTACAGAGTAAAATTCTTGCTGCCCTACTTTGGATCCTTTCGATCTCCCAAGTTGCGTTGAGCACACCAGTTCTCATCAGATCACTGAAGTTCAGGGGATCATGTCAATTTGGCGCATGGCAATTTGGCGTACATGCCGATCTCTTGGGTACACACATTTGTTCAAAATTGCAACTGTCATAACAGTCATTGCAACGGTCCCATAAAACACAGTTGAGTTTGTTTGTGTTTTAGGGCCCATCGACTTCCAAAGTCATTCGGGCCCTATATCACAGTTATGGTAGGCATTCATTGTTCTATTACCTTGCAATGACTGTTGGCAAGACTGTTGAAATATGTTGTTATGACCGTTGCAATTTTGAACAAATTTGTGCACCCAAGAGATCGGTATGTACGTCAAATTGTCATACGCCAAATTTTACGTACGCTTAATTGTCATACACCAAATTTGTATGTATGCCAAATTGCCATATGCCAAATTGACGTAGACCCGAAGTTCAGCAACGCAAACCCAAATTAGTACCAACATGTGTGGTTGGTAGTGAACGCAGGGTGCTGCTAACTACTCCTCTCCTTTTAGTTAGAGAGTTGAAACGTTGGTTCTTCCAACAGTTAGTTTGAAATAGGTGGTACTCGACTAGAGCAGTTCGACTTGGTGTGTTATAAAGTGGAGTGACTATTTTTTCCTAGCATTTGGAGGCTTGTCGGTGCAACAACCGGCTTTTCTGTTCCTTCTCTTCTTCATTGGAACCTTGAAGATATTAGTCTGTTGCAATCGAATGTAAAAAATCTTCATTGTATTTTTTCAGGGGTACATCTGGTTTCCTTAAACTGGCGTGATAGTTTAAGTATTATAATTTATTACCCAAATAAAATTTCGTAATCACTTTCTTTCCTACTTTCCCAATTTCCTAGTTATTATTTTTCCCATCTAGACTGTCGGGACTCTTTAAATTCACTGCTGTATGCCGCAATAATCAAGTACTGACTTTTGCAGAACCAGATCTGTTGTACAATATGTGGTTTAAGTGGTGTATTTTGTTTTACTTACTTGGATGGCCTAACCTCCATGCTGTTCGGATTGGCGAACTTTAAATTGTCCCAAGTTGGGCCAACACAGGAAATTAGGGTTGAAAGTAGAATTCTGCAAATCACGGGTCGCTGAACTTGGCTTTAGAAAGAACTGGATATTAGATATTTTAGAGCTTCTTACGGGTGTTCTCTTAACGCCACTAATACAGAATTGAATTTGAGTTCTGACCCTCCATTACCTTCTGTCTTCAATTGGGTCCACACTTCAAAAGATATCAAGTCACGCTGTATTACCCATGCTCTGGGGAGTGGCTAATTGCGTTGACCCACCAGTTCTCGTCTGATCACTGCAGTTAAGCAACGCAACCCCAGTTAGTACTGACATGGGTGGTCGCTCGGGAAAGCTGGGTACTGCTAATACCCAATAATCGTCGCATTGGTGTAGTGTCTGTGCAGCATATGCATAAGAACTATGCAGTGGACGGGTCTCTAATGACCTTGTAGTTGACGGGACCTTAAACACCAACAAACAACAAAAACAACAACGCAACCCCAGCTAGTACTACCATGGGTGGCTGCTTGGATAACTGTGTATTGCGAACCGTGTTCTGCTGGCGTGCCAAAAATTTAAAAAGTTATCGCGTTTCACGATGTTCGGATGATGTAGGGTGCCAAGAAAATGACGAGGCACGATTGAGGCATACACAGTTTATTTACGGACACTCAGATAGCGGGTATTCCATAAATACCCAGTAAAAAAAACTAATCCAAGATTGACTGGAAATTCAGTGTTGACCATCTGATGACTTAAGAAATGACTGTCTGAATACATGAAAATGAAAAATGGTCAAACCCCCAAAACATGTCCTGGTGACATCACATCCTGAGGTCCTTGACTGTGGTTGGGTCCCTGTGACCAAAGGGTACCCACCATGAGTATTGCCAAGGGACCATGCAGGATGCACCTACAAAAGGTCTTACATTTGAATGTAGTGGTCCCATTGTTGCACACAGGATGCAACAACAATAGGACCTAGAGACAATGATTTTTTTTACATTTGGTATATTCAGTGTTCATTGCAGGGGTGTACGTTTTGGGGGGCAGAGGAGTGTAAGGGATCATGTCCCTACAAAGTTATAGTTCTTGATTTACTAACGTGCCAGATACAGTATTGTGTTAAAGGAATATATAGTAGGGGACCCTTACTTCCGGTTTGTTACAGGATATGGAAATTTCACCAATTCATTGGTAGTAGGCTCGGCAACTGTGTCAGTAGTTCTAGGTTCGATACTGGGCCGAGGCGGACTGGCTTCTTTTGGGGGAGGGGGCCCCAACGCACACTAGACCGACGATAAATAAACGTAGGGGCTGCAGCTTTGATGGGCAACTGGTAGCCTAGTATATCGCCCTTGTGTCCATTCAGAGGAACAAGATGGGTACCCGACCCTGCCATAGGCGGGAAAAGGGTTAGGAATTGCTAATTGGTTTGGCTTTATATACTGTAGGTTATCCTGTACATGTATCTGCAACGTGCCAACAAAATTGCTGTAGGTGCCATCCCTGGTACGCGTGCCATAGGTTCGCCACCCCTGGTCTACGCAGTCTCTGCACAGAAACTATATACAGTGCACTATATACACAGAAACTATATACGAGCTTTTAAATTCAATCCCCGTGATGGACTGACCTACCGTAATCATAGTTTTATTGTCTCCCACTCATAACGTACCCTATATCCATCATCGTAATAGCCTTATCAGCCTGTAGCAAGGTCGGGCCTGCGGGTTGTAGCCCTCCACTCTCGCCTAACTTACCAGGTCCCTGTCCACGCCACACACAACCGTATCCTTACGTATAACCGGCTCTCACGACTGCTTTGGTCTTCCCCTACCTCTGATGGTTCCAACCACCTGATTCCCATTTCTCACCTAACCATCTCCTCCTCCCCCTTCTTTCTCGCTACATGTCCATACCACCTCAATCTGCTCTCCCTCATTTATTCCGTGATGTTCTCCACCCCAACCTACATCTAATATACTCAATCCTAAATATGAGCTGTCGACACCCCACTCATGCTTCACCCACACTCTGTTTCATATAGCTGACCTAATCACTGCTGTGTAAAACATCCCTTTCAACTTTATTGAAACCCTTCTATCACACAGGACTGCACTTGCCTGCCTCCACTTCAACCATCCCCCATTGATTCGATGGATGGAACACTTGTCCTAAGTACTTTACCTCGTGCACCTTTGTCACCAGCTCGCCCACAGAGAGTATGTCACCATTATTTTCCTGTCCTTCCCAATTGAGAGCTATAACGTACCCTTTATTTTAGCTGCTTAAAAAGTAGAAAAAAGTCACTCCAAACTAACGGGCCCGCACAATCAGGTGGGGGGTGGTCGTAGTTTACCGACCACTACTATAAATGAATGACTCTTATTTATGGGCTGTTGCAAACATTTATCCGACAAGACACATCATTGTTCGTTATTCACAGACCAGGATTCTCGATCTGGCATCCAGTACTGTGCTTTCCAGTGATGGTAAAGACCGGGAAATTGCGCAAGCTAATTAACACATCGACAATACGCTCATACTGCAGCAGCAAAGCGCCTCCGCCTTATCTGGGCGTGACCTCTTAAGTTTATAGCTGGAGGATCAATCCTGGTCGAGGCAGATGGCTTTTTTTGAGCGAGAGGGAAATCTCTAAAGGCCGCTTCACAACAGCAACGGGAACGGCAACAGAAAACGTATTTTGTGCAGAGGGGAGAGGCGACGGGTACTTCATGCGGTGGAGGTGTGCTGTCATTAGTCAAACGGCTTACGTTTAAGGGGAAAGTTGAAATTTGGTCAACTTTCCCGTCCGTTGCCGTTTGCGTTCCCGTTCCTATTGTGAAGCCGCCTTAAGCGCGTCCTGTGTTGAAGAGGAAGATCCCTGTGCAGTTGTACAATGTCACCTGTGCATAAGAGAACTACTTACTGTTCTTTTTTTCTTGCATTTTTTTTGGTTGGCGTCTTAGGGCCCTTCAACTACAAAGTTATTAGAGCTCCGTCCACTGCCTAGTTCTAATGCAGAGACTGCACAGGACTACGCTAATGCGACGATTTTTGGGTATTAGCAGTACCCAGTGTTCCCAAGCGGCCACCCATGTTAGTACTAGTTGGGGTTGCGTTGCTTAACTCTGTTTGCAATGGATGTTTCTATGTCTAACGACTGAATGATTGCGACAATCTTCAATTTGTTTATGCTGTTCTACTACGCTCTAGTTGATATTTTTTCAGATAGTTTTTATACTAGAATTCAGCGTAGTAGTCGTTAATTTAACATTGCCTTACTTTTCATATTTGAAGTTTTTTATTAGTCAGGAGTGAATTATAGCTTTTAAATGGCGTCAGCGCATAAAGGAGCACAAGGTATTTTGTATAAATGTAGATAAACACTATAAAACCAAATTATATTTCAATGGGGCGGATGTCGAAAGAAAGTACGTGTAACTAATGTCGATGTATTGTTGTTATTGATCATAGATACCAGTCAATGAAGTGGCTGATGCTTGATTTTTTTTTGACAGGAAAAGAGGTTCAGTATTCCCTTTGACCCATTTGTTTTTGGGATATTAACTTTCCATATTGAACGATCGTCATGTTTTTTTCTGAAGGTAACCTGCTGAAATTCACAGCTAATTTGGTATCATTTGTATACAGCTGAATTCATACCTTGCTTGCCAAATTAGTAATTTTATGTACATTTTACAAAAATAAGCTGTGATTCTTTTTTTTACTAGAAGTAAGAGCCTATTTTTAAGAATCACAGAAATGGAATGACCTTCATAACTTTTACAGTATGTCCCTTGGAGTTCAATTTATCAATACCCCTTTGGTGTCGTATTAGTTTTGCACTGTATTTTATTGGTTATTACTAATTTGGACTCTGCAAAGTCCTAGTCTATTTATATATATTTTAATCCATGTCCTTGTTTGAGCGGCGGAAAAGACCCTGACCGAATTAGGAGTTAAGATTTTTTAGTTAGGGTTGATTTCCCATTTGGCACGCCTTTTTTTTTTTTTTTTTTTTTTTGATTAAAACCTACTACGATTTCTAACATCAGCTCCTAGATATCAATAATTGGAATATTTTACTGCAATATTTAGTATGCATCGTGTGTTAACAGTTGTTTACTGGGCCTTAAAATCCTGGAATTGGCTCATATGAATCGCCCCCTCAGCGAACAAACGTCTTTGGAGTAGCGGCAAAATGCGCCACGAATATCACATGATACTGAGTAACGCGGATATGACTGTGTCATTTTCTTAAATACAACTGTTTCTTCTGAAAAGAAATTACCTGTTGTCCCGTTGTGATGGCATTTAACATCTGTGCGGTTCACATGTCGTCAGTTTGACTTCTGTGATGCATTTCCTGTCTTCTGCGATTTGCATGGCGGATGCGCAGTGGAGCTTGAAGATAAGATCACCATTTGCCCAGAGTATGATTCACACTCGGCACCCCAGCTTCTATATCCAGCGCTTTTCTGTTACGTTTTCTTAACCCGCGAACAAATACATGTAGTGCCTGCTTTCCACGTAAAGGAAAATCGTTAACAAAATATACTGTGTCGGTGGCTTGCTGGCGTGCCTGCCTTCTTAAGTCCATGGTTGCAGGGAGCGGCAAAATTGCGTTGAACACATCGATTCTCGTCTAATAACTGAAGTTAAGCAACACACACCCAGCTAGGGCAATGGGGTCAAATTGCCCAGGGCGCCGGACAATGCGCCACCTTGGGGGTGCCTTGTTCTCCTTCTGGAAATCAACCGCCACTACACAATATCTATTCGACGACTTTACGGCAAATAAAAAGTGCCTACATACATGTACCATGTCTGCTCAGGACAAGCAACACGGGAGGGAGGCGCTTCGAATGCCTCTTGCCCCGGGCGCCGCCAATGAAGCTACGCCAATGTTAGCTAGTGTTAGCATGGGTTGCTTGGGAAAACTGGGTGCCGCTAATACCTAAAAATCGTCACATTAGAACTACGCAGTGGACGGGGCTCTAATGACCATTGTAGTGGAAGGGCCTTAAAATCACCAAAAAAATCAATCAACCACCACCTACAATTCAGATTGGCGAAATTGCCAGTCCGTGGGCCCCGTATGCCATTTGTATGTAAACTTTCCAGGTAGAGGAACTCGCCCCCTCCTGACGTCGGTGGAGGAAAACTGCCCCAAAGAACGAAACTGCACAGCTGTATCGTACTTGTTTTTCAGCAGTTTGCAAACAATCCTATATCGCATGCGTTTGTTTGTGTAAGCTTTTACGGGAACACACTTCTGGGAAAGATACATATACTGAGGCTTGCATGGCGTCATCTTTCCCAAAAGTCCCTCTTCCACGCAGTTGTAATTATATAAAACTACAATTATAATTCTAGAAAGAAGTGTAAATCATCATTATAATGCTCATATTTTGCTCGTGGGAGAGCATGGTCTGAATATTCTAGCTCTCCGGCATCAGGTGCCCATTCACTACAACAGTGCTATTTCCGGATGTGCAACTTGCTCCCAACTTTTATTTAACCCACCTGTGATGAGAGAGAGAGGCCGCGAGTGTGCCTTCTTTCGGATGAGAAGTAAAACCGAGGTCCCGTGTGGGTGTACGATGGCACTTGCACGTAAAAAAACCCTCTCTACTATGCAACGGGTAGAGGAGGCAAAATTTCCAGGTATAGGAGCTCGCCCCCTGGCGTCGGTAGCATTCCCTAAGCACTCGGTAGCACTCCCTGCGTAGGGGTGCAGCTTTGGTCGGCTATCTGCTGTAGAAAAACATTGTCCAATATATCGCCCATGTGTCCATTCAGAGGGACAAGATGGGTACCCGGCCTTGCCATATGCGGGAAAGGGCTTTGTGCCTTAAGCTATCTATTCCGACGGCTACTACCGCTGGTATCTAGATCAAAGCTGGTGGCTGTCTTCCAAGCAAAAATCTTATCACTTATTCGGTTTTCCATTATCTACCTTATCAGCATGTCTCGTACCAGCCTCATACCACTGCAGTGAGCCTATAATCGTGTCCTGCTTCTACCCTGGTCTCTGATTACCCCGTCTGTAGGAGGCACAATCTGTTGCCACTCACGTCCTACCTACTGTACTGCACTCTTGTTACGTTGCCTAACGAACTTCGACATCAGACGAATCCGTGCCGCTACATAGTCTCATATTTCGAGTCCTCCATGAAAGTAAGGAAGGCACAGAGAAATAGGTTCGTCTTTGCGTTACCATGCTCTGAGATGCGCTGGTGCTTCTTTCCGGTAAGATGCTTCAGCTGTTGGAACTTGCTCCCCTATGCAATCCGTGCATCTGTTTACTCCTGCGCCAGGCAAAATGCCTCATGAGTTGTACTCGTTTTAATAGAGCGTTGTATGATTAACCTATTCTCCCTCGTATTGTCCGATTGCCTCACATCAGCCGGCGGCCATCCTGACTCTGGAATCCTTATGTTCTTTATCGTCAGCAGTCTGGTCACTGAAGTAAAGCAACGTAATCCCAGCTAGTACTAGCATGGGTGACCGCTTGGGAACATTGGGTCCTGCTAATACCCAAAATCTTAAACAGCGTAGTATCGATTGCAGACTGCATGAGAATTACGCCGTGGATGGGGGCTCTAATGACCGTTGTAGTTGAAAGGCCCTAAACGCCGACGAAGCAAAACTTTATCGTCCGCCTATTATTCTTTATTTGGCTCCACCGATTCTAGGGGGGGGGGAGCGTCGAATTGCGTTGGACACACCAGTTCTCGACTGATCACTGAAGTTAAGCAGCGCAACCCCAGCTAGTACTGACATGGGTGGCCGCTTGGGAAAACTGGGTACTGCTAAGACCCAAAAATCGTCGCATTAGTGTAGTGTCTGTGCAGTCTCTGCAAAAGAACTATACTGTGGACAGGGCTCTAATGACCTTGTAGTTAGTGGGCCCTAAAACACCAACAAACAACAAACCTATTCCGGGGTGAGGAGCGAGTTCCTACCCCGACTAAATGGAGTAGGAGCTAGCCAACCCCCTCCCCTCCTCCCTCGCCCTACCACATTCCTACTAAAATCAGAGGTAAAATATTTTGACCTGACAGGTTATTGATTTAAGTGAACTTTATGGTAACGTTTATCAGTCAAAATGAATGCAGAGCTTTGTTACAATTTGTATGATAATAATTCCCGGAAGCTTATCAGTTTTAAATCGTCATTCCCGGTTATTGAAGATCAGAGAAAATGGTGTAGGACGTTCAATTTTGTATTGCTTTCGACTAGCTATTTAAGACTTTACTAGAGAATGAATGATATTCATGGCCTGCAGGTGACCAGTTAATTCATCACATATGGCAACATATGCAAGCACTTTGCGACTCCTTTTTTCAACCACTTTTGTGCCCCACTTGTGCAGTAAGTGAAGGACGGATTAAAAAAGTATGGGAACTGTTGCTTTTTCCGACCTTCAATAGTTCACACAACGTCACGGGGGGGGGGGGGGGGCTCAATGTCCACTGCATAATCCTGATGCAGCGTCTGCATAGACACTGTTACCACTTTTTTGGGGAGCGGTTTGGTCCGTCGGACACCAGTTCTCGTCTGATCACTGAAGTTAAGTAGCTCAACCCAAGCTAGTATAGGGTGCCCATTCGTCCCGGATTTGGTGGCACCAGGAGTAGGGGAAGACCTTTTCTAAGAAGTTTTTCTTGGTTGATTGGAGAGGGCAATGTCCCGGACTGGCCCGCGGAAAAATGGTCACCCTAAGCTAGTTCTAACAAGCAGGTCTAACATGGGTGGCCGTTAGTATAATGTTTGTGCAGTCTCTGCTTTAGAACTAAGCAGTGGATGGGGCTCTAATAACATTGTAGTTGAAGAGCTCTAAAACACCAACGAAACAAAAGAAAACACTTTTCAGAGCAATGTTTGAAGCAGTTATCGAACAGAATTTCAAATAGTGAAACCTGTCTAAATTGGACACATGCCGTACCAAAGAAAGTGTCCATTGTAGGCAGGTGTCCAATGTATAGAGAACCTGTCTAAATTGGACATTTTGCTAAAAACCTAGAGGTGGCCGTTCTAGGCAGGTGCCCAGAGAACAAATAGGCATTTTCACCCTAGTACTAAAACAAATGCATTGCAAATAGTCAACAATATATTCATGCAGTTCAAACATGTGTTTACCATGTTTAAATCCTACGGAAGTACACATAATTTGCAGCATCGATTGTTATTTAGTGTTTTAGGGCCCTTCAACTACAACGGCCATTAGGGCCCACGCAGTATCGACATAATTTTTAAAATACAATATGCACGTTCCATGATACTTCTATAATTTGACAGGTGCAAAACAATTGGAAATTGTAGTTTGTTTTGTTTTGCACAGTGTTAGTCTAAATTTTATGCTACCACATGCAGTCTGGAATATCCTGGTTGCTTACTGCTAATGTGCAATAGGTCAGAAGCCATGCAATACTATGACCAAAAATGTATTAATTTACCTGCCAAAATTTCTATTTCGGTTGTATAATGCGGTGGTGGAACACGTGGGCTAGGCCGACATCCCCCCCACAGACAAAAAAGTCAATATTTCCTGCGGGTTCGAGACCCCTGGCTGGGGTGCTCCCAGTCAGAGCATGCTCAGTGGACCCGCAGACCCAGCCCTGCACAGGCGGGATAAGGGTATTATGATAGTCGCAATGTCATGCTGTGTGCTCTATAGAGTCATAAATATCTGGATGGACTGCAAGTGCATATTGTTGCAGGTCCATAACAGCCGACAAGACCTGAAGTGGGGTGAGAACACTATGGTTGTGTTCAGTTTCAGTATCATCCATATCACTTTCTAACCACAAACCATTTGTTGGTGGTATATGACTCCAAATCTCAATAAATAGCCCCAAAATCTGTTGATAATTATGTAAGATTCATTTCAGGGTCCATTTTAAAAGGTTGCAGTACTGAAAATAATGACATTGGAACGTTCGATGTCCACAGTAGACAGGTGTCCATTCTTCACAGGTTGTTATTATTATGGGTGCCATAGGCTTTGGCCGTACTACATAAACCCGTTCATTTTAGACAGGTGTCCAATGTTGCAGGTTTTACTGAACAGTATAAATATTTCCGGTTAGCAATTTTCAAATTAAAACTTTCGGCCGGCCGTTTAGTGAATTGTAGGTGCCAATGAACTTTGATGGCGGGAAATGTCATGTAGTTGACCACAGTGAACGTGACGTCACGTTTGTCTGGGGGAAGTGAAACGCTAGCATAAATTTTGAGGTCAAGGTGTAGTTTGATGACTAAATGTTCGCTTGTCACCTCCAGTACAAGTAAATCAGGTAATTATTAACGGAAATGTGTTAAATTTTTAATGTTTTCTTCAAATTGCGTTTGTCGAGGGCGTTCTCAGACACTAGCCTTGAAACTAAAATAGCGAAACTTATTTTCTGATTTTAATGGTTAATTTCAAAATCAAGTCAAAAAAATTTGCAGTAATTTCCATGTATTTCAGATTTTGCGGTTGTGGTATTTCGATTAAAACTTTCACCTGTGTAAACTTTAAAGCAAAAATTCGGTTAATGGGTACCTTTTCTTAATTCTTATGAAGTCGTGTTACCCCGACGGCAGTTTGGAACATGGTATTTTCGGGGTCCGTGAACTTAAAAGTAAATCTGTATTTGCTGCTTGTGACAGGAAATGTCAAATTTTGGTTTAATTGAATGAAACGCTGAGTTCTACATATTTCTTAGGAAAGAGGTAATAGGTTGCACTTGTTCCACTTCAGTAACAATTTCCCGCCTAAGCACAGGTCCGCCTTGCTAACGCAGAGGCAGTGGTGCGTCAATGATATCAGGACCGATCCTAGACCGAGGAAGTTTGGCTTCTTGGGAGGCAGAGAGAGGGGCTGCATTGCGTTGGACACGCCAGTTCTCGTCTGCTTGCTGAAGCTAAGCAACGCAGCCCCAGCTAGTATTAGCATGGGTCGTCTCTTGGGGACACTGGGTACTGCTAATACCCAAAAATCGTCGTAACAGCGTAGTGCCTGTGCAAACTCTGTATTAGAACTATGTAGTGGATGGAGCTCTATTGACCATTGTAGTTGATGGGCCCTGGAACACCAATAAATAGTTTCTTTTCGGCGAGAGAGTAGTGTACCTGGCGTCGGATGGAGGTAATACCGGGACCCCGTGTGGTGTGTACGATATCTGGATTTAAAAGAGTGCTTACTACTCGTATCCCAATGGGACAATAGCAGGCACCTTACCCTGCTTTTGGTTGGAACGAGGTAGTGATGATGATGATGATGTTGTTGGTCGTTGCAGGCCATGGAAGGACAAAGAGGACGCAGTCGTTCTTAATAATTTCCCCCTACCTATGGCAGAATCGGGATCTCATGAGCACCGGAAGATACGGGCGCCTACACGCCGCGGCGGCGTAGTGGTTAGCACGCTCGGCAACTGCGTCAGTAGTTCTAGGTTCGATACTAGACCGAGGTGGGTCGGCTTCTTTCGGGCGAGAGAGAAAGACCGCGAGTGTGCCTTCTTTCGGATGAGAAGTGAAACCAGGGTCCTGTGTGGGCGTACGATGGCACTTGCACGTAAAAGAACCCTCTCTGCTATGCAACGGGTCGATGAGGCAAAAATTTTCCAGGTGTAGGAGCTCGCCCCCCCCCTGGCGTCGGTAGCATTCCCCAACGAACACTAGACCGACGGTAAGTAAGCGTAGAGGTGCAGCTTTGGGCGGCAACCGGCTGCAGAAAAAACTATGACCAATATATCGCCCTATGTCCATTCAGAGGGACAAGATGGGTACCCAACCCTGCCATAGGCGGGAAAGGGGTTAGGAGTTGCATTTTTTATTATTTTACGTTGTTGTCTACGCACTTTTGAGTTTCCTGTCTTGCTCCGGAGGAACTCCCCCTTCACCTTCCAGTGCCGAACAAAAATCCACCAGTCCATCCCCATGTTCTTTATCACCTTTGCCAAATTAGAGTTTACTAATGAAGGAGATCGGAATTCATAACTTTTGAAACTTTATAATTTAACAAAAAATTAAAGAGATAAAATTTTTTGACTATTTGATAAAATTAAATTAGATAACACTTGGTATAGCAACAGAGGTGACGCAATAGTGATCTGGCAATTTTATTCTTTGACGATACTGTGGGGTGATGCTGTTTTACGAAATATCGGAAATAAAACGTTTAAAATAATTTGTTAACTACGGACGACCGCAGAGGGACCAGACAGGACAGGAAAATGTATGCCTTCGGATCCACAAATTAATTCGCCTCTTGGTTCAATGTCTCCAAGCCCTGCCTCCTTCCCTGGTTCACTGCATCCACGCTTTGCCTCCTTCCCTAGTTCACTGCATCCACCCTTTGCCTCCTTCCCTGGTTCACTGCATCCAAGCTTAGCTTCCCCTGGAATAATGCCCCCTCCCTTGGATCATTGCTTCCAATCTTTCTCCCTACCTTGGATCGCTTATCTCCGAGCTTTACCTCTTTCCTGGTTCATTATAATCAAGCTTCAACTGTCACTAAATCATCCTTAGATCACTACCCCCAAGCTTTGGCTACCCCTGGATCACCCAAACCTTTGCTCCTCTATTTGGAAAATCTCTCCCTTTTTTGTGTTTTCTCCGCTCCTCCCCACACACACTATCATATGCCTTCGAACCACTTGCTTACTCGTCTGCTTTGGTCTTCCGCTGTCCCGGGTGCTTCCAATAACATGAATCCCTGTAATGGACCTAACGAGCTTCTCTTCCCCTCTTTCATCACATGCCCATAACGCCTCAGTCTATCTTCTCATCTTTTCTGTGATGTCCCCTACCCTACCCCACCTGCTGCTTTCCTATTTTGGTTGCTCTTTTGCCATGCCCAACATGGCATCTACATGCATAGGTGGCCTAACTACTGCCCTGTAGACCTCCGCCTTCAATTTTATTGGAACCCTAAGCACAGACACTGAAGGTAAGCAACACCTCTCCAGTTATTATAGGGAATCGCTAAGGAACACTGGGTACTGCTAATACCCACACATTGTCATAACAGCGTAGTGTCTGTTCAGACCCTGCATTAGAACTACGCTGTGGACGGGGCTCTAATGAGATTTATAGTTGAAGGGCCCTAAAACACCAACAAATGAAACGAAAATAAAGATCTGCAATGTTATTTATTATTATTTTTTGGAGAAGAAAAGGCAATAATTGAAGCATGGCGAAAATTAAATTTACGAACAAAATCCCTGAAGGTGGTGAAAGACATATCCTGTGTTCCTACCGGTGCAACTTTCCATTAGAATGAGTTTGCAGAGTTGCAGCGAGACGTTTGTCCTAATTTGAATTGTAATTTTGTTGGCATTTAACACCTTCAGCAACGTTTCATTTTTTCCCCATAAAAATTTGAAAATATTTCAGGTTGTGAGGCGTTCCATTAAAATATAAAACCCACAATGTAAGTAGTCCGAGGTTTATAAAACTTTAGAACAGCCACTCGACTGCCAGTTTGCGTACACCCTTGAGCAATAAGAGGGGATGTCATCTGCAAGTAAAAGAACCCTTTCCTAATGGAGTAAGATATACGTAGGGCCAATAGATGATCCGGGTGTAGGACCTAGCCCCCAAACCCAGCATCGGTGAAAGTGGTTCCATAAACAGGATCGACTGAAGTTAAGACTTAATGGTTCTGGCATTAATCTGTCATGTGTTCGTGATACGTACAGAAGAAATAAGTACTCCACCCAGCCAAAATAAAAAAAAGCAACTCCTAACCCTTTTCCCGCCTATGGCAAGGTCGGGTACCCATTTGTCCCTCTGAATGGACACAGGGCGATATATTGGTCACAGTTTTTACTGCAGCCGGTTGCCGGCCACAGCTGCACCCCTACGCTTATTTATCGTCGGTCTAGTGTTCGTTGGGGAATGCACCGACGCCAGGGGGGGGGCGAGCTCCTACACCTGGAAATTTTGCCTCATCCACCCGTTGCGTAGTAGAGAGGGTTTTTTACGTGCAAGTGCCATTGTACACCCACACGGGACCTCGGTTTTACTTCTCATCCGATAGAAGGCACACTCGCGGCCTCTTTCTCGCCCAAAAGAAGCCGTCCCACCTCGGTCAGTATCGAACCTAGAACTATAGGCGCAGTTGCCGAGCGTGCTAACCACTACGCCACCGCGGCAGGTCAAGTACTCCACCCAGCCATAGGCGGGAAATAATGCGATGGAATTACATCGTGCGATAGAGCAGATAACTCGTTTTTGATGGGTGTATAAATGACAAGAACAGGTCAATTTTGGCGAGCTACACGTATATATATTTAAATCCATCTAGTAAGGGTTCATCAACCCCGTCGCGGTGGCGTTGTGGTTAGCACGCTCGGCTCGCTAGGTTCGACACTGCACCGAGGTGGGTTGGCGAGAGAGAGACCGCGAGTATGCCTTCTTTCGGATGAGAAGTAAAACCGAGGTCCCGTGTTGGTGTACGACATCACTTGCACGTAAAAGGACCCTCTCTATTATGCAACGGGTAGATGAGGCAAAATTTCCGGGTGTAGGAGCTCGCCCCCTAGCGTCGGTAACATTCCTCAATGAACACTAAACCGACGATAAATAAGAGTAGCGATTGCAGCTTTGGCCGGCAACCGGCTGCAGAAAAGCTATGACCAAAATATCGCCCTTGTGTCCATTAAGAGGAACAAGATGGGTACTTGACCCTGCCATTGGCGGGAAAAGGGTTAGAAGTTGCTATTTTGCTAGTAAGGGTTCATCTACGATGTACATTTCGTGCGGTTTGACTCGCTATCCGATGGTCCGGGGTCCCGTTTCGCGCCCTAAAGAAGCTAAACGACCTTCGTCAAGGATCGATGTTTTTTGATTTGTTGGTGGTTTTAGGTTCGTTCGTTCGTTGGATTTTAGGGCTCTTCAACTACAAGGTAATTAGAGCCCCCGTCCAGTGCACAAACGCTGCTCTAATGCGAAGATTTTTGGGTATTAACGGTACCCAATTTTCCCATGCGACCACCCATGTTAGTACTAGCTGGAGTTGCGTTGCTTAACTTCAGCGATCAGACGAGAACTGGTGTGTCCAACGCAATTTGCCGCTCCCGTGGTCTTAGGGCCCTTCAACTTCAATTAGGGCCCTGTAGGACGGTAGGACGATTTGAGTATAAGCAACACCAAGTGTTCCCAAGCAGTCATCTATCTCAGTGCTATCTGGGCTTACGTTGCATAACCTCAGGGATCACATGAGAACTGGGGTGTCCAACTCAACACAGCTGCTTTGTCAATTTCTTTGCTTTGTTGGTGTTTTCGGGCCCTTCAACTACAAGGTCATTAGAGCCCCCACCACAGCATAGTTCTTATGCAGAGACTGTACAGACACTGCACTAATGCGGCGGTTTTTTGGGTATTAGCAGTACCCAGTTTTCCCAAGCGACCACCCATGTCATTACTAGCTGGGGTTGCGCTGCTTAACTTCAGGGATCAGACGAGAACTGGTGTGTCCAACGCAATTCGCCGCTCTGTCAAGGATCGAGCCGGAGCACAAAAATGAACTGGTAAATTCAGGAATCAGGAAATTTGACAAACATGTCAAACAGTTCACGATCAGATTCACGTCCAATTAGAAGGAATCTGCAGGTGAAAACCGAATTTGAACTGCCAACAGAAGTTCCCTGTCAAATTGACTTGACGCCCCTAACTACTGTTATCTGCTGTTAATTTGTAGTTTATGATATCGTATAATTAATCTGTAGTCATTGTTCTGTGGTTCCTTCTTCGCATACTATTTCTATCGTTATCTCTCGTATCTAAAAAAATCTGGTATTTAGTTAACAAGTACAATACGAATTAACGATTATGTAAACAAACGGATTTAAGTAGACCTAAGTGGTGCCAAAATTGCTCCTTACTACACGTGCTTATGATAGTGGATGTTTTTTGGAACATTGCCCCGAATATTCAAAACAGCTATTAGCGCATTGTATTAAACCGGCCATTCACTCCAGAAACCAAATAAACATTCTTGATAATGCAACTCCTCTTTTCCCGCCATGGCAGGATCGGGTACTCACCTTGCCCCTCTGAATGGGCACAAGAGGGGCACATCAGTGATACATTGGACAGTGTTTTACCGCAGCTTATAGCTGACCAAAGCTGCAAACCTATTGCTTATTTATCGTAGGTCTACTGTTGTTTGGGGCACTTCGGCGACGCCAGGGGGCGAGCTCCTGCGCCTGGCAAATTTGACTCGTCTACCCCTTGCATGGTAGAGAGGGTTCTTTGACGTGCAAATGCCATCGTACACCACACGGGACCTGGGTTGAACCTCTCATCCGAAGGAAGGGGCAATCGAGGTCGTTCTCTCGCCAGAAAGAAGAATTCAACTTACCTCGGTCCAGTATCGATGCCAGAAGAAACTGACGCAGTTACCGAGCACACTAGTTTTTAACATCACCTTCATCTACATGTTCACGAAATTATTGGAGTTTTAGGCATTTGTTTTCGACCATCCAAATCCTACCAAATCATTTGGGGGTGGTGAAGCAGACGGCATCTAAAACCTTTTCCCCTATGATGGCAAGGTCAGGTCCTTTAGGAACTGGGGGCTATTAGGCTGTAATTCAACTTAGTCGAATGCCGACATAAAGCTGCAAACTGCTACTTATTTTAGCGTCACCTTAATCTCTTCTTGGGGGCAATTACCTTCACTGACCTGAGAAATTTGACTGTCTAAATGTGCATTTCATTCATTGTCGAAAGGGATAACACATGAAAAAAAAGGCGAGCTGGAAACCCTATGGACACTACAAAGGGCTAGCTGAAGTACTGTGTTAAACAGTACCGTGTTAGTGTCCAGAAGCCCGGCAAACGAAGTTCGACCTTCACTACTCCAACTCATTTCACTTACCCAAAAAACGTTCAGTGAAGACATGGTGCACACCACACGTGGTGTCTTTATCACGGCCTGAATAAGATACCCACCTAGGCCAGGATCGAATATGCAACCAGGGGCGGATCCAAGGGGGGTTTTGGGTTTACACCCCCGCCCCCTAAATGTTGGGTCGACATTGACACTGACAAATGAAAATTACGTTTCCAATCGCTGCCTATGGTTCAACCCCCCCCCCCCCTGACGAAAATCCTGGATCCGACCCTGTATGCAACCATGGATAGTCACTCATGCTATCTCCTCATCACCTAGCCAAGTGCATGTTTACCTGTTAAGTGCTCGATAAAGTTGGAGGGTTGATTTAACTAGGTCATGTAACCATTGGGTGACACACAAGCTCACTTCAGTAGTTCAAGTGGCAGGGCACACTTTCTTCTTGAGGTCAACATACAAAGTTTGTCCCACCCAAGGTTGATAGCTGTTTAATGAGGATTCTGTCAGATGGGTAATGAAGCCTTGGATCTTCTTTGACCTATAATGTTCCCAGGACAAGAAACCCTTCTACTGTGATCTGACATGTTTATATGGACTGCCCCTTAACGTCGTCGGTAACAAATCTTCAGAGTCCGCAAAACTGGTATTCATTAACCCACTAACCACCTAACCCAACCTCTGATTGACATCAGCCTGCAGGAATTCTGCAGTTTTTTTCAGAGCACCATGAGTAGAAGGTGACCTTCCCTCTTTTAATATCGACATATAACAGTTATGTCCCACTTCAGTGGCACACTCGCAGCTTTGACTCACCGGCCCGTCATTCCAGGATCGAGTCTACTGGAACACTGACTGCTTTTTTTTTCAGGCGAGCACTTCAAAAATTTGCTTTTAAAATGAAGCAGTAATAAGATCGGCCGTCGCTTAAGTAAAAGTACAGTCAAAGTTCGCCTGGTGGGTGCCTGAGCCTACTACAAAAAGGGAAAAGAAGCAGGAGTTAAATAATTTGGGGATAAAAGGTGAACTTCCTGAAAAGTGTTGAACTTCCGTCAAAAACTCCTTTCCGTCCTCTCCAGAGCTGTAGTTCTTAACCGTTTGACGCATTACTTCAGGCTAGGCGCTTTCTTGTGTCATTAGGGCTCCGCCGGTTATTATAGTGAGTCAGGGATGCACCTCAATCAACCGTACTCTTCTTTTTGCGCAGTATAATTATCCTTTACATAGCTGGATGCTGGATTAATTTCATTGGTTGGGGAGTAAGTCAAGAAGCCATAACAGGACGAACCCTTAAGGCAAGGCGCAAAATGAGGCCGCAGGGTGACGCAAAATGAGGCCGCAGGGTGACGTAGTATGACGCAGCCCTGTGAAATTCTGCTAGCAGGCAATCACTGTTACGTTGAAAGCCATTTTAGTTGACGCAAAT
The DNA here is from genome assembly GCA_013389805.1 of Trigoniulus corallinus. Lineage (NCBI taxonomy): Eukaryota > Metazoa > Arthropoda > Diplopoda > Spirobolida > Trigoniulidae > Trigoniulus > Trigoniulus corallinus. The sequence goes on from JAAFCE010008833.1 coordinate 10,189,065, forward strand.
TGCAAACCAGTATGTTGAAAAACTGCGATTCAATGTGTGGTGATTGCCTGCTAGCAAAATTTCTCAGGGCTGCGTTACGCTGCGTCACCCTGCGGCCTCATTTTGCGCCTTGCCTAAGAGGCTGCTCGCAGGAGATGAGGAGGTAGGTGTAGAGGACGTAGGAGAGGGAAATTTGCAGCACCCAACGTTCTTTATCAACCACCTATGTTGGTACTAACGTGGGCTTGCTCTGCTTATCTTCAGTGATCTTACGAGAACTTGTGTGTCCAACGCAACTTGGCTGCCATGGGGACAAATGGATTTTTGACAGTATGAATGGTACAAGTGGGATGTCTGACAGTACAAATGGGAAAAATGGGATGCCTGGCAGTACGAATGGGACACATGGATACCTGACGGTGCTGTCGGCATGATATGAATACGGTTAAAAGCGGTCCAACCGTTAGGCGCTAATGTTATTAATCAGTTAGGTTATATCTGTCAGTTGAATTTATGAAAGTGTTGGTGGCCTCGCTTGATTGTCAAACATGGATTTGCTATCAATCTAACAGGCTTACTTTAATGATAATTTTATTGATAATATGGCGTATTCAACTGAGATATTGTGATTATTATTTGCGAAACATATCCTGTCCGGATGTTGTTTTTGGTGCGCATGTTAAGCTTACTGTTTTTCACGTGGTATATTTCGCTTATTGAGGAAAGTTTTCTTTGAAATGGACGACGCCTTGCAGATGCTTAATACTTTCAAATGAAACTAAGTCATAGTCTACTAATACGTAATTGTATAGTAATTGGTTGAACGTCACAAGATGGTAGGCTGTTAAACTTGTGACGCCGCATCCTCTTTTTAGCGGTAAGGTGTTAGACGGGTATTGATAGAGTGGAGGGGGGCCAGTTTTATCTGGTGCGATGATTATGATCACTCACGTGTCACATGTTATAAAAAAAGGATCCGCTCACTAATCTCCAAATGTTCTTGGAACAGTCTGTGGAGCGTTTGTTCAGCTATAATACGAGCTGGTAACAAAACCTTGAAACACTTGAGGGTTGAATTCGAGCCAGGAAAGATACACGCACACGTTCGTCTGTGCTCTAATTCATCTCAATGCACATTTTTCTATGCATCTTCGACACTATAACAAAGCATTTTCAATTGTGCCACTGTTTTGACGATTGTTTTATTTTTCCAAAAAAAGCCTCAACTATTTAACAATCCTAATTTGATTCTTCTATTGTGAATTTTCAGCGCTTGCACCTACGACAGATTACGTCGTTTTTGGTAAGTTAATTTTTTCAGTATTCTTAGCTTTTAAAATTATCGTGTTTTTCTTTTTTAATTTGAAATATCGGAATAATAAAACAGTTGAAGAGACGTTTCAAATAAAATGGATTTCGGTTTAGTGATCCTCATCAGATTGGTACAATTTTCTTTGAACTGGAATTCCAATTAATTTCTTTCTTACTAAGTGAACCAAATTTCATACTTGAATGATATATTTGTGTTATTATTTCAAATTTATCTTGCGATGTATTTTAAGCAGGGATGTCAAGCTCATTTTAACCACAGGTCATTTTTCTGACAAGTTTATGTTAAGTGGGTAACACACGACAGGTCTGTTTATATTACTGCTCATTCTGCGTTTCAAGTTTTGCTTTTTTTTAAAGTATTTATTTAAATATCAAATTAGTAACAAATTTGAAAAATATACAGAAGTAATAAATTGAATATAGGGCCTACGTCGTTGCTGGCCCAGGGGAGGATCAATGCTGGAGAATTTCAAAAACGCGGCGCCTTAAATATTTTTAAATATTCAGAATCATTTATTATAATTTTAGCTAGTAATTACAATAGGTCCTCTACTGCCCCTACAAAGCTATTCAGTGGTTTAGCCAACTGCAGAATAGACTGCAACTGTTGGACTAACAGTATAGAAATGGGGATAGCAATGCAAAAATGCCTCATTAGTTGCAAAGTTGAATCATGCATCAGTTGAAATAGGCACTGAGGGGGGAGCTGCCCCCCCCGTTCCGGCCACATGTTGGCCGCCAGTTTGACATCCTTGCGTTTGAGATGTTGATGTCGCTTACTGTACTGAATAAATAGGTCGCAAGGAGCAGCATCTGATAGTCGCCCTGTGCGCAATTCTGTAAATTACCTCTGAACATGGTAGAAAACACCCCCGTTTGTTCAAGGACCTCGGGGTGCATTTGGAATGGAAACTCCTTTCAAAAATGGGATTAAAAAGAGGTTGCTATAAAACTGCACCACGAACGAGCGAAATACAGTATTTCTTCCCTTGAAATCCTACGAAAAACCCTGTAACTTCTGCACTTTCCTAGATACCAAAGTTACCCATAGCCTGTCTCAGTGGTAGCTTAACTCACACGTCCTGGGTTGTGTAGATTCCAACCTGAAAGAACTCAGTGGCTTCTTTCGGACTAGAGACAAATGTAGAGTCCCGTGTGGTGTTTGCGAAGTTATTACTGCATTTGAAGGAACCTTTACCAACACGAAGTAAGGAATACAGTACATAGAGATGGGAAAAATTCCCAGGTGTAGCAGCTCACCTCCTACCCTGGAGTCGATGAAAGACGTGTCGCCCCCGCCTTCACTCAGAAGGCGGGGGCGAAACTCCGTTTGATTCAAATAAGTTCTTTCGGGTGAGAGAGAGAGAAGCCCCGAGTGCATCATCCTTTGAATGAGAAGTACACCGAAGTCCCGTGTGTTGTACAATGGCATTTGCACGTAAAAGAACCATCTCTACTATGCAATGGGTAGTAGAGACAAAATTCCTAGGTGTAGGAGCTCGCCCTCCTCCCCTGGCGTGGAGCCCCAATGAACAGAGATCACCCATGAGATCACCGTCCAATAGATCACCCATGTGTCAATTCAGAGGGACAAGATGGGTACCTGACTCTGCCATAGGCGGGAAAAAGGTTAGGAGTTGTTTTTGCTTTTCATGTGAACAGTGGCGTCATTAGGGGCGTGCGGGCCGCACCGGGTGACACCACTCGCACCATGAGAAATGGGGTGACACCAAAGCAGAAGAAGCGGCTTTTTTCGAGAGAGGGGGGTGACACCACACCGCACCGGGTAACGCCAACCGCCAACCTGCATATGAACCTGCAATAGGGTCCTATTAAACCAACGTCTCATCGGCATCGCATCAATTGGAGTAGCAGCGGTGTACCACGCGCCCGTTTTCCTAACCTTACCCCGGTGTACTTACCACCAAGCAGTTACACGGAAATTTACATTTTTAGGGGAGGTTTTAGGATAATCCGAATTTTCCCTAATTTTCAAACAGGACTCTAAAGGCCCCTTTACGCGTTCAGTTTTATCTTCAGTTCTAACTGTTCATTTCGAACTGTACAGTTAGATCTCTACGCGTGTGGGGAAATCTCATCGAATTTTCAATTGAAATTTTTGAACTGAAGATCTTTCGGAGTGGCAAAGAGATTTAACTGACGATAAAACTGAGCGTGTATGGGGGACTTTAATTATTTCTAATTTAGCAACGATCTAGTGCTCACTAAACCAGATATGAGCCTACCTTGATCTGTCATTCTGCGTTACTGTCCTCTATACCTTATGGTTATTCGGTAGGGCCACCCTACTGAAAACTGGAAATGGGCAAGGCCTGCTAAAGAAAACATAAGTATGATTTCATGATCTCTGCTTCATTTTAATTTCCGTCATCAATCAATAAGGGGGACAGATAAAGATGAGTGCAAAAGTCTGTTAAGAGCAATCTTTTCAGAAAAGTATTTGTCAGGGCATTGTTAGCTTTTGGGCGTTTTCATCATCCTGACATATGTAGGGCAGGGTGGGACTAGCTTGTTCTGTTATCTTCCAGACTCTCATCCGACTAGGGTTCAACACGAGTAGTTTCGTGTTGTAATATCCAGCAGAATTGACAGCTTGTCCCAATAAATATTCCAGGAAAAATCAGAAGAATAATCCCGCCTCTGTGGCACAGTGGGTAGCATGCTCGATAACTGCGTCCATGGTTCTAGGCTCGATACTGGACCGTGGGGATTGGGGAGGTGGGTGCACGATGTCATTTATACGTAAAAGAACCCTCTCCACTATGCAACGGAATGGAATGGAATGGAACGGAATGGGCGTCGATGGAATTTTCCCCAAAAACGAACAGTAGACGGACGATAAATAAGCAGAGGGGTTGTAATTTTGGTCGGCAACCGGCGGCGGAGAAACACTGTCCAATATATCGCCCTTGTGTCCATTCAGAGGGAAAGATGAGTACTGGACCCTGTCAGAGACGCAAAAATGATTGAGTTGCTTTTGAATAAGTAGTCCGAGTAAATCCCAAAATCTGGATTTGTTTTCCAAACACCTGCTAATATTGGGGTTCACATAAGAGGCATCGACTTTATGTATAGGCAGTACTTCCGGCACCAAAAATTTGCACCCTGTTCCTCGCCCGTTAAATCACAGGTAGTTTTCAGGCCATTCTGCTTGCCTTTCAGACCACTGCAGTGTAGATTTCTGGCATTGAAAACCCGTAATTACCATTGTTTTGCATTTAAAATTTTTCGATGACGTTGGGAAAATTGACATCCGAAATCTGAGTCATCTAGGAATTCATGGATCCACCTTGCAACCAACAGAAACAACAGTGGGGCAATTGAGGCAGGAAAATATTGCTGCATTCAGGAAAATTCTTCCCAAAATGGTTTACATCTTAAAACCTTTTTACAAACAATGCACCCCTTCACTCACAATGACAGGTCTGACATTTTGTATCACAAAAATGTCTTTGAAAGATGGCGGACAAGACCTTGAACTCGAAGAACATTTGGCCCCATTGTTTTGGTAAAGTATTTTGGACATATAACCATTGCTCTACCAGTCTACCTTCTGAGAAAAGGTCTAAATTTTAGAGAGAACAGGTGAAATTAGTGGATATTAAATATAGACTGTTATTGCTGAAAGGGAAGTTTAGGAACAGCTAAAATTAACTTTCGCGCAAATTTGACTGGAGTTTTAGGAATTACGGGTTTTCTCAACACGACCTAACTGTCTTTTAAAATTTGAAGAGCTGAAAAGGCCCTTTGAAAGCTTCAGCTGGGATTAAGCAGACTGTACCAGTATGAGTGATAGAAAGAAAATAAGAAGGAATGCTGCCCTCATAGAATTTCTTTATCCTTTCGTCACCTCTCAATTCACCTGCACTAAAAGAACCATTTTTATTTCAAGGTGTTAACTCTTTCATATGAACTTCCTAAGTGCCGTATTTATTCTAATAAACGACGCGCAGTTTAGTTTTTCAAAAGGCTTTTTTGTTGCGCCGTTTATTTTTTCAAAGGCTTTTTGTTACGCCGTTTATTGGAGGGTGCTGTTTATATTTTATTAGTGTTTTCTGGCTGCGTTTCTATCCGACGTACGCTACGCAATGCAGAC
>JAAFCE010008833.1:10194892-10247107 GCA_013389805.1 Trigoniulus corallinus
TTTTTTTTACCTTGAAGGTGCGCCGGTTATTGGAGGGCGCTGTTTATTCGAGGACGCAGTTAATTAGAATAAATACGGTATTTGGGATTTTTTTTTCATTCCCATTCCTGATTTATATCCTGCCTCGGTGGCGCAGTGGGTAGCGTGCACCGTAACTGCGTCAGTGGTTCTAGGTTTCATACTGGACGGAAGTGGGTTGACTGCTTTTGGCTCGTGTGGTGCGCGATGGTATTTGCACGTAAAAGAACTGTCACTACTATGCAACGATTAGATGAGACAAAATTTCCAGTTGTAGGAGCTCTCCCCCCTCCTGCCGTCGGGGGCCTGGTCGGTGCAATCCCTCAGCGAACAGTGGACCGGCGATAGATAAACATAGGGGGTTGCACCTTTGGACGGCAATCTGCTGTAGGAAAACACTGTCCAATATATCGCCCATGTGTCCATTCAGAGGGACGAGATGGGTACCCGGGCTTGCCATATGCGGGAAACGGGTTAGGAGTTGTTTTGTAATGCCCTTTATCATTTACGACAATGGCCATCCTATGAGTGATATTTTGTTAGGTCTAAGTTCGGCCTGTAACAGGGTCTGATACCCCCAGGGATATGATTGGTGAACCCTTTCTCTCTTAGTACCACAATCTGTAATTTACCTCTAATATGATTGTGATTTGATTTATCAATGAGAATGAAATTGATAACGTAGCATGACGTCTCATTTTTAGTAATGTTCAAAATGTCATTCAGAAGTGAAACTCATATCTGAATTTGTAACATTCAATATCTATAGTAAATATTTTCTGTCGATTTATTTAGGGATAGTTGTCACCTGTTAAATATTATTTAATTAATAATAAATCCAACATTTGATTAGACTATAAATTGTTTTCAACTCTCCCCGCCCCCAAAAGTTAATTTCCGTTGTTTAAAACTGCTTTCTTCTTTTTCTTATAGAAGGTCCAGGAACGTTCCACAGAATTGTAGAAATTGTTGGAATTTTGGCAGCTCTAGCTGTTGGCGCTATTATTATAGTAGGAGTGGCCTTTATAATGAGGTAAGTGTTGAAATTCTTTAGGCTCTATGTGGTAGTTTTTCTGCCAGTTTTTCCGTCAATTTTCATCTTTACGGATGATGGGAGCGGCTTATTGGGTTGAACACACCAGTTCTCGTCTGATCACTGAAATTAAGCAACGCAACCCCAGCTAGTACTAACATGGTTGGCCACTTGGGAAAACTGGGTACCGCTAATAGCCAAAAATCGTCGCATCACTGTAGTGTCTGTACAATCTCTGCATTAGAACTATACAGTGGACTGGGCTCTAATGACCTTGTAGTTGAAGGGCCCTGAAAAAAGCACACCAAAAAAATGTATGGAGTGGAATACTAGTCCACATGAAATGCTGTATTTAGCGTCGCTATTCAATTTTCAATAATAATACTTTAGTTACTTCAATTTCTAAATTGTTAACATTTTGACAGTAGGGGCCTATTGAAAACTGTTTGAGCTGAACCCCCCCCCCCCCAGTGTGATCATCTACCCTCTTTCATTCTTCAATCTACTACCTAAATTAGGTCAATGTTGACATTCGGTGTGCCATCTTAACTATTTCCTCGTAGTGGCCCACTGTTTGTTTAGCAAGTTCCAGTATACTACATTCTTAACATTTTCTGATATTTTAAGATGACGATCCATATTTGACACTGTCCCTGACATTTTTATGCGACCATCTGAAAGACTTTCAAGACAATCTCAGACGCTCAAAGGTTAAAACTATTTGTTCCTCTTCATTTATATAGGGTACAAGAATGCAAGTAGCCAGTAGGTAAATTAATGGTTTTGACAAAGCACATTACCATGCAATATTATAACCGACAAAGCATTAATTTACCTGCCAAAATTTATACTTTGGTTGTATAAATGCGGTGTTGGAACAGTGGGGTAGGCCGGCATCCCCCCGACAAACAGCCAATTTTCCTGCGGGTCCCAGACGCCTGACTGGTGTGTTCCCAGTCAGAGCAAGGTTAATGCAAGTAGCCGAGATGCGAATGCTGCGGTACTGCATATGAGCAGGGTGTCGGGAGCTGATGTTATTGTAATCCTATTTTTGACTTGAAAGTAACGGTTATACTCGTTTTAACCATGGTGGAGACTACTTTAGAGAGTTGAGACACCATGCATGAAGTATTTTTTCCGTTTAGTTGGTGTTCTAGGGCCCTTGAACTACAAAAGGCATTAGAGCCCGTTCACTGCCTAGTTCTATTGCAGAATCTGCACAGACACTAAGCTATTACATTGATTTTTGGGTATTAGCAGTACTCAGTGTTCCCAAGCGATCACCCATCGTTGTTGTTTGGTTGGTGTTTTAGGGCCCTTCAACTACAAGGTCATTAGATCTAATGTAGAGACTGTACAGACACTACACTAATGGAACGATTTTTGGGTATTAGCGCTACCCAGGTTTCCCAAGCGGCCACCCATGTTAGTACTATAGTGCTCGCCACGAAAGATTAGACATGAGAGGTAGACGGTATGAAAGTTCACTACAAAAATTAGGGGGTTTGAAAAAAAGGTCAAATAGCAGCAGTGCCGTAATGGGGGTATGAAGCGCCTGTGACAAGTGTCTAACTTTCGCTTGCCCGTAACCCAATAATGACAAAAAAAAACAAACATTTTGCGCCCGTGGCGGCCGCCTTCTTCGCCACGCCCTAGTTACGACCCTGAATGGCAGGCTGCATTCAATAATGGCATGTACAACTTCAGTGTTTTCCCCTTTTTTCGAAGATGACCCATCCTTTGCCTCCCACCAATGCGTCAACTTTAGTGGCTAGTGCTATAGCTGGGGTTGCGTTGCTCAACATCAGTGATTAGGCGAGAACTGCTGTGTCCAGGGCCGGCATCAGGGCAAGGCGATCGAGGTGGCTGCATTGGGCCCCGCGCTGGTGAATTAAAAAAAAATTTTTTTAACTATACAGTGTTTTGATAAACAATCAACTTCATAAATCTTAGCACTGGGGCCCCGCTATTGTCTGCAGCCTTGGGTCCCTCTATTGCCTGCTGCCTTAGTCCCCGCTTAGCCGCTCCCGCTATTCATGATGGAAAATTCTTTTAAAAATGCCTTCATTAACCACTGAGGTTCATAATCAAATTCTTTGATTTGTTTGTCATAATTAATTGAAATCTATTTTATATTCATTGCAGTAAGTTAAGGAAGCGAAACGTTCAAGATGATGACGCTAGTTCGGCAGAAGTAGTAATAGAAAATAATCTACCAAATATGGAAGCCAATTTGCCACATTATGATATTAAACATGTAAGTCACATACTGTAAATCCATTTAAGCTTTTTTTTTACCTCTAAAAAGATGTATAGTCGTGGAATCATGCGTGTCTTAGTAGGAAAAACCCACGAACCAAAACACTGGAAACGATGTTTCCTGCATGACCAAATTGATTACTGCTAACAGTGAAAGTTTGATCCAAGGTCTCTGACTTGTTTTTCAGCTGATTATTGAGGCTCATTGAAAGTCTGCTGACTAGTTTACAACGCCAAAAAAATATGATAAACATGTCTGAGATATTCGTAGTGTGATTCACCAATTATAAATCGTCTACCTAACAGAAATAGTACACAGTTTATTTTTGATACAACTATTAACGATTGAATTATATTAGTTGGAAATAATGGTGGCAGTGCCGGCTTTAGATGTTGACAGGCCCTAGGCTATTTCAATTTTGAGGCCCTTTTCAAGCCCTTTTGAACCCCTTTTCTTAAGTCTTGAAGCCCGCTAAATGTTGAGGCCCTAGGCTTCAGCCTAATTAGCCTATTGGTAAATCCGGCACTGCGTGAGGGGAGGCAGTGGTGAAAAAGATACACGAGCTTAAAAGTACTAAGAATAGAATGCAAGTAACCGCGGTACATGAATGGGGTGTCGAGAACTGATAGTATGTTACCCCAACGGGTTTGGGAGCCGGCCAAGCAGCCATAACGGGTCAGACCATGTGGAAGCTGCTCGCGGGTGAGGGGGAGGTAGGAGTGGAGGATGAAGGAGAGGGGAAATTCGCAGCACCCAATGTTCCGTACCAATCACCCATGTCAGTACTACCTTGGATTGCGTTGCTTGACTTCAGTGATCTGACGAGAACTGGTGTCCAAAGCAAGTTAGCACTGCCTGGGGGTAGGGAACATCGCGGGAAAAGAATGAGGGTGGTTGGAAGCACCCGAGGCAGGAGGAGACCAAAACAGACGATGGAGCAGATTGTCCGTAAGGATATGGTAGTGCGTGAGGTGGACGGGGAGTGCGGAAAGAGCCACGAAAATAGAAGTAGAGTAGCAGGCTGTCATGACGGGCTGGGTCATTGGGTGCAGGATCAATCAGGGTTAGGCCAGAGCTGCTGTTTGAAGAGTGAGCACTCAATCACATTGAAGGAAATGTGGCATGTTTCGTTTTGGGCAGCGGAGACTATATAATTGGTCCAATTCCCCAAATTGATTTTCTGAATGCTGGATATGCAACTTTTGGGTTTCGTGTTGGAGGGAGGGGGATTTAGCTTGACATTGAGATTCTTCTGTTGTCAAGCCATATTCATGAACACGTGGCATCTACCACAGGTGGAGAGGGTGGTAGTGGTGTGGCAATTCGCCCCCCTGAATGATATGCGTGGGTTTAATCAAATAATGTTGAGCAGTTGTGCATTGGCATGAATAAATAAAATGAAGTGCAATAGTGTTTAAATAACCAACTCTTGTGTAATATTTAAATAATTCTTTTCATTATCGACGTCGATGGTTCATACGTTGCATAACATGTTCACGCAAAATGGGTGCACATCAGCTCTGTTTTTGGTGTGCTGGGTTGCCCTAGCTAAGTTCTCGAATCACTTACTGTATGTCAGGTGTGGCGAACCTACAGTATTTCTGCTGGCGTGCCAAAATTTGAAAACTTATATTTCTTGCCGTACTTACGTATCAGATAGTGCCCACTAGTTTGTTACAGGAATTCTAATTCACTGCAAGCAGCCTCTATGGCCAATTTGGCAGTGCAGAGACTAACTCTCATTGCTACATAAGATACCATAACAATCCTAAAACCCAAAGGTTTGGTTGTTTTCTCCCCCTACAATACTTGCAATGGTGGCCTTCCCCTTCAGTAAGCCCGGCACTTTATCTTCCCCAAGGGCGTTCCTTTGCCAAATGGTCCTTGGAAAAAGACCAATAGTATGAGTATGCTAATACCCAAAAATCGTCGCATCAGCGGAGTGTCTGTGCAGTCTTTGCTTTAGAACTACGGAGTGGACGGGGCTCTAATGACCTTTGTAGTTAAAGGGCCCTAAAACACCAATAAAACAAAAAGAACTTTAAGCAGCCAAGTGCCCTAAAAACTGAAAAACCGAGACAGACTAAATATCTGTAGGTCACTGGATTTGTCAAAATGGCAGAATCAATGTAGTGGCTCCGACAGTTGATTCATAGTCTTGTGGAATGAAAATTCCGGAAAGAAACTTTTCGTCCATATTCTTCCCTCAAATACTAGACCTTTGCTGACCTGTAATTTAGTTTGAGTCATCCAAATGAACGCCTAGGGATTCGTAACCATATGTAGTCAATGATGCTCACCCTTCTGTAACTTTTGTAGCATCATGATGCTCAGAAGCTTACTGGTGAGGTTGCCATGATTTGATTGCGTCAGCCTTAAGATATTCTTTCCGGAAACAGGTAATGGTTATGATTTGAAGTTTGGTTTACTAATCTTTCGCTCATCAAACAAAATGTCTTAGATCAGGGGTGGGCAAACCTTTTTTCTGTGTGACCCACACGAAGATCCGTAGTCTCATGAGAACATCGTGAACATCCGTGAAGCTTCCAATGGATCATTTTCGACAAAACTAACCCTCCGAACAGTTTTTTGTATAACCTTGGAAGTAGTCCTCGGGTCAATGTTAATAAACCCGGACGTTGAGACGATTTTCGTCAGGCAAAAAACTCCAATTCATCTTAGAAATCACTATGGGTGCAATCTTCAAATTAGGACCGGGAGGAGGAAATAGTTGAAAAAGAATTTCAACATGGTCCCACAAGTTTTAAGAAGTAGATCTCAGCTCAAAATTAATTTGTTAACGGATATTGTTATTGAGGCTCCTGATGTAGGAGATCGCCTTCTAGCGTCAGTAGTTCTCACCTGATCACTGAAGTTAAGCAACGCAACCCCAGTTAGTGCTAACATGGGTGACTGCTTGGGAACACTGGGTCCTGCTAATGCCCAAATACGTTAAAACAACCTTTGTTTAGACTCTTCATTAGAACTATGCAGTGGGTGGGGGTCTAATAACCGTTGTAGTTGAAGGCCCTAAAACGACAATAAATGAGTATAGCAGCTACAGAATTAAGGCTCCTGTCCCAACATGGCAAAAATGAACGCCTAACCACGTCAAAGGCAGGAAAGAGGCTATTGTTAATAAGATTCCTGGCACCCTTTGTTGAAGTTTTGATTTTTTGCAACTAAAGTGGGGCATTATCTGTGTACATGGAGTAAAATATTCTTGTAGATCAGCAGTGTTCCCAAATTTAAAAGTTCGCCACCTGTCAGGGTCAAATTAGCTGCAACTGTAGAAAGGATTTTATGAAGGTACGTGGTAAGATTGGGAGCTAGATTGAGAAAGCTAGCCAGGGTGCTAGAAGAGGAGAGAGAGAACTATTAATTGGCAGTAGTTGGAGCCTTCCCATTGCACCAGCGTTGCTCAGTGGGCAGCGTGTTCAGTAACTGCGCCAGTGATTCTAGGATCGAGACTCGATACTAGACCGAGGTGGGTTGGCTTCTTTCGGAAGAAAGAGGGAGATGCTCGGAGTGCTCCTTTTTTCGGATGAGAAGTAAAGCCGAAGTCCCATTTTGGTGTGATGTCATTTTCAACGGGTAGATGAGGCAAAAATTTCCAGGTGTAGGAGCTAGCCACCCTGGCATCGGCGGAATCCCACAATTGAAGACTAGACGAACGATAAATAAGCATAGGGGGTTGCAGCTTTGGTCGGCAGCCACCTGCGGAAAAAACACTGTTCGATATATCACCCTTGTGTCCATTCAGAAGGACAAGATGAGTACCTGACCCTGTCATAGGCGGGAAAAGGGTTAGGAGTTGCTTTAGTAGCTGGAGCTTAGATATTAAAAATGAATATTAAATATGAACATCCAGTGTCAAGGCCACTAATGGCAATTAAATTTTTGCTTCTTGGTCTATCATCCTAGCTAGTGCATGACCGCATGATGTTCTTCAGACTTGGCACCGCTGCATCATTTCTGACAAATACTAGAGAACACGAAAGGGTTCTTAATGATAGTAATAATGAACCTATGATGAGGCAATGTGGTATAACATTGACTTCTTGATGTGATAATTTTTAAATTAACGACTTTCTTCTATCTCTGGGCTTCACAATGTTCTTCATTGTGAGTCAGTCGAAAATGAATAAAATAATTATGGTACTACACTTAGCACTAGGCTACAAAGAATAAACCGGGTTGAATTGTTGACTATTACAGGAATGCACGACTAGGTGCTGATGTAATGGTTTTCGGTTGTGCCTCTCTTTTGTCCTGTCTAGCTTTGTTCCCACCTCCAGATAGAGCCTGGAGTCGAGTGAATCTTCAGCAGGTAAGGCAACCCTTCATTAGATCGATCAGGTCGATTAACTGAAGAGTTTTCAGTACATCTTAATTATATAATAACAATCTAAAGAACTCAGAAGAAGCCACAGGAGTCTGTGTGGGTTTTTCCACAAAATGAGGTTCTCAAGGTTCATTTCGCTTTTTGTCTGTGTCCGGGTTGCTCTAAGTCATTTACATCATACACTTCTTTTCGAAAGAGCTGATGGCGTAAATAAAGTTACTTACGTAAGATGAACAAGTTTAATTTTTTCCAATGACAAAAAATTAAGTAATTCACCCTTTGCGAGCTTCTAACTATTGGCCGCCTGTCATGTGATGGTGCAGGCACCCAAAAATGTGGCCGTTAGGCAGTTGGTAGATTGTTTATTATGTCGATCACATAGCTAGCAAAAAATTAACAAATGCATTTTATTATTCGAATTATTGCTGAGCTAGCATTAGAATTGCTACATACTATGCCCGGCGGCTCTTGAGACCCCAGTTTCAGGTTCAATCCGGACTGAGGTGGGTGGCTGCATTCTGACGAGTAAGAATGCGTAAATGTGACTTCCGTTGAGAGGAAGTGAAGCCGTGATTAGTGCCGTCGTAACAGCATTATGGGCCCCTGGGCAAAGTAGTGTGCCGGGGCCCTTACGACAACCACTAACAGGAATAATTTGTAAACAATCACTTGGCATACACAGATTAGCACGGGGCCTCCTGGCAAGTGCCCAGCGGGCCCATGCGTCAAGGCGACACTGGCCGTGATTCAGTGTAGAGTGCACGATGTTGCCTGGCCTGCTTGTGCCTGGCACGTTGAAACAATCAATATGTACTGTTTATAACAACCTGCTAACCATTTTCCCGCCTATGACAGAGGTCGGGTGCACATTTTTGTCCCATGTCACATGCGGGTGATCTATTGGACATATTTTTACGTAGGTGGACCCGTATTTGGGGCATCCCACCGTCGTAAATCTGTATTTTGTCTTTTGCAGTCAAATATATGGAACTGTTAAGTTTCATTGTTTTGTTCTAAGCTGAAGACATGAAAGCCGGTTAATGACCAAATATGGTATAGGCAATATCACCTTCACGCTAAAGAACCCTTTCTACACGAAAATTTGTGCTTATCTTCAAAATTCCTTGAGTGAAGATAATCGCTTCCTCCCCTGCCTCTCCCATTAGCCTCTGTGAATGGCCTTAATCAGCAGATCCACTGCCGATGCTAATTCTTCAAAGAGCCAACGAACTGCTTCAAGGGCACACAAACGAACTTCTCGTTAAAAAGAAAACTATGGTCTGATCCTACATGGGAATTGATTCTGACAGCATCGCAACACTGTCCCCTTTCCACTTGTAAGAGTGTTTTTGTGACTATTATGATCTTGTAATCTGTCGGTTGTCACCACGTTTTTGTCGCCTGTTAAGAAGTGGTGTAACTGTGAATCGGAACCCACTTTATTAACTACTTGTTTTGAGGTTTCTTCATTAGATAATGGTATATAATCTACATTGTTTTATTATTCGCAAGTTTTGTTTGTCATTATGATAACGTCGTTTTTGATTTTAAATGATGTAAACTACTTGCAGCTCCCCAAAATCTTGCCCCTCTCCCTCTCTGCAAGACATCATCTTGCAGAAGAAGTTAGCACAAGTGTAAGAGCAAGTAAAACGTTATGTACAGTTATCCTCCCGATACTGACTGGGATATTGAACCTGTCTCCCGGTTGGGCCCCCTTGGTAGAAAGGACCACCTGCAGTGTTTAGATTAGGGGAGTGATAGTTACACCTTTGACTTTGAAGTGTAATCAGTGCGGTTGAGAGAAAGGTGTTCTTTATCCCAAAACTTTATCCACACATCATAGAGTTTTTGTTGTATCGTCGACTCATCACGTGAATATCTAGGTGCTGTCAAGGTCAGGTGTGAGCTGAGTTGAGCTCGCCCAGGCGCTGTTCGCCACCCTAGAAGGTGGTGCAAGATCAAATTTTGGAGTGAACTGAAATAACCACTACACCAGAACTTATTTGTTGCAAGTGTTCTGCCCCCAGGATATTTTGAATTCATGGTTCATCCGTTTGGGTTTAGTTCGCTCTACTGATCTGCTTTTTCTCTTAATTACCAGTTACCCAGTTTGAGAGTCTAGGGTCTTCGACTGAGCCGGAATGGGAGGGAGGGAGAGGGTTTTTGAGAAGAAATGAGAAGGAATTGAAATGCGTGGGTTCAGTCGATTATATTTAAGAATTCGGCAAAGAAGTCAGGTGTGTCTTTCAGGCTTGAGGTGGTGTAGGGCAAGCGGAGTTCCGTTCTTTTATCGGGTCCCAATGAAGAATAACATTGACGGGTTCCTGGTTAGCAGTGTTGTAAGGATGGCAGTGTTGGACAGTGCAATAAACTGTGGGCTGGCAGTGTCGTAACAATCAAGTAGGCCTTAACAATTTAGGTGTAAGCCATTGAGAAAAAGATGAAAATAGGCGCAGTGGACATATAGACCAAAATAGGTCAGGACCCAGGACTACGAAAAGATCTGGTGTTATAGAAATTTGGAGCACCTTCAAGTATGAAAGTGTTTGGTAGTAGACTGTGAAGAGAAAGGGCAAAGAAAATAAACTTGGAGGCAACTCATGCAGCAGGAAAGGCAGTGTTAACGTGTGCCTTGATCAGGGCATTGATGAAGTACAGGCTGTTTTCCATAGATAGGAGAAGACTGCAGTAATAATAATACCACAAACCTTGTATCTTATGAAAAGACAGCCATGGTCCAGTGGATCATATGTCCCCTGTCCGTAAAAGGGGCCCTTTATGCATAAAGAACCCTGTACATGCATCATCACTCCTTATTTTCTCCCGCCATTCCCTCCAGTTTCCCCACCAGTTCCTCATCCCAAACACTACACATGTCTCACTGTACAACCTGCTCCCTTGTTTACTTTGGCCTAACTGTACTGTCTGCTTCTAAGAGTAGGCCTTTATCCTGTTGATGCGCTCAGGACAGATTTTGAAACGTCAAAGTGCACCTGCCTGGAATGCAGATCCCACCATACGATGGGAGCGGCTTATTGCGTTGGACACATCACTTCTCGTCCGATCACTAAAGTTAAGCAACGCAACCGCAGCTAGTACTAACATGGGTGGCCGCTTGGGAAAACAGTACTGCTAATACCCAAAAATCGTTGCATCAGTGCAGTGTCTGTGCAGTCTCTGCATTAGAACTACACCGTGGACGGGACCCTAATGACCTTGTAGTTGACGGGCCCTAAAACACCAACAAACGAAACGAACCCACTATATTATGCATTGCCAAATGCAGGTCCATGAAATATTCTCTGTAGAACTTGCCTTTGAGCTTTATTGTCGGGCTTCAGACCAAGGTTCTTGTACTTTGACATCAAAACTTCTTAGTAATTTGAAAGTTATATTAATATTTTCCTCCAGACAGCCCTGGCGCCAGTAAATGGCCATCAGCATTTAAACCTCTAATGTTAGATAACTGAACTGACCAAATGCATTTTAGATGAGGTTCTATAAAGCTTTAAAGGCCATCATAAATTCGTGATTGACCACGAGACTAAGATTAGATTAGAGCAAAGTTTATTTAATTGTGAAGAGATACTCCGAGTATTTAAACTGAGAAGGAATCGTGAGAAATCACAAATATGTCGCCTGATGTTAGTAGCATCCTTTTTATAATAGCAATAATGGCGATTAAAAGTGTCTAGTAACTTGCATCACCGCACCTTTTATTTATGTACACGATATGTGAGAGATAAAATTTCTTAATTTGCATATTACGGTAACTCTATACACGCTTCAGAACTGAAATTATCTCTGTCTCTTAATTAGATGACAGCATTTGACTCAGGAGAGTTTTTTTCACTTTATTAACCGTTAAAAGTTATCATAATAACAACTAGCTAGTAAAATTTATGATGATTTTCTCAGTCATTTCATTGACTGTTTGAAAACATTGTGAGTCTAATAAATTCGCATAAAAATTATTACCCTGTGAACTGTCATGAGGGGAACCATTTAGTGACATTGACATTATCTCGAATAATACAACCCCGTTGAGTCAAAAACCGGCATGGGTATTTAAAAAATCCTGTTAGATGCTTTATTTGTTTGAAAACAAAATCCTTGTTTTAATGGGACAAATCTTCAAAATAAGATTCATTGATAAGAATGAAACAATTTTAAAAACATGTTTTTAGTCGCACTGCTTGAAGATAGGCATTTAAAAGTGTTGTCGTTTAACTGAGACATGAATCCATTAACCTTCAGGCACGAAAGAGTTATTTCTATTTGAAAGTTTACAAGGAAAAGTAGTGTCCTGCCCATCACTTAAACAATCGTCTGACGTCGTCTTTCCTCTGGGCCGAGGGAGGCCGGCAGCGACAACATGTTTTTTTCTTAACCGAAAAAAAATTAATGAAAGTTTAAAATTTAGTCATGTTCTAGGCTGCCCTCAAGCCCCCTCGCATCCTTTTGTTGAAAAATAATCGCACTATAAAAGGGTGTGTTGAATGGTAAATGATGGGTCGATTCCTGTCTGGTTTGAAGATGATTGGAGTTTAAAGTGTGCTGACAGAATTTACAGGTACCTAGCCCTGGGGAGTTTGTAAATGAAAGTTCTCCACCGAAAAGTAGATAGGTCAAAATTAAACCCCACAAACTGTACAAACGGAAGGGAAGGGTGTCAACATTCTTTCGCCTTTCCTAGTGGTAAGACATTCGGCACTCCTGAACAGGAACACTAAGGGAGATGTACCGCAAGGTTCATTCGAGATCTAAGACCGTTAGTTAGGAAGAGACTCCTGGAAATCAGATACTATGTCACCCAATTCCTGAATAGACACCTGAAACCATTGTGGACACTATGCTGAGTATCAGGGACTCCTGCAGCTTTAATGAACCTAATACTTGAAGCCCACAGGCCACAAAACTGCTCCTAGCCTTAAGTAATGTGCTAAATTTGTTTCCAGCTATTGTTTAAGGGACGATGGTAGGAGCGTTGGGAAGTTGCATAGACACATTTCATCTATTCAAAAAAGTTCCCAACAGATCAGTAGTCTGTAATTCGTGTTGAGCACCCTTGACCTCAAACAGTATCGTAAGACCAGGATCGGTTTGAATCGAAAATTAGGCCTGATAACCGTTGTAGGAGTTCACGGCATTAATTCTGTGTATATAATATAGAATTACCAACTTGATCCCCCAATTTTCCCCCATGAACTACAACGGCCATTAGAGCCCCGTCCACTGCATAGTTCTAACGCTAAGTCTGCACAGACGCTGCTGTTACAGTTACGACGATTTTTGGGCCTTAGCGGTACCCAGTGTTCTCAAGCTGCTACCCATTGTAGTACTAACTGGGTTTCCGTTGCTTAAGGGAGCGGGTTATTGCGTTGCACACACCAGTTCTCGTCTGATCACTGAAGTTACCCAACGCAAGCCCAGCTAGTACTAACATGGGTGGCCGGTTGGGAAAACTGGGTACTGCTAATACTCAATAATCGTCGCATTAGTGTAGTGCCTGTGCTGTCTCTGCATTGGAACTATGCAGTGGGGCAGGGAACAGACGAGAACTGGTGTGTCCTACACAATGCAGACGCTCTCTACAATTCCCAAACACAATGCTTTGTTTTATTGTTGTGTTAATACTATTAGTTTTGAATGATGGCCCGCTAACCCTCTGAAAATGGCGGCCCACCGAGGGGGAAGCCCGCCACCTCTTATATGCCAGTTAAAACCCTGTTGTACCTGTAGCACAATAGCTTCCAATTCCTTTTGTTATCTGAAATATGCACCAGATCATCTGGCATTTGTAACTCAAAGTGTCGGCCTGTTTTCAAATACCAAACTGGGGTGGACGTCATCTGATACTCCTTCATGATGTGATCATCAGCACAAGAAAAAGTATCTTAAAATTCATGAAAGATTTGTGAATGGTTTAAAAGTTGTACCTTGAAATGTCATTATTATTTGCGTGGAATTATTTTCTCCGTCTAACAATGTTAATCCAGGGTGTGAATCTATTTGAGAAAAATTGTTAGGTGACAAAGAAGGGGGAGGCTTTAATGTAAAGGTGAAAATTCATGTTCTTTAGTTGGATTAAGATTGATTATAGTCGTAGTACACTAATTTCCAAAAAATGTCACAAGGTAAAACACGATTCTGAGTTGTATCGTGTTGCGAAATTGAATCGAAGGGGGCGAAAGAAAATTTGAATACCTTTGACTACTTTTGAAACTGTCAGGCTAAAGGAAACAAACAAAAGTCAGGTTACTAAACCCATGATTTGCCGGTTTGATAAGTATTTTAACAGTGGGGCACTCCTATCTATTTTGAAAATTGATCATATCGTCATGGTACAAGATGCACTTTGACTTGAAATGCTTTTTTTAAGAATAATTTCTTGTTGTTTGAAGTTGGAGAAGAGGTACATACATATCCTCATCTTGGGCAACGACTAGGATAAAGGAAATGCCTAAAATTCTTCAGGTTGCCATTCCGAAGATGAAAATCAATAGAATTTGCATTTATTTCGGTAAATTTCATACTGACCACCAGTGGTGGAGTTTATGACTTGGATTCAGAGTTAGCTGCATGTCGATTGATTCATGAAATACAGGTGAAAGTTGCATTAGGTTATACCAGTTCAACTCGAACAAGTTTGAGTATCTGGAGTCAAATTATTAACCCTTCTACTGCTGAAGTAAGTTTTCATTATTTTAGCAGTGCGGTGCCTGTCATAACTGTTGAGTGCAGTGGCCACCGTGCAAGTTGTAGTGTTGCATTATTTATGATGTTGAGCAGTAGTTTGGATGAGTCATGAACCTTACTTTTACAGAATCTGAACGAAATATGCTAAAAATGCTAGAAGTTTCTCCATTGCTTTTTCTAAAAAAGCAATCTTTGACATAAGATGGGAAGAGTGTCAAGGCCCTGTAGAGGAACATAAATTACGGATAAGATGCTTTGTACAGTAACGGTAAATACAGTCATGCATATCGTTGTGGTTTTCAGTAGTCAGGGAGGAAATTTATTTCTGTAAACATTCTTCCCATCAAAATACCTGCAATTGCACACTACGAAAACCAAAATTGAATTCAGAATTTAAACGGTTGATGTCTTCAAATTTTTTTAGAAAGTTAGTGATCCACTTCAGACTTTCGATCAGCCTATAGAGACTTATTGAAGAAAAGTGGTCATGATTTCATGTCTTGTCTGGAATAACGAGATCACTTTGCTATCAGTGTATGGAAAATGAACTGCTCACCTCGTGACCTCCAGTTGTAGGCGTTCAGTTTGGGTTGTTGTTGTTGCTGTTGTTTGTTGGTGTTTTAGGGCCTTTCAACTACAAGGTCATTAGAGCCTCGTCCACAGCATAGTTCTTATGCACAAACTGCACAGACACTACAGTAATGCGACGATTTTTGGGTATTAGCAGTGCCCAGTTTTCCCAAGCGGCCACCCATGTCAGTACTAGCTGGGATTGCACTTCTTAACTTCAGGGATCAGACGAGAACTGGTGTGCCGAACGCAATTCGCCGCTCCCTTCAGTTTGGAAATTGAATGTCACCATAGAGTATAGACCACATGTCATCATATGGTCTGGTCTGTGGAATTGGGTGGTCCTAGTCACTTGAGCTCAGTGAACTCAAATTTACCTCTACTTAGATCAGGGCTTCTTATACCTTTTCCACTAGCGACCTCCAGTATAATAATGAGGGCTAATGGTAATTTCGAGGGAGGAAGGCAAATGGAAACAGAAGTTCAGCCCAGAAAGTATTGCATTAAAAAATAAATTTAATGAATTTTCCCGTTATAATTGGACTTCTTTCTATTTCCATTTGCCCTCTCCCCTGACCAAAAGTCTCAGAACCCCTCTCTAGATTGTGTTCTGGTTGAGAGGGATAGCCCTGAGACAACGCTCAGTGTCAGTTGCGTGGATATTTGCTTAGTTGTTTAACGCCTGTTTACTGCTGAAGGTATTTTACCGATCCCCGAGACGAACTCCTCTATGTGGTAAGGGTTCTGTTAGTTGCAGGTGATACGATGCACACCACCCGGGGCCACGGGTTTACCTCCCATCCAACGACGGGGCACTGGGACCTCTCTTGCCCCAATGGACCACTGACGCAGTTCATGTTTACAAAACTAGTTTTTTGTATTGGAATACGCGGTATACATTTTGATTTGGAATACTTTTTATCATTAAAGACAACTACTTGAAGCCCACCGCGGGTAGTTGAGGCAAAATTTTCAGGTGTAGGAAGCTCGCTCCATGGCGTCAGTGGAGTGCTTCAACGAAAAGTAGGCCGATGATAGTTAAGCATAGGGGTTGCAGCTTTGGTTGAGAGTCTTCTGCAGAAAAATATCATCCTATATATCATCCTTGCGTCCATTCAGACGGACAATAGGGGTACTCGACCCTGCCATAGGTAGGCAAAGAATTAGGAGTTGCTATTAAAGAGAACTACTTGATGTTCCCTTGGACCAGCGATGCAATCGCTTATTTGTTTACATTTGACTACGTCCGAAAAGAGTAGAGTTGTCTGCGCGTATGCCGTGGTAAAAAATAACATGATCACCCCAACCTCCACCTAATGACCCGTATAAGTGTGTCGGTTTTACGTGAGCCAACTTCCGCCCTGATTTCGTGCCATGCGCTTTTATATATACAGATGTTGTTCGCGAACTTTTAGTGTTGCGAACGCATTTTGCAACCTGTGTTATAAGACGAGATAAAAAAATTTTCCTTCCTTCATTTTGATGATGTGGTTTGACTTTCAAAAATGCAAGGCTACTCTTTAGTTAATATAGAGTGACCTGGAAAGATAAGCAAAAAAAAAAACCACAGTGAATGGCCACGGAAATTGAAATTCGTAAACAGTTAAGAAACACTGCAGCAAAAAAGAAATTGGCGATGAACTATATTTAGGCCGAAATTCGTAAAAAATGTTAACGAAATAAATAACGGTGATTTCACTATTTGATAACTACAATTGAAATCTTTCCACTGCTTTTTTGTGGTTAAAATAGCAGCATAACAGTAACGGCATTTCTTTCATCATCCTTTCTCTCCCCCACCTAAGTCCTCGTCAAAACTGAGGTCAAACCTCCTACAAAGTAACAGATCAGCTGCCTCTCTCCTATTAAACCGCGTGATAGTACCAAGCTGCACCCTGAAATAGCCTTCAGGAGTCTTTTTCCTCTCGCAGCCTGACCTTCCCTGTATGCCCCCTTCCTCTAATTATTACACGCACCTAATTGTCTGCTCCACATACTGACACTCCTTAGCGTGCTCTTTAAGCTCCGAATCCTCTTTACCAACTTCAGAAACCTGAGATCCCTTATTTGAGATGTTTAACCCTTCTGCATGCTTTCAATTCCGGTACAAAGTGTCTTTTAAGGGCATCCTACAGTATATCCCCAAGAGGTAATGCACATCTTTCCTAGAGAGTTGAGGTTTGTGTCAGATGCGTCGTAAAGTCCATGGTTCATGTGATCTCTTGCTAGATGGAGTCAGGAGTGGATCCAGAGGCAGGCCAGGGGGGAGCACTTCAACAAAAGTGCGCCCCCAATATTTCTAAATATTCAAATCCCTTAGTATAAATCTAGCTAGTAATTACGATAGGTCGTCTCCGCCCCTGGATGGAGTCGGATGTATGCGTAGACCGGGGAAATTCGGGCCAACTAAAGGAGCTCCACCTGGAGTTGAAGATTGTCTGACTTCTATTTGCATTTGCGCCTCGCTAGAATGACTAGGCCGGGATGATGAGGAGCGTACAGGACTTACAAAACGTGAAAGTGACTCTTGTTGCCAAAGAGACACCACACTATCCTTTTTTTTCGCCTTTACAAATAGAAAAAGTGGAGTCATTGTGAGATTTGTACGCATTCCTAGCAAGCAAAACAATTACACTTAATTAAAATTTGGAATTAAAAAGACAGGAGTTATCAGATCTTAACATCAAAATTTTTGGCTCACTTGAAGGGTGAAAGAAAGAACTGGCCTAAAACTACATTTGCTTCCAACCTTTCATACCTAGGTTTTTATGTAAATAAGACTGCTAAGCATTTTTGTAATTCGTCCCGTTACAACTTCCAAAATTTTGATTTACAACTTTTCTTGTGGCTTAAAAGCTTCTAGAATACATGTTTCAGTTAGCCCCTGTGCAGTTCGAATCATTATGAGTGCAATCACTCGTGTCACGTTAACTGTGACTCATGAAAAATACCATACTGACAATGAAATATTTTGTCAGGGATGTTGTTTAAAAATGACTTGCACCTGAATGGATGCATTTCTTTCAAGTGAATAGCCACTTTTTTGTTACTGAACTTGAACAATGACATCATTCAACGTCAAGTCACAAACCACGCACTCACATGCTCAAAATAGTTGTGTCTCCTGTTAGTTGTTTACTCAAACAGTGCTCTAATTTAAGAACAACAACATTTTTAATGCTACTACAGGATTGAAACCGGCCCTCGCTAGGAAAGAGTTGGTGCAGTGGAAGTTCATATTCTTGAGTTCAACATTTTCAAGATACATGGTCCATTTTTATCCTTCTGACAGAGGTCGTTGCTTTCCTCTTTAAATGAGAAAACTCCTAGTCAGATGAGAAGCAAAGGTGTGGCCCCTTAAGATGTATGCGATGTCTACAACACCTGCAAGAAAGCCCTTCTGCCAGGGAGTGTATCATAATCGTCCTCAAATCCCTTTTCCCCGCGTATGGTAGACTCGGGTGTCCAATGGGGCACGTTAGCGGTCTGTTAAACGATATTTATCTTCATGGGATACTTTTTCACCCACCAAAGCCAGAGAGGGCGAGCTCCTACACCTGGGCATTTTGCCGAGCTACTTCTTCCAAGGGTCCTTCGACAATGAAATGCTCTTAGGGCGATAAATGTGAGGAATTTCTTCAAGAAGGCGCCATTATATACAGGTATGCAATATATGGCAGATTAGATGTTAGGCTTCAAGTTCCTTGGGGTTCAATTGTTTAGTAATTAGGAATGATAGTCATTCGCTCCACTGCCAATTTGGCCTGTCAGGGCTGCTTGCAGTGTATACAATTAGAATTAGAATGTACAATTAGAATTAGAAATTGCATTGGACACGCCAGTTCTCATCTGATTATCAAAGTTAAGCAACGCAACCCCAGCTAGTACTAGCATGGGTGACCGCTTGGGAACACTGGGTACTGCTAATACCCAGGAATCGTCGTAACAGCGTAGTGTCAGTGCAGACTTTGAATTAGAAACATCGAATAACGTCATTTCTAATATCTAATAACGTCAGTTCTAACCTAGTCAAGGCAGGTGGCTTATTTCAGAGTGGAGCGAGACCCTTAGCGCGCCTTATATAGAATGAGAAGTAAAACCGTAGCCTCTAGTGGTGTATAGGATGTTACTTACTGATAAAAGAACTCTGTCAACAGGGAGTAAACTACAAGATGAGTAGAAGTTTGCCCTCTCGACAGGCAGGTTAAATAGCCCAGGCTCTAAAGTGCCCATTTCTGTTAACTGGAATGTAAAACCAGCAGGATCTGAATCTGCCATGTCACTTACCACAGATTGTGAGCAACTGAATTGGGGTTGGTTGCCTTCAGAAGTGTTGATAAACCAAAACCACACGTGATAATGGTGTCAGTAAGATCTACCATGAAATGAATGCTGAAAAATAGTCATGAAAATTTGGATCATTGGCCAAAATCAAATTTTAGAATTTTCTGCTTTGAACATACAATAGAAGTGATCAATTTTAAAATTGTGAAAAATTAAATAACTTTTTTTAATCTTTTTCAGGTGTACTCTATATCGGGCATCTATTGGTCACCTAAACCAAAGCGTAGTATAAAAACAATTCTTGTGCCAAATTTTCTGAAAAGAAAACCAAATGATATGCCTGCAGTGCATGAAGCTATAAAAAAAGACTTAAGTCGAATATATGTTTATTAAAGAACAAAAAAAAATTAATGTAAATAGATATTTTTTTTAAAAAAAGAAAAGAGTACTTCTGCCACCGTCGTCATCATTTTCAAGGACTCATCAACATCAAATATTATTTCCTAAACAAAAACCTGAAATGGAAATTTTTATCGTGGACACAAAAGTTGGACAGTGTTTTTTTAGTCAATTTCACTCTGTCATCCTATTGCACCATGACGTTTTAACTAAGCATTTCTTGAGTTGACGTATGAAATTTCCTATTTTCTATTAAAAAAAGAGAGACACTTGTTTTTATTTTCTACAAAGTTGGACATATTTTAATTGTGTGAGAGATACCTGAATGGATTCTTTTATCGGAGTGCAACTCTTTCTTCGTTTGGATGTGTATATGGACTGAAGTTTATTCTGCAGGTGACACGTCAGCTGAATCAGCTGATTTACTAGTCTTCTCTGCTCACTGTTTCCTCGCAATATTCCTTTTTTCCTACTGTTGTAATAAATAACGAGAATCAAATGTCCACATTTGATTTTTTTTTTATCTCCACCATACTCGCACGTCTTGCATCGAGACCATCTCAGCTCACACTCATCATCTTTTGTTGTGCTATTTGTTTAGTGATATGCGAATCACCACTGCAAAGCTTTGGTAAACAAAGAAAAATTCAAGCCAGCAGATGAAAAATATTGAAACATTGTTTTGTTTTTGGCATTATTGTTATTGTTGATTACTGTAGCTGTTAGAAGAGGCTTCATCTTATGCCAAATTTCTGCACAACCAACCGTTGTTCGCCACCGAATGTGTTGTGTCGTGTATTCTATTTTCAAACGTCAAAATACTCAAGTCTTTGCCACTTGAATCTGTTTTCATTTGCTGAAGATGGTGTTTGGTAATCAAATACCATTTTTTCAAACGTTGCACATAGACTTTAGAACTCGAAAGAAATTGTTAAGAATGTGCCTTAAAAGACCGAAAAGATAGTTGTTAATAATGGTTGACGTTGGAGTTGTTGTCACCATCCTGAAAGCCTCCATTTTTACTCCTAGGTTCCCTTTTGACTACCGTGATCTTCTACTTCTTGTTGTTTGCATATCCTGTATTGTTGTCCTTCATTTTCAGTTACTTGTTGTAAGGCTGTGATTGTAAAGCCTTACTCAAGCTAGTCTGTTTCAATCCCTCTAGAATCACTGTCAAAGTTAAACGGTCGTTTGTCAGCTATCACTTTTCAGTGCAGCGATTGGATTGAAAAATGGAGCCCAAAATCTGACTTCTAGACTGTTTTTTAGTAATTTACTAGTAGATATCCCGAATGCATATAATTATGCTAAATATACCTTATCAGACGATGAACATTCAAAACAGGTTCTGTTTTCTAAATCAAAATTCGTCATTTGAACATTTTATGAACAATGCATGTTGTCTAGATTGCACTGATATTGTTTCAGAAATGCAAGTTCTCGGTATATAGTAGGAAAGTTATATTTAATAAAGGGTGCAATTCAATTGTTTTGTCATCTGGTGCATGACAACACTTATTGAATTCGTTTGGATGCCATATGTTGGTGTTCTCTGTATCATATTGAAGGACAAAATGTGTGTGATGATGATATATGACGCCAATCTTTACAGCTGTTCTTTGAAATTGAAATTGCTTTCATTCATAATATAGGAACTATCATTTGCAATAACACCTCCTTGTGCGACATAATAATAGGTGTTGTATTTATAAGAGGAATAAAAAGATGAATTTAGCACCTCTCATAAAGTAATAGATGCTGTCTTCCAGCATGAGATTTGTCACTAAAGAGGTGTAAGAAATTTTTGTCGTGATATGAACACGAATTTACTTGTGAATAATCATTTGAAAGCGTGTAATTTATAAGAGAAATTTCTAAATGTGTCATATGAAATAGTATAAACACCGTCTTTTAAAATGTGGATCATGAATGCTCATTAAAACATACAAATGTTTCTAAAATATTTTGTAGTAAGTTGACTTCTAACATTTAATTTTAAAGATATACAGTATGTGTTGTTTCTGGCCTTAAAGGGAGAAAATGGACTATATGAAAATCGGATTTCACTACAGGTAATTGACAGACTAGGTATCAACCAAAAAAGCAAAAAATAGACATTTTTGGTAAACGTTCATTAACGTGGACAAAGGAATCTGATCCCGCGAAAAGATACAAAAAACGGTCCCGCAATCGTTTTAAAATTGGCTAAGAACAAGCAACAAAAGAGACAAATATGGAGCACTATTACTAAAATCAAGAATTCAAAAGAATTGTGAGCAATAGATTTTGACTTGTGGGTATTTCTGGTATCTGTTTTGCAAAAGCTTCTCCCTCAAAAGCGCTCAGAAGTCTCAAAACGGCAAACATCGAAAAACTTACAAATGCTTGTAAACTGTTTTCGTCCATGGGACGTCTCCATCTAGAATGGCTCGAATTGGTAAGCGTTTCTAGCATTTTGAACAATGAATGAGTACATTCCCTCATTGCCTCAATTTCCCACCAAAGTTTCTCTGCCCACAGCCCCCATACAAAACCCCGCAAGGCCCAGCCATCTATTTCCTTCTATTCCTAACCAAATTTCCTCAAATCGTACGTTACCCACCAAATAACCGGCTCCCGGTTTGCTCTTCATACATTTACCCCTTTTCATCCATATAACCTGTTCTCTGTTATCGTGTCCACAATATCTCTTATTCCTAAATCACCCGTAATATATTCATTTTATTTAACTGAATCTGTCCCTCTCACTGTGCGCAAATGTAAGTAGAGTGCCCATTTCGGCCAGCTGCGTTCAACATTTATGGCCCCTGCACACTACCCAGCGCTGGCAATTTTAAGTCTGCAATTTAATACTGTAGATGCCAACCCAGGTAGCTCTGTTGAAAGATTACTTTCCTTTTCATCAGTATCCCCATTCACCCCAAACATTACCTATCCTGTTTCCACAACTGGCATTGTCGTCCTTTATCCTGGATACTTCCCATAACTTGCATCTTCGTAAGGACCACCATACACTGTGTTCAGTCGAAACAGAGATTTTGTCAAACACGTAGCGTAGCCACAGTTGCTACTACTGCTGCATGGCGAAATTAACTTTATCTTTCAGAAAACGACACACGCGGGAAGGCAAAGTTCAAATGCACAGTTAATTTTTCGCCGCACCAAAAGATCCACAGTTTAGAAATTCTACAGTAACTGTAGTATGTCATGCTAATGGGCTGGTAAGTCAAGCAGCCATAACATGCCGAACCCTACGGATGCTGCTCGCGGGTGAAGAGGAGGTAGGTGTAGAGCAGTGTTTTTCAACCTTTTTATTGAAACGGAACCCTTTGGAGCATTTAGACTTCTCGCGGAACCCTTTGGAACATTTAGACCTTTCGTGGAACCCCATACAGTGACAGAAAAGAGTGACACAAGAGAGACACCCGAAGTTCATCTTCCACAGACAAAAGTCGTTCTCGTGTTTCCATTATTTTTATATTTTACCTTACCATTGGCGGAACATTATGTTCCACGGAACTCTTTTTGAAAAACACTGGTGTAGAGGATGTAGGAGAGGGGAAATTAGCAGCACTTAACGTTCACTACTAACCACCCAAGTTGGTACTAACTTGGGTTTGCGTTGCTTAACTTCAGTTATCTCACGAGAACTGGCGTTTCTAACGCAATTCAGCTGATATTCCCCAACACATGTATGATCTAACTGTGCAGTTTTTAACCACACAGTTACAATTGAAGCTGGAACTGACAGTGTATGGTGGCCTTGAGAGCAACTCCAATTGCACAGGACTCCATTTGCCTTTCTCCACTTCAAACACCTTATAGGGGTTTCTAGAGACGTTGCTGGACCCAGTTTAATTCTACGGCAAATTAACACTTAAAAACATTGTGAGGCCCGGGGCTAGGGAATTTAAGCCTATCGTCTCCCTTTCGTCGGCTCTGCACCTTATATTAAACCTGCGGATAATACGTACAGCGTTAAGTTTGTAATTTACCCTTGAAATACCGTAAAATCTCACGTAGTGCCCGCGGATTATACACGAAACATAGGATCATTTAGTACGGGCTATATGCGAGGACGGACTATGAGTGCGGACTATAAATGAAACCAAGGGTTCTCAATGAAAACTGCTCCTCATTTTCTGAACATTTTATTACACTTAACAACACGACTTTACACAGTACGGTCTTATTTGTATGATAATGCAATATAAAATCTTTCACATTTTAATTTCATCGTCAGAACAATCTGACATTGTATGCAGTGGCGTTCCGAGGGTATTCTGCCCCCGGGGACAAAGACCGAAATCTGCGCCCTTTGGCACCCTCTAAACTTAATGCGAACCGCATTTTTGCGCTCCCTGTTTTCTGCGCCCGGGGACATCTGCTCCCCCCCCCCCCCCCGGTACGCCACTGATTTCCTGTTCAAATTAATTTGCCGCTACAAGTTGCGCCACTGGCTACAGTAGGAATTTTAAAATGTGGAATATATTTGAAACATACTCATCGCTAATGCGGACTATAGACGGGTGCGGATATACTGTATTTGAGATGCGGACTTTACGTGAGATTTTACAGTAAGTGTTTCTGCCTCTCTGCCTTTGTTTAATTGGAAGAAGACTTCACAAGCACTTTGTGAGAAAGGGACGTGTAGTGTATATCTGAAGATGTATAGTCACATGATCAGTGAATTGCGATTCGGCAATGCGTGCATTAATGCGACACTTGTAATTCATTACTCTGAGGTGAAAATACCAACTGTCATAAATTGTGTACATATTGTAGTTCATCACGCAACCATCATCACACTAACACTCCGTTGATTTATTTTAGCGTCAACATATGTGTTGTTATTACACAAGATGAAAGTTAAATGTGATAGGCAGAAGTGAAGATATAAACGATTGTTGACATTTACTGTAAACAAATTAAAGTCAATAAATGTTTCTGATTAATGATGACTTTTCGGAGTGATTTGCGATCCTGCACCGACGGTTTGACTTTGTTGCGTTGGGTGTTCTTTATTTTTGAATAAGGCAAGGCGCAAAATGAGACGCAGGGTATAGCAGCCCTGCGAAATTCTGCTAGCAGGCAATCACTGCACACTGAATCGCAGTTTTTCACCATACTTGCATCAAATAACAAGAGAGCTTCTCTGCTTCACACCACTTTTTGTTATTAGCGAGCTTTGCGTTCCCGTTATGGGAATACGAAATACGATATTGAATACGTGAAAAATGGAATACCATAGAAAACCTAAAAAGAGCTCCAGTTTTGTTACGCATAGTGGGGCACGCACAGTGGCGGCACCTACTGGTGAAGGTCCCCAATTCCATAGCCGCCATTTTTTTATACAAGCATGTGCATGCACAAGAAATTTGCCACACACACAGTTTGATTCCCACTGCTCCACACACACTAGGCCACGTGGCTACTAGGGACTTCTAAAACACGTGGCAAAGGATAAAATTTTTTTTGCAGTGAATTAATTTAAAATTTTGTTGCATTAAAATGGTGTATAAGTGCTGTGTACCAAGATGTAAGGGGAATTATCCCAATACACCCAGGGTACATTTATTTTCATTTCCTAAAGATGAATCTTTACATCAGAAATGGATTAAAGCAATATGTAGGAAAAATTTCAAGCCAACTAAGTTTTCTAGAGTAAGTACTTGATGAGTTATTTTTTTTTAATCTAACTAAAGCTAGGTTGACATGGTCAAAGTGCACTTGGATATGGTACACTTGGACGGTATTGATGCGTCACTTGGATGCAACTTTGACCATGTGCACACTTGATCAAAGTTCACTTGGACAGCTAGGACCCATCCAAGTTTAGTAGGACAGCTGCCAACTTTCTTCGATCCAAGTGTCACTTGGATATAATTTAAAATGGCTACCAACATGTAACATGCGGAGGGTGAATTGGATAATAATAATAAAAAAAATTAGAAAACCAGCTAGGAATTGTACTGACAGAGAAAACATAATTTATAGAATTATATGACACTGAGGAAGTGTTGTGGAATAGAAAGCTGCCCAAACTACAAATGCAAAGATGTAAAATATGCTGCAATTGAATGGATTATGAATAACATGATTGGAAGAGTGGGTGAGTGGAAAATTAGATTTCTGATTTTAGTGAGGGTGAGTGGAGTCCTGTGTAATAGGAGGGTCCCAAACAAATTGAAAGGGAAGTTTTACAGGGCAGTGGTTAGGACTACTATGCTATATGGATTAGTGTTGGGTTGTGAGGAGAGCCACGTAAATAGAATGTAAAAAGCCAACATCCGAATGCTGTGGTCAGGGCCAACGTGACTGGCATGCGAACAGGGCAATGGCACAGGGCCCCTCAAAATATAGCGCTGGCCTTGCTGTGGTATATGAGCGGGGTGACAAGATGTGATAGTCAGGAATGAGTAGTCTGGGTGCGTGGACATGAAGAAAATAAGGGACCTGTTGGGAGATAGGCGAGAGTTAAGGGCTAGAACCCATAGACCCGACCATGCTGCAGGCAGGATAAGGATAGGATGATGATATGCTGGGTATATCTGCCACTTCTACACCTTCCAAAGCCAAATCCGCCATCTTTCTTGTCTCCAGCTCGCTGTCCAAGTCACTTGCCATGTAAACCAACTTGGACCAAGTGTACTTGTACAGGTACACTTGGTTCAAGTAACGATCCAAGTGCACTTTGACCGTGTCAACCTAGCTTAAGGTTTGTGAATTACACTTTCAACCCTGTGACATTACAAAAAGAAGTGAATTTCTAAAAAACGAAACTGGTGAAAAAATAATTGTAGGTCTTCAATGCCCAAGACTTAAACCTGGAGTGATTCCCTCAATTTTACCAAACTGCCCTAAATATTTGTCAAACCCTAATATTGCTAGGGAAAGTGTAAAAGAGAGGCAGGAAAGAATAGAAGACAGACATTTAAGGATGGCAATGGATGCCAGTACACTAACAAAGGCACTTTATGATAAAAAAAATAACTTCCAAACATTTGAAGAGTTTTTGACATGCTTAATGAGTTCACAAATTTCACCCTCCATGGTCAGTAATTTACAATAATTCTTATGTAGCATTTGTGGTTTTTGATATAGCACCATGCCAAAAATCAAGGTATCAGTAATTATTAGTAATAGTTTAAGCATATCAGTGTTTCTTGGAGATGTTAGGATAAAGAATTTTAAAGAACATGTAATCCCTGAGTGTGTAAATAACATGAATGTTGCTCTTGATATTTTAAATTTCACACAAACCCTGCAGAATGTTACAGAAGAAAATAACACTCTTGTTATACACAGTATAATAGAAATTCTTAAAAGTATAGGGGAAGCAGGAAGCAGTATCAGTCACAGCTTCTAGAATTTATATGTGAGCAGTTAAAGCTTATGCTCTGCAAAAAGCACTGCCTCAGATATTCACCAACCCTAATGATATTTTGTAGTATTTTGCTCTCCATATCACCACATGCATACAAGTTTTTATTGCATTCTAAAAATATTATCATTCCTCACCCACAAACTATATGAAGGTTATGCACATCCTACAAAATGTCACCAGAAAATGAGCAATTAGAAACGAACTTCATAACTTATATTAAACAGAAATTCACTACATTACAAATGACTGACACAAGTGTTAGTGAAATTCATTTAAAGCCATTTTTTGACTATAAGGGTGGGAGTATCCTTGGCATGGATGATAATTCTGCTCATCTAGCCACATCAGCTTATGTATTTATGATTGAAAGTCTTTTGTCTACTTTCAAAGATGTAGTTCATTTAATGCCAGTAAAAACTTTAAATGCTGAACAGCTACATATAGTAATTAAAAACCATTATTAATGGGTTACACTCTATTGGATTTAATGTTATATGCACTGTCACTGACAATAGTGCAATCAACAGTAAAGCCATGTCCTTGTTCACTAATCCTCCTACATTAAGTATTGTTTATCCCCACCCATCAGCTACTCAGAAACCATTGTTTTTTATTATTGATACTGTACACATTCTCAAATGTATCAGAAATAACTGGTTAAACCAAAAAATGAGAACATCTGTTATTATGTTCCTGACTTTAATGATTGCCAAAATGAATCAATGCTATCTGCTACTTTTTGTGCACTAAGACATTTACACAAAATTGAAAGCCAGCAGCTTGTGAGCTTATAAGCTTAACCTAAAATCCCTATATCCAAAAAAACTTTGAAAAACAAAATTTTAAACTGGCATTAAGCATATTTAGTGGCTTTGTTGTTGAGGCACTAAAGCAACTAGGAGATGCCAATCAATTACCTCATTGTGCTACAACTGCAAGTTTCATAGAAATAATCTGCAACTGGTGGAAGATAGTTAATGTAACAAACCCCATAAAGGGGTGATGTTTAAATGATTGCTTTCAGCAGCCTATCACAGTATCACCATCAAATAAAGGTTTGGAATTTTTAGAAGATTTTCTCATTTGGTTGGATAAATGGA
Source organism: Trigoniulus corallinus (assembly GCA_013389805.1). Taxonomy (NCBI): domain Eukaryota; kingdom Metazoa; phylum Arthropoda; class Diplopoda; order Spirobolida; family Trigoniulidae; genus Trigoniulus; species Trigoniulus corallinus. The sequence continues at coordinate 10,222,991 of JAAFCE010008833.1, forward strand.
AGGTGAAACAGTGCACTACTGGCACATTTAGTAGGGCAACTCACACAGCCATAACCCATTCCACTCATGGATTAATTGAATTAGCAAAATATTGTATTCATGAGTTAGGATTTAGCTATTTTCTTCCAGGAAAGATACAAACAGACTCACTTGAGGACAGATTTGGGAAGTATAGATCACTAGCAGGGTCTTAATATTTGATATCTGTTAGACAAGTGTTTGAAGCAGCAAAATAGCTTATCTTTAAATTTCAAAATTAATAATTTTGATGACAGTGATTTATTTGCAGTATTGAAATGAGCACCAAAGTATTGAAATGATAAAAAAGGAATTTGATATATCTCTTTTGACCAATTTATAGAATGGCCTCACTTCATTACTTTGCACAGGGCCTAGCAAATGGGTATTAAAAACTGGTTTCCAAAACCAACAAACCCTACTTACTACCCAACATTCCAATCCATGCAGCATAGCTGGCCTAACCACTACCCTGTAGAATTTCCCTTTCAGCTTGATTGGGACCCTTCTATCACACAAGACTCCACTTGCCTGTCTCCACTTCAGCCATCCCCATTGATTCTACTGGAGAAATCCAAGTCTATCCCACATTGCTTTGGAACGTTGATCCTAAGTACTTTACCTCTTGCAACCTTTTCACCAGTTCACCCCTCAAACGTATGTCACTGTTATTTTCCTGTCCTTCCCAATTGAAATATAAATACTCCTTCTTCATCATGTTCATCTTTAGCCCTCCCTTTTCTGTCGCTCCTCTAATATCGTTTATGATATAGGACATTCCCTATGCCCTTGAAGTGTGGTACTATCCAACTCACACCATGCACATGGCATTCTATCTCCACCAGGTTACCTACTGAAAAGATTCCCTAGCCACCTGGTGCCTGTCCTTCCTAGGTTATGCCACACTTCAATGGGGAATCTATCAGGGCCTACCCCTTTTCAGCCTTTCATCTTCCTGAGTGCCCTGGCTTCTTCTTCTTCTGTTACACAATCCACCACCCCTGTCGATGCAGGATAGGTGGCAAAGTCCTCCTCTCCATGGCAGTATTCAAGAGGTTTTGGAAGTACTCTTCCCACCTCTCAACCTCTGATGGGGAAAACAGGACCCTACCTTCGCTATCCTTCACTGTTATGGCTCAGGGTATGTCTGTAGCTGCCCTATCTCTAGCCTTGGCAAGCTTGAAGACCTCTCTCTGCTTACTTTGTCTCTAACTGCTCATAGAGGGCCTCATACTTCTGGTGCTTGGCCAGGGCAATGATCCTGGTAGTGGTGGTCTTGATCTGCCTATATTGTATCTTAGACTCGTGGTCCCCTAACTCCTGCCACCTGAGGAAAGCAGCCTTCTTTTTCTTGATGGCTGCTTCTACCTCCTCATTCCACCAGCCTTAACCAGCCATTTGCAAAAATTTAATGTTTATCAACAAATATGATATTTATTAAGTTAATAAATGGTGTTACTACCTAGTTACGTTAGAGGTAGCTTGGGGTGGGAGACATTGCAGAAAAGAGGAGAGAGAAGCGGTTGAGGTGGTATGGGCATGTGATGAGGAGAGAGGCGGAGCTTATTAGGTCCATTATGGATATGCATGTGATTGGGGACACCAAAACGAACGTGGGAGCAGGGGGTGCAGAGAGACATGGAGACGTACAGGGTGGAGAGGGACTTGGTGGGGGATAGGCTGGGGTGGAGGATAAGAACCTGCAAACCCGCCCCTGCCACAGGTGGGAGGAGGGTATGATGACAATGATGAAATGGTGTTACTACCTAAAGCCTAGTTCCCTGGCACGCGACACCGACGAGAATAGCGCTAGAGCAGACAGTATAATTATGACGTAAACCACAGGCGCTAACAGAAATTGTGCCTGGTTTGATTCCCTGGCATGAGCGAATTCATGTAAGTGATTAATAGTTTTCAATATGAACGTTTGTGGCGCCGAAACTGAAAAGAAAATAAACCAATGAAAAGTAAACAGAAGACCATTTAAAAATTCAAACAGCCAATCAAATTCAAGTGATGCATTCCATCAACAAATGCAGTTAACTAACTCTCAACTCCACTTCACTGTTGATTTCACGCTTACTTCACAGAAGGGTAGTGTAACTACGTCATCAGTTTATGTGGATTGTCGTCTGCTAGAGCGCTATTCTCGTCGGTGTGTCGCGTGCCAGGGAACCAGGCTTAAATAGTATAAGAAATTTGGCTCTCAAAAGAAATCCCAATCATTGTATTGTTAATTTGGCTCATTTGACTGATGAGTTTGCCGACCACTGGTCTGTCCATAAGTTGGGGGGGGGGCGCCAATTTTTGTCTTGCCCCGGGCGCTACCAACCCACGCTACGCCACTGCCCTGAGCTTGTCTTATTTGCTTTGTAGTTCAAACCTGGACAAACCCATAGATTAGCAGTGGCTGCACTATGTAAGCTCTGCAAGTCGCCACTGAAAAAGGCAGAGAACTGTCATTTGACTACACATCAGCGGATGTAGGGAGTGCTTTCGTATTATGTGGTAAATTGCCGGAAACATGCTGAGTGTTACACACGCACACACAAACTTTACGGAAGGTTTTTCATCATATGAATGTCAAGGAGATCAAAACTATCCTTCAACATGCCGCTTTAAATTGAATAAAAATGTTAATGACGAAAGAATGGCAATGAACTAATTTACATATTTCCTGACTACTGAAAATACTGTATACTGCAATGACAGAGAAACTTTCATTCCCATTCAACACAAGAAAAAAATTGTATCAAAATAATTAGTGTTTACGAAATAAATGTATGTTTTTAAAGACCTGTGCCCATGACACACACGTAGGTGAACAATGAAGGTCAGTTAGAACTTGAATATTGACATACTGATTATGAGGGCACCTAGAGCGACTGCTTTTTCTTTAGGTTGGTATTTTAGGGCCCTTCAACTGCAAGGTCATTAGAGCCCCGTCCACTGCGTAGTTCTAATCCAGAGATTGCACAGACACTATATTAATGTGACGATTTTAGGGTATTAGCTGTACCAAGTTTTCCCAAAGGGTCACATATGTCAGTACCAGCTGGGGTTGCGTTGCTTATCTTCAATGATCAGAGGAGAACTGGTGTGTCTAACTCAAGTGCAGCCAAGTTGTGTTGGACATACCAGTTCCCGTGAGATCACTGAAGTTAAGCAGTGCAAGCCCACGTCAATACCAACAAGGGTGTTTGGTAAAGAACGTTGGGTGTTGCAAATTAACCCTCTCCTTTGTCCTTTCACCTTCCTCCTCATCTCCCGCGGGCAGCCTCCTAAGGGTTCATCCTGTTATGACTGCCTGGCTTACTCCCCCACCCACAAAACTAATCCAATAAGCTGCTTCTAGAGAGACTATATTCCGTTGGGCGCAAGTAGACGGGGTACTGCAGTAGAACTATGCAGTGGATGGGGCTCTAATGACCATTGTAGTTGAAGGGCCCTAACACACCAACAAGACAAACGAACTCACCTCGTTCTCTCCTGAAGGTAATTTACTGAGCTCCTAAACCTGAGAATTGTGCCAATCTACACGAATTTTTAGTACTGAGTAGAAAGAGTTCTTCTCCCACCTCAGTGACACGGAGATAGCGCACGTCTGTGGTTCCAAATTCAGTACTGGCTGAGATACGATTCAATCCTGGCGACGCGACGTAAAGCCTCCTTCCGTCAGATAGGAAGTAAAGCCGTAGCTTTGTGCGGTGTGTATGATGTCACCTGAAAGAAAAAAATCGTTTCTACCTGGAGCATGTAGATCGGCAAAATTCCCAGGTGAAGGAGCTCTCCACATCGTGCGATGAAGTAAAAGTGCCCCATTGAAGAAAAATAGGCCGATGGAAAGGGGGTTGTAGCAGTAATTCGGCAGACGGCTGCATAAAACGGTTATAGGACAATTGTTCACCAGACAATTGTTCGCTGGACAGTAGTTCGCCTAGGACAGTTGTTTGCCTAGGATTCATTCGGACCTTTTTCTGAGTCATCATCATCATTATAATTAGTTGGTTTATGGAAGTTTCGCCCCTAACGTTTCACCGCCGACGTTTCACCCCCGACGTTTCACCCCCGACGTTTCACCCCTGACGTTTCACCACCGACGTTTCGCCTCCGACGTTTCACCCCCGACGTTTCACCCCCGACGTTTCGCCCCTGACGTTTCACCCCCGACGTTTTGCCCCCGACGTTTTGCCCCCGACGTTTTGCCCCTCAGACGTTTCGCCCCTGGGAGGGCAAATTGCCGCTTTTTTGTTATTCTATTTTTATTTAGAAAAACAGCATTCTTCATTTGGACCTTTTTTCTGAGTCATCATCATCATAACACCCTTATCCCGCCTGTGGCAGGGTGGGGCCTACAGGTTCTAGCCCTCCACCCCCGTCTATCTCCAATCAGGTCCCCGTCCACCCCACACACTGCCATGTCCTTATGGCCAACCTATTCCCACGTCTGCTTTGGTCTACCCCTGCCTTGGGTGCACCTAACGAGCTCCTCTTCCCCTCTTCTCATGACGTGTCCATACCACCTCACCTATTCTTCCTCATTTTTGACGATGTCCACCACCCCAGACATTTATTTCTTTTCTTCTCTGTTTAATATAATAATAATAATGTAAAAAAAATGATAAATTGTACGAACAATTGTCCAAAGCGAACAATTGTCCAGCGACCAATTGTCCGGCAAACAATTGTTGGCGAACAATTGTCCGGACACGGCATAAAACTATCGGTCAATCTTGATGTGGATTTTTTCTTTTTGTTGGTGTTTTAGGGCCCTTCAACTACGGGGGTCATTAGAGCCCCGTCCACTGTGTAGTTCTAGTTCACAGACTGCACAGACACTACGCTAATGCGACGATAGCGGGTGTTAGCAGTACTGATAAAACGAGAACTGATGTGTCCAACGCAATAAGCCGCTCCCTGTCTTGTAAACCTGCCATCAGCGTGAAAGGTTTTAGTGATGAAGATAATGAAGATATTGAATGGGTATTTTAACGTACAGTATATGGGTCGTGCACACTTTGCTTCCTGCCCTACGGAAGGCGCACTTAAGTCTTTCCTATCGTTCAAGGGAAGGTAAACACAGAGGGCAGAATTGAACTTGCATCCACAGACGCAACAGTCAAGCAGGCTACCGATGAGCTATTGAGACTGGTCACTGGAGCGCTACATGGAGCCATTGTATCAGTGTTAGGGGCTCCGCTGATGCAAGCAAACATATGGGTTAAAGGCATTGACCATTAAAGTGACATGTTACTGCTGACGTAGTCAAACCAGTGTCGAACCTTTCAACGGGGTAGTTGTACACCCTCACAGGGTTTAGTCAACTTCTGAAAGCAAACTCTATATAATAACCTGTAATTTTATAGTGGATAGGATAATGACATTTTATCTAACCACTGTTTTACAAATCTGACAATCCATGACTTAGAATGAGACATGTTAAGAAAAAATGTGCAACATAAAGAATTTCATCCCCGAAATTAGTCTTAACCCTGAGGATTGAACCGCAATGATTAGTGATTGTTCAGTAAGTCAACCATGACAAATTATTTTGATATTAGGAGAGAGAAAAAAATACTTGACCCGCCTCGGTGGCGTAGTGGTTAGCACTACTTCTACTGTAGGTTTGATCCTGAACCGAGATGGGTGGGCTTCTTTTCAGTGAGAGAGGCTCCGAGTGCGCCTTCTTTCGGATGAGAAGTAAAACCGAGGTCCCCAGTACGGTGTACGATGGCATTTGCACGTAAAAGAATCCTCTCTAATATGCAACGGGTAGACAAGGCAAAATTTTCATGTGCAGGAGCTCGCACCCCATGACGTCGTTGGAATGCCCCAACGAACAGTAGACCGACGATAAATAAGCATAGGGATTGCGGCTTTGGTCGGCAACCGGCTGTGGAAAAACACTGTCCAATAGATCACCCTTGTGTCCATTCAGAGGGGAAAGATGGGATTTTTCGTTGGTTGGTGTTTTAGGGCCCCTCAACTACAAGGTCATTAGAGCCCCGTTTACTGCGTAGTTCCAATACAGAGACTACACAAGCACTACACTAATGCGACGATTTTTGGGTATTAGCGGTACCCAGTATTTCTACGCGGCCGCCCATGTCAGTACTAGCTGGGGTTAGAGCCCCGTGCACTGCGTAGTTTCAATGCAGAGACTACACAGACACCACTGTCAGTACTAGCTGGGGTTGCGTTGCTTAACTTCTGAGTATCCAACACAAGATGGGTACCCGACTCTGCCATAGGCAGGAAAATTGTTAGGAGTTGCTTTATTAGGAGAGAGAAAATAATGAGACAAATTTTATGGATTTCACTCTGCTTGATTACTACTCATTTCTCATTGATCATACATTTTTTCCTTCATTTTTTTTTTAAAAAAAATTAGGCAGTGGCTAAAGGGTTGACTACAAATGAAACTAAATAAAGACCATGAGATATATGCACCTGTCAAATGCTGGGTAACAACTAGCGAATTGTATTTACATATTTGAACCCGACAGGCATTTTAAAAGATTTCACAGGTAAACAACTTCTAATATTTTCCATATTTGACACTTAAATTATTTATCAAAGTTTTCAGGGTGGAGAAAAAAAAGGATCAAAATGTAGTGTTAAAAACCAGCGTCTTTCACAGCACTTCTCACTGTCAGTAACCTTGTACTGAAGATTGCCGGCAATTATAAAAGACAAGTTGGTTTTCCTTTTTGTGAAGTTGATAGTCACTTACAACATAAAAATTATGCTTAGTATTTCTGACCAATGAACTGCTAATGTCACAGAAGCTGATATACTACACTTTAGATCAAAATTTGGTACTGTTGTAGCTTTAGGGACTATCTACTTCAGAAGAAATTTGATCTACACGCGTTGGAGGCCTGAGTACATGCAGCCCATTGACCTCTTATCGCAATATAGTGAGAGTTAGGAATGAAAACATCATCCACTGGAGTCATCAAGATGATAATGAAACACCTTGATGTGAAATGAAAAACCGTAATGAAGCAAATTGGATGTTGGTAAAGTTATTATTAAGCCCACTAAGACATTGACATAAATGCAACAGCCACGAGGTTCAAAGAAGAGGCAGTGTCGGGTAGTCCCAGACCTCGTAGTTTTTAAACTTCATCTTAAAATTGGCCCCCAAACTTTCGATCATCTCTATACTGTATTTACATATTTATAGTTGGGTTGTCGTCATTCATTATACCATTTTATGGCTGTTTTTAAAGGTCTATCGGCCGTAAAAGGGAGGGGCTAATTGCATTGGATGCACCAGTTCTCGTCTGATCGCTGAAGTTAAGTAGTCCAACCCCAGCTAGTACTTACATGGGTGGCCGGTTGGGAAAACTCGGTACTGTTAATACCCGATAATGGTCGCATTAGTGCTGGTATCGTCGCCCTAGAACTATGCAGTGGTCGGAGCTCTAATAACTTTGTAGTTTAAGGGCCCTAAAACACCAACGAAACAAACACACAAAACAAATTAGGCCGTGAAGTCCATCGAACCGTAACTGGCACTGAGAAAAGCAGGTATCCGAATTAACTTAAACTAAAATTATAGTCATGTCCAACGCACAGCCTTTGAGCTGCACGAGCCCGATTTAAGCTTTTCTAATGCCCTTCTCATGTGTACAGACCCGCCTCGACGACGCTGTAACCCTATGCTCATTTCTCGTCGGCGTACTCTTCATTGGGGCACTCCACCAATATCAGGGGCGAGCTCCTACACTTGGAAAGGTTGCCTCCTCTACCTGTTTCACAGTAGAGAGGGTTGTTTTACATGCAAATGACATCGGACACCACACGGTACCTCGGGTTTGCTTCTCATCCGAAGGAAGGAGCACTAGGGGATTCTCTTTCACCCGAAAAAGCCAACCCACACCCATTCAGTATTGAACCTGGAACCATTGACGCAGAAGTGGAGCACCCTCTATCCTCTGTGGCAGAATAACGAAATGGTGATAAAAAATGAAGATTGTTTACATGCTAATCTGCCAAATTACCTATCGACAGGAAAAATTCCAACATGTCATAGAGCTCCCAGAAGACACCCCATAGGCCAATACTGCGTCATAACAGTAGAGAGTCTAATTTTAATTTAATACACTGCAAGCAGCCCTGATAGGCCAAATTGGCATTGGAGAGAATGACTCTCATTCCTAATTTCTAACCATTGAACCCACAAGGAACCTGGATTGTTGTTTGTTGGAGTTTAAGGTCCCGTAAACTACGAGGTCATTAGAGACCCGTCCACTGTATAGTTCTAATGCATATACTGCACAGACACTACACTAATGCGACGATTATTGGGTATTAGCAGTACCCAGCTTTCCCGAGCGACCACCCATGTCAGTACTAACTGGGCTTGCGTTGCTTAACTTCAGTGATCAGATGAGAACTGGTGTGTCCAACGCAACTCGCCGCTCCCAAGGAACCTGGAACATATCTATTCTACCATACAGTATATTGCCTACCTGCTGTAATTCTCACATTATCCTCACCAAGAGAATTCCTTTGCCGAATGACCCATGGAATAAAAGACATGTAATACGAGTCTTGTCGTGCCCTGATCGACTTCAATTTGAATGGATGATCATTTCTCCCACTATACTGTGCAAGGGATAAGCTGCCAACTGGAGGACCCTCGTACCCTATTTTCAACAGTGTGAAAAAGCTTAATGCTGTCAGATACCCGCCTCTGACGTAGTGAGTCCTACCCTAATTCTTTGATCATGTCTGAGACACTCAAGCTATGAGAAAAGCGATGCAGAACAATTCTTGCTCTGAATAACAGCACGGGGTCTCAAACTTTATGAACAATGTTGAACCCAACTAGGAATGAATATGACTATGTAATCCTTTGTGACTGATACCTTGCTAGTGAGACATTTCATGCTAGACCTATGTGCTTAGATCTCCACCAGCACCCTAGCAACACCTTTGCCTTTCGCACCCATTCTAGCCACTCCACCTCAACACCCATCACCCCCAGGACCTCTTTCAATGCGGAGTTCCTCAACCCGTTGCGTGTATTACATGCCAGTACAGTAATACCCCGCTTTACGCGAGGGATACGTTCCGGAAAAAATCGCGTTAACTGAAATTCGCGTATATCGAGGTTTATGATTAAACATACATGTATCTCCAATAAATGTTAAAACACGACTGCCAGCCGAACGAAACATGACGGAACAAACGAAACGAATGAGGGAATCCCCATAGAACAAGTCGATGGACGGGGAATTCCCAATTCTTCAGACAGAATGTTCAGAGGAAGCGGGGATTCCCGCGACCATAGAGATCGCGTTATAGTGAAACCGCGCATAACGGGGTCGCATAAAGCGGGGTATTACTGTATTACATTCCTGACATCCTCTACTTGATCTCCACACAATCCACAGCCCTCCTCTCCATCTGTGATCATTGTCATCCTCTGTTTCGTCTCCATTGGCCCAGCTCTTGCCCGAAACAGGAGTGAGCTCTCCAATGTATTGTCATAAATTACCTCCCTCTTCATCTTAAGATCGTTCTCATACACCCTCAGCGTTTTCTTTGCCACCCTTCCCTCCATGATCTGTCCTAACTCCTATTCCTTAACTTTGTCCTGCACTAATCTTTGCACCTCACGACCCCCCCAGGGAGCAGTGTTATAGCTATCTTCTTCATTATCCTGTTTACTCTCCTCTCTCAGGAATATGAATATGCAACTATGGAAATGCATGAAAACGTGAACCCAAAATCCATTGTCAAGACTTTCAATTGGGCTAATAATTTTGGAATTGGATGAATGAATTGCACAAAAGTCGTCTCTTAAATCTTTCTAGGTCGCAAGTGTAGTTTGTTTGCAGCTCAAACGTATTGATGTTCCTAATGACCTAGTTTAAACAGGTATTGGAGTTTTCTAAAACCTAATGGAAGAGCACGATTGTCGGAAAAATAGGTCTAAAATTCAAAACTTACACCTCCAGGAAGATCATCGAGGAGAAAGTAGGGTAATGATACACACTGAGCAATGTTTCTCATCACTGTTGTTCGCTATTTATTTCCTTTTACAGGTGAGTATTTTTTTCCTTTCCTTCAATCTTTAGGTCTACCTTTCTAACATAAGGAGAGGAATACAGCTTTCGAATATATATTCGGACCACTCTCACAACAGCAAAGGTATTTTTCTTGTCTGAAAATGGGGCACCAAGTTCCACATTTCTGTGGCACCTCTCGGTGGCGCAGCGGTAGCATGTATCAATGGTTCCAAGATTGATGGGAGCGGCTGTATTGCGTTGGACACACCAGTTCTCGTCTGATCACTCAAGTTCAGCAACACAGCCCCACCTTGTACTAGCATGGGTGACCACCTGGGAACACAGGGTACTCGTGCTAATACCCAAAACTCGTGCTAATACCCAAAACTGTGCAGCCAAGTTGCGTTGTGTGCAGCCGGCTAGGTTGCGTTGGTGCAGCCAAGTTGCGTTGGACACATCAGTTCCCGTGAGATCACTGAAGTTAAGCAGCGCAAGCCCACGTCAATGCCAACATGGGTGGTTGGTAATGAACGTTGGGTGCTGGGAATTTCCCCTCTCCTTCGTCCTCTTCACCTACCCCCTCATCTGCAGCGAGCAGCCTCCTAAGGGTTTGTCCTGTTATGGCTGCTTGGCTTACTCCCCAACCCATGAAAATAATCCAGCAACAGCTTAGTGCGTCTGTGTAAACTCTGCATTAGAACTACGCAGTGGACTTAACCCACTCTCAAAGATTCTAAAAGGTTTCTATGCTCACAGATGGTTTATACCAGGGGTGGCCAAAACGAGTTCCGCGGGCCGCATGCTGCCCCCCCGGCAGTCATGTTGCGGCCCGCGGAGCTGGGTCAAATGAACATAAAATTATTGTACATATCACCAAAACAACATTACATCATTAGCCGGTATCAGCCAGGCAAGCATTTCACCAAAGGCGGCTGCTTAGGGCGGAAAATTCTAGAGATACTTCCTTGACATGCAGTGTATCCGTCATTTAAAATGTTCATAGTTCTGGGGTTTCCAAACTTCTCTGATTGGTGGGGCCTTCGCCAAATCTTGCGCGTTGCTGCACAGCAATAGCAAGGCATTGGCACTGGGACAGATGCCAAGGGCGCTCGGACAATTCAACAACAAAAAAATTAGGTGCGTGGCCCGGCAGGAAATATTATATCATAAATTTGGCCCGCCTACTGAAAAGGTTGGCCACCCCTGGTTTATACGCTCGCGATGTTTTTCGCACTTTAGATCTCTACAACAAGCCTTTTGGCTGGGACCACTTGAAAAGAAAGGGAGCAGCTGTATTAAGTTGGACACACCAGTTCTCGTCTGATAAGTGAAATTAAGCAACGCAACCCTGGTACTGCTAATACCCAAACATCGTCGTAACAGCATAGCGTCAGTGCAGACGGGTTGTTGTTTGTGGGTGTTTTAGGGCCCTTCAACAACAAGGTCATTAGAGCCCCGTTCACTGTGTAGTTCTGATGCAGAGACTGCACAGACACTACACTAATGCGATGATTTTTGGATACTAGCGGTACCCAGTTTTCCCAAGCGGCCACCCTTGTTAGTGCTAACTGGGGTTGTTTGCTTAACTTCAGTGATCAGACGAGAACTGTGTTCAACGCAATTTGCCGCTCCCCAGACGGGGGACGGGACTTGCGTTGGACACGCCAAGTTGCGTTGGACACACCAGTTCTCGGGAGAACACTAAAGCTAAGCAGCGCAAGCCCACGTTAGTACCAACTTGGGTGGTTGGTAAAGAACGTTCGGTGCTGCAAATATGCCCTCTCCTTCTTCCTCTCACCTATATCCTCATCTCCCGCGATCAGCCTCTTAAGGGTTCATCCTGTTACGGCTGCTTGGCTTAATCCCAACCCATGAAATCAATCCAGTAATCAAATGTCCGTGGTAATTTTAGGATCTTAAAGCACCACCAAGACAAATCCAAGTTTGTTTATACCCGAAGATGGACGGCTCATTCAGGTTCAGCATGCTTTCCGCCGGACAGGAAGTAAAACTGTGACCCCTAGATGTCAAGCTAGTAACCCGGCCCCTTTTGCTATGAAAAGGATGACTCGTCGCCGAATGTGCATCCCAGCATAGGAATGTAATACTTTCGCAATGAGATCAACGAATTTGACTAACCAAAACGTCTATTAAAAATTCAGGAAGGAAGTGTTCCTGGTTACAATTGGACAAAAGGGTACCTCAATCTTCCGTAAGCGGAAAACGAGCTTGACATGATATGCTCTATTGTCAGTGTTGGGAGAGAACAGTGCATTACAGTCTTGACCATAAGCGCAGTTCTGAGTTTTAGCTGAAGATAAGAGGGGGTGGGAGTTAAAACTAGAAAATCTACCTGCCATAGGCAATGAAAGGGTATGATAATGACTAAGAGGGGACTTGGTGATCAAGGGTGGCATGCAACCATATACTGGCACCAGAGGGCGAATTTCTAGTCCTAAGTGTAATAATGTAGCAAAACTTCATTCTTGGTTTTCCTCTTTCTGTGCGTGGAAAACGAGGTTATTTCGTGTTCATATTTTGAGGTTATACCCATTATTTAGTAAGTAACGTTATACTAAAGTATATTACGGCTTAGAATACAAATTCTATAGTAAATATGTAAAAAAAAGGAGATCATTTTTGGTCATCACTAGGTGTGACGGCGTGAACAAAATGTAGGTAAGTGAGCTAGCTAACTGTATATTACATCCTGATAATTCATATTTCTTGACATTAAAGTTAGTAAGTTACCTAAATTTTAGGTGAGTACGAAGAAAAGAGGTATGTGTAGAGATATGTGTCACATCTTTGGTCATGAAAAATTTTATGTTCATACTTTTAGCCACAAAGCAAATCACAAACCGATTTTTATGTCTAACCACCCGAAATCAAACTTAAAGGTGAGTGGAGCAATGTACAGTATATGGTTTATTAGTACTGTACTGATAAGTTTGCGTTTTAAGAACGGTAGAATTTAATTCCCCTTAAAACATATGCTACCATTAAGAAAGAAACTGAATTTTAATCAAATCCGAGGAAGTAGATGTGCTTTTCGTCAGGTTTAAGGCCTTGTTGTAATTAACACTACCCATCACTTGATGTATTGTAATGGATCCGCCTCGGTGGCGCAGTGGCTAGCACGCTCGGTAACTGCGTCAGTTATTCTAGGTTCGATGCTGAACCGAGGTGGGTTGGCTTCTTTAGGATGAGAAGTGTAGGAGCTTGAACGTCGGTGGAATTCTTTAACAAGCTGTAGGGCTAAAGAACAGTAGACCGACGATAACGGAGCGGCGAGTTGCGTTGGACACACCAGTTCTCGTCTGATCACTGAAGTTAAGCAACGCAAGCCCAGTTAGTACTGACATGGGTGGTCGCTCGGGAAAGCTGGGTACTGCTAATAACCAATAATCGTCGCATTAGTGTAGTGTCTGTGCAGTATATGCATTAGAACTATACAGTGGGCGGGTCTCTAATGACCTCGTAGTTGACGGGACCTTAAACTCCAACAAACAAACAAACCGACGATAACTAAACATAGGGGTTGCAGCTTTGGTCGGCAACCGGCTGTTGAAAAACGACGTCCAGTATATCCATCCACCATGTGTCAATTCGGAGGGACAACATGGGTACCCGACACTCCCATAAGGGGAAACAGGTTAATAGTTGCTATTCGCTTATTAGTTTGTTGATATAGTAAATATAAGTAGGCCCTACAGTATTTGAAAAGGTACAGTCGACACTCGATAAAACGAATCTCAATAGTCAGGTCTCTTTTTATGCGGGGGATACGTTCCTCAGAATATTTATGAGCCTGTTATGGCTGCTCATCCAAGAATAAGAGAAAATGGCAACCCTAGTTTGTTTATCCACTTTTTAAACCGTCATCCCAATTTTACCATATAGGAATCCTTAAAAACAGCGCCTACAATCAGTATATTTGATAATCAGGCTGAGGCACACCTAGGACAAAATTTCAAAGGGGGATTTTTCTCAATTTATTCTGGCGCCACCCTTTTTTAATTCCCAGTACATTTCAGAAGAAATTGTCTGCTTCTCCCCTTAGTCTAGTTGCGAAAGCAGCTTATTGCGTTGGACACACCAGTTCTCGTCTGATGACTGAAGTTAAGCAACGCAACCCTAGTTTGTTCTAACATGGGTGGCCGCTTGGAAAAACTGGGTACTGCTAATACCCAAAACTCGTCGCATTCGTGTAGTGTCTGTGCAGTCTCTGCACTAGATCTATGCAATGGACGGGGCTCTAATGACCTTGTATTTGAAGGGCTCTAAAACACCGACGAAACAAAATTGGTCTATTGGCCCTTAGTTCGGCTGAAACTTTCGGGAGGAAAGTTGACCCTTAAAATCCATACATGGGATTGGCCCTCAAATTAACTGATATATTTTTTTTACAATCACGGCGTAGGATTAATTAAATGTTATTGATCGAGATAGTTAATATGTTAAAGAACTAGTTTATTCACTCTCAGACAGGCTAGACAAGTCAGTTTCCTACATACGTCTTCTTGCGGAACGCATGGTTGTACTGTATTCCCAAATTTAGAGCACACTGCACATCACTCGTTTCCCGACACTTAACTGTTTGAGACATTTCACGGATCCTGCTTCATTATCAGCTATTACAGGAAACTAGTTTATCACTCCAGTAACCCTTTTCGCGCCTATAGCAGAGTCGAGTACCCATTTTTGTCTTATTGAGGAACATGGGCGATCTGTTGGACAATAGTTTTACGCAGCCGGCTACCAACCTAATACTGCAACTCCTTATTCTTATTAATCGCGCCTGCTGATCGTTGCGGACTCAACCAACGAGCTCCTGTAAACCTAGGAAATTTTCTGAACTACTGCCTTGCTTTATTCCATGAAGCAAGGGTTCTTTAGACTCGGATTTGTTTGTTGATTGTTGGTGTTTTATGGCCCTTCAACTACAAGGTCATTAGAGCCCCGTCCACAGCATAGTTCTTATGCAGAGACTGCACAGACACTACACTGATGCGACGATTTTTGGGTATTAGCAGTATCCAGTTTTCCCAAGCAGCCACCCATGTCAGTACTAGCTGGGGTTGTGCTGCTTAACTTCAGTGATCAGACGAAAACTGGTGTGTCCAACGCAATTCGCCGCTCCCATAGACTCGGATGTGACCCATAGAATCAATGGGGGATGGTTGGAGGTGGAGACAGGAAGGTTCCCAATAGTTGAAAGGGAAATTTTACAAAGCAGTGATTAGGCCAGCAATGCTATTTGGTGCAGAGTGTTGGGCAGTGAGGAAGAGCCACGTAAATAGGATACAAGTAGCCGAGGTGCGAATGCTGCGGTACATAAGAGGGGTGTCAAGCGCTGATAGAATTAGGAATGAGTGTATTAGAGGTAGCCTGTGGGTGGAGGGCGACATCACGGAAAAAAATAAGGGACAGGAGACTGAGGTGATATGGACATATAGTGAGAAGAGACGAGGAGATCATTAGGTCCATTTCAGGAATGCAGGTCGTTGGAAGCACCCGGGGCAGAGGAAGGCCATGGAAGACATGGGAGCAGGTAGTACGTTATCGAAATGTAGAAGGTTGGAAGCACCTGGGGGCAGGGGGAGACCGAAGCAGACGTAGGAGCAGGTTGTCCTTAAGGATATGTGGTGTGTGGGGACCTGTTGGAAGATAGTCCGGAGTGGAGGGCTAGAACCCGCAGACCCGACCCTGCCACAAGCGGGATATGGGTATCAGGATGATGAGGCAAGGGTTCTTGAATCGGAAGGTGACATGGTGCACGCCACGCGGGGCAAGGCTTTACTTCTCATGCGACGGAAGGCTTACTAGGGCCCACTCCGTTGGCGCCTGAAAGAAGCTAAACCACTTCTATGTAATATCGAAACATTGATTGATACAAGTGCGTGTTTCAGCATAAGGAGTTGAATTCGTGGCAAATTTTTGAGAAAGACACCCGAAGCACATCTATATACAACAAATAAAAGTCGTTCTCGTTTCTTGTGTTTTCATTTTTGTTTTTGGCGGAACCCTTGGGTGGACCTCAAGGAAACCTGGTTGAAAATCACTGGTGTAGAGCAGTGTTTTTCAACCTTTTTATTGGAACGGAACCCTTTGGAGCATTTAGACTTCTCACGGAACCCTTTGGAGCATTTAGACTTCTCATGGAACCCTTTGGAGCATTTAGACTTCTCACGGAACCCTTTGGAACATTTAGACCTTTCGCAGAACCCCATACAGTGACAGAGAAAAGCATTAATTGATAAAGGTGTGTGATGGCATAAGCAGTTGAATTCGTGGCCTAATGTTTGAGAGAGGCACCCGAAGTTCATCTTCGACAGACAAAAGTCGTTCTCGTTTCTTGTGTTTTCATTGTTATTTTTATATTTTACCTTGCCATTGGCGGAACCCTTGGGCGGCCCTCACGGAACCTTTATGTTCCGCGGGACCCTGGTTGAAAAACACTGGTGTAGAGGGTACAGACTTTGTTAAAATATTGAGATAGGCGCCATCATGTAAACATTATTGTAGGCAGGGCTGTGGGTCATGACCCACAATTACCCCTCTAGAATTAAATAGGAAATAGTGTGAATTGTGTTATTTGTCAGCAGTTTGAGACTATACGGTAGACAAAATCGCTGTAGACTTAACCTCTATTGTCAAAAAAAAAAACAGATGCGGTTATAACACTTATCGTTATTTAGTTTTGTTTTCTTTTCATTGTCATGGGTGAAAGTGTGTAAAAATGAGGGAAAAAAAGGTCATTTAAAAAACACGACCTCTTTAAATTGACGGTGTTCTTTTCAAAATATGCCCTATAATAACGAGAAAAAAAATTACATTAAAATTTATGTTTGTAGGGTGCAGTACGTATGTACTTTACTAGTTAAATAGACAACGAATTTTTTTGGTGTAAATTAGTATCTGTTGTTTTCAAGTGCTCTCCAGTGACCCAGAAAGTAATATGGTCACACTATACCAAATCTGAAAACACAGTAGCACTTATTAAATTTCTACAAAGAAAAGCCTCAGGTTGGATTGAAAAATCAAAATGGGAGGTGATTGGTTGAAATTTGGTTTTTTTTGTGCTTCAACAGAACTAATATTTGGTCCATCCACTGGTTTAAGAAGTTGAAAATGAAGGCCTGTTAACCCATATATTATATCTTTCAGTGGGTAGTAATTAAGATAAACTCAATAATAAATAGATCTTGATAGATAATGGATTTGTTTTATTTTATTGTAACATAAACATATTAATTTTCTAAATATGGAGATATCGGCATTTTTATGATGAATCAATAATAGTCCTTATCAAAATCACTGTACTTCCTATAATTATTCACATTGTTGAAATGCTCAAAAAGTCGATGACACGGGTAATGATATATTAATTACTGGGTATTTCTTCAGATCACTTGCAATCGAATTTGACTTCCATGGTTGAAGATTGTGATGACGAAATAACAAATCAAAATTATGACTTTCTTGAAATTTGATATGCGGAGGTAGAAGGGAATTTTAACCCATTTAAAAATTTTCCACTTGTCAAATTCATTTTTTCTAGATTAACGTGTCACTAGTAGTTGAATGCCACGTGGGGCAGTTGACAGATATATGCAAAAAAAAGTGACAGATGTTTGACTATTTCTTTATTCTTTACACTCTTCTAATTAAAATACATATCAGCAACTCCTAGCCCTTTTCCCGCTTATGGCAGCGTCGGGTACCCATATTTGTCCCTCTGGATGCAGAACAGTGGCGTGTCTACAGGGTGTTTCTTTTAAAGTAACCAATGCCTTTTTTAAAAAAATCTATGAGATATGGGATAAAATGGTTAGGAAAAAGTTATAGTTGATGGAGGGGGACATTCACTTCCTAAAACAATTCAGAAATATTGGCAGGGGTTTATTCAGGACAATGCAAAGTTACAATTTTTTTCTATAGATAGGGGTAGTTTTAACTATCGCATCGCATAGCTTTAAAAAAATGTGAAATTTTGATATATCATGTTCCTATACCTAAAATTAAAACTACACATGGCCAATGGCCCAGGGCTACAGAAGGTTGTATCAGGCATGGAGCTCAGCAAATTGTCGCTCTTAACCGCTAAAATAAATTAGAACGTTTTAGTAAAGCTATGTCATAAGAGTATGCAGCTCAGAAAATTGTCGCTTTTAGTCGCTCCAACTAGCTAACTTGGAGCACAAGCCAAGGTGTCACGATCCACGTTAGCTCAATGCTAGGTAGTTGGAGCGGTTAAGAGCGACAATTTGCTGAGCTCCATACCTGAGACAACATTCTGTAGCCCTGGGCCATTGGGGCGCACTCATTAAGGCAGTTTTGAAGGTGTAGTTTTAATTTTAGTTATAGGAACATGATATATCAAAATTACACATTTTTTTAGAGCTATGTGATGCGATAGTTAAAACTACCCCTATCTATTGAAATAAATGTAACTTTGCATTGTCCTGAAAAAACTACTGTCAAAATTTCTGAACTGTTTTAGGAAGTGAATGTCCCCATCCATCAACTATAACTTTTTTCTAACCATTTTATCCCATATCTCATAGATTTTTTAAAAATGGCATTGGTTACTTTAAAGGAAACACCCTGTATATATGCATGGTAACCTATAAAAAGCCAAATCAATCGATCGGTGGATGTTTTTGTTGGCGTTTTAGGGCCCTTCAACTACAAAGGTTATTAGAGCTCCTTCCACTGCGTAGTTCTAATGCAGTGACTGCGCAGATACTACGCTAAATCGACGATTTTTAGGTCTTACCAATCGGCCACCCATCTTAGTATTAGCTGGGATTGCGTTGCTTAACTTCAGTGTTCAACGTATTCACCCGCTCCCAATCGATTGGGAGTGACAAATTTCGTTGGACACACCAGTTCTCGTCTGATCACTGAAGTTAAGCAACGCAACCCCAGCTAGTACTGACATGGGTGGCCGCTTGGGAAAGCTGGGTACTGCTAATACCCAAATATTGTCGCATTAGTATAGTGTCTGTGCAGTCTCTACATTAGATCTATGCAGTGGAGGACTCTGATGACCTTGTAGTTGAAGGGCCCTAAAACACCAACGAACCGAAAACCCAATCGAATGGTGGAATCTCATTTTCCTGTAACAAACTATCTGGCATGTTAGTTCATCAAGAAATATAACCTTAAATTTTTGGCATGCTAGCAGAAATAGGTTCACGACCCCTGCTCTGAATGGACACAAGAGCGATATATTGACATTGTTTCTCCTCAGCCGGTTGCCAACCAAAGCTGCAACTCCTATGCTTATTTATCGTCGGTCCACTCTTCGTATAGGACATTCCACCGAGGCCAAGGGGCGAGCTCCTCCACCTGGAAATTTTGCCTCATCTACCCGTTGCATAGTGAAGTGGGTTCTGCGCAAATGTCATCGTATGCTGCACGGGACCTCGCTTTTACATCTCATCCAAAAGAAGGCTCACATGAGGCCTCTCTCTCTCTCTCTTTTTCTCTCTGTCATTCGCCCTAAAAAAAAGCCAACCCACTTTGGTCCAGGATCCAACCAAGAACTACTGACAGTTATCAAGCATGCAACCTATAAGGGAAGGGGGGGCTAATTGACGAATGGGACATGTTGATATATACCTTGATGCCATCAATTGGCACAAAATGCAACCACTTTGAATATAGCCTTTTAAACAAGACCCTATATGGCGCTAATATACAACTTTCCACGTGGTTTTAACTTTTGCACCATAAATTATTCGTTTTTATAAGTTTTTGGTCTTCATTAGTAATTTTTTTATCTAGGTTATTGTAACTTTTTGCATGAGGCCAGCTTATAGTAATAACTATTCAATTTATTTGTTAAATGGCAAGGATATTATGAGTAATTTACAACTGGCTGCATATGCACAATGTTTAACTTCTATGATATTAATTTATAAATTCTTAGGGCCCCACAAAGTAATATCAACCTGCCCCGACCACGTGGTATGTTGATGCATGTGGTGGCCCTCCCCATTTTATTTTTTTGTGTATTTTCTACTTGTTCTTTCTTAATAGCAATTGTGGGAAAATGTAGCTCTATAACATAGTTTTCATGTGAATCAAAAGAATTGAATTTGCATTTATAATTTCAGTTTTCTTTAAAAAAACTAAAAAGATGTTTCAACTAGCCTCACCTTCAGCTACACCACCGAGGTGGGTCTGGTTGAAATTCATATATTTACCCAAATTATTCTATATAACATTTTATCACAGCAGCCATACCACCACGCTATCTGCAGTAGAGATGAAACTAAAAGTCTTACAAGAATTCTCTCTATCGTCATTCCAACCCCAAACTTAAATGAGGACACATTTGTTGAATAAATCTACATACCACGAGTAATAAAAGTTAGAATATGTACTCCGCATAAAATACTACTCATAAACGTATAAACGCTAATGAACCATTAATAGTAATGCCACAGTATCAGTAAATGCAGAGGAGGATTATGCAAGTTTTCATGTTTACCATTGTCATACGATGTTGTCGAGATACATTTAAATAATTTCCGGTATACTATGCAACGCCTTTATATCAGGTTAAAAGTAAGGTGCTATCATATAGGAAAACTTAGTGCCTCCAGAGAAGTAGAGAAGGGCCAAAACCAGTGATTTCTAACGTGGGGCCCACGCTTCACAAGGGGGCAATTCGAAAATGGATCCCCTCAGAGTTTAGGCTGGGGAGACTTGAGACTGAAGCACAGGCGGCTCATGGGGCAGGCAAACCTAGGCAGCAAATTTCAAAGGGGTGGCTAATTTCAGAGGTATTTCGTTGCCATGAAGTCTATCGGCCATTTAAAATTGTCATAGTCCTTGAGTTCCCAAACTTCTCTGATTGTTGGAGTCTACTCTAAATGTTGGCTTTCTTGAGGCGCCTTGTTGCAGTCATACCAATGCATTGGCAAGGCGACAAATGCCAAGGGCGTGAGGGACGCTCAGACAATTTATAACTGTATTAAATTTAATGGGGCGGTGGTGGGCCCACTTGCCTAGGCCGCCTGAAACTCACGAGACGGACCTGAACTGAAGTTAACTAAATTGGAACCTGAAATAAAATCTCTTTCAAGCAAGCATCAAGTGCAAGGATCCTACTAAATTTAAATACGAAATAATTACTATTAATTAAAATAATATAGAAAAAAAATCTTTCATTAAAAAGTATTTTGCACTTGAATTTCAATTCTTTATTAAATGGTTTAAAAATATACTTACTGTGTTTGCTCAATAATTTTCTAGTGATTTCTTTCTAAAACCTATCATTAATGTTTCTTTAGCGAACATTTCAAGTTTTGAATATTAAAAATTATGTAGGGCCTACGTTAGGAGGGGGGTGATAATAATTTTAGAAAGGTTTAGGTGGGGCAAACCAAAAAAAAAATTTGGGAAACACTGGCCTAAACGATATTGGGGGGGGCGATAGAAAAGGGAGGGCTAATGATAATCACGAAGAAGACAGAGTACCGGGTAGTTAGTTTTCAATTGGGAAGGACAAGAAAATAGTGCTGACGTGCTCTCTAGGGGCGACTGGTGGCGAAGGTGCAAAAGGTAAAGTGCTTACGATCAACGTTCCAAACAATGGGGAGATAGACTTGGATGTGACCCATCGAATCAATGGGTGATGGTTGAAGTGCAGACAGACAAGCGAGAGTCCTGTGTGGTAAAAGGCAGGGCCGTAACGAGAGCGTGGCGAAGAAGGCGGCCGCAACTGGGTTTGGGGCGCAAAATGTTTAAGGTTTTTGTCATTATTGAGTTATGGGCAAGCGAAAGTTAGACACTTGCCACAGGCGCTTCATACGCCCGTTATGGAACTGATAAAAGGCTCCCAATGAAGTTGAAAGGGAAGTTTTGCAGGGCAAACTTTAGGCCCACTATGCTACACAATTTGACCCCCATTTCCCCTACAAGTTATGCCACTGGGTTAGCCAAGCGATGCTATATGCTTCAGATTTTTAGGACAGTGAGGAAGAGCCACGTTAATAGAATGCAAGTACCCGTGATGCAAATGTTGTGCTACATTAGTTGGGTGTCAAGCGCTAATAGAATTAACCCTGGAATCACAACATGAGGTCACGGGTGACCCAAAGCATTTTAAAATTCGTCATATCGTTGCTATTATTTAATTTATTGACTTGTGCATTCTTGTACCTTTCAATTTCCACATTTAGCATGTAATGCTGGTTCAGTTTCTGCACCAAACATTCAAAGTCAGCTGCAAACAGTGTGTTTGGGTCACCGGTGACCGCACGTTGTGATTTGTGTAACTTTTTTTTGTCTTCCACTCCAAGCCAGTTTTTAATGCTAAACTTTTTTATATCTTTAAAAGTTAAATCATCTTATTTTTCTTATTCATCATTTAGTGTTATTGATCTTGCATGCTTTTTTTTGTTTTGCAACAATTTTTCTGCCAGTAATCCTCATTATTCAAAAAGAAGGCAATTTTGACATCCTACCAAACTTTGACATTTTTATATTAAATAACCTTAATATTTAATACTTTTACATTATAAACAGCTATTAAAAGTTATTAGGAATTGTCATATTTCTTCATAATACCTATTAATTTAAAAATTTGACTAAAAGAGAAATGGGTCATATATGACCCCACGTTGTGATAAGTGTTATAAGTGTCACATTGTGATTCCAGGGTTGAGAATGAGTATATTATAGGTCAGGGGTGGGCAATTAACGGCCCGCGGGCCACAAGCGGCCCACCACATGGTTTCTTGTGGCCTGCAGAAGCATTCAGGAACTGAATGATTGAGCTGGATGATTTGGAATTTGCACATACAATTTTAATAAAACCTTTTCTGTGTATCATTATTGTTTTTGTCTTATTTATTTATTATTAATTATGCAGATTACACTTTGCATTAAATGAAATGTGATGTTAACTACTAAATACATGTATGATCAGTTTTATAGTGTGGCCCTCTGCTAACCATGGTCTTCTAAAGTGGCCCCTAGGCGAAAACAATTGCCCACCCCTGTTACAGGTGGTCTGACAGTGGGGAAATCACGGGAAAAATTTGGGAGACTAGATTGACGTGTTATGGACACATGTAATGAGAAGAGGGTAGGAGGAGTTCGTTAGGTCCATTTCAGGAATGCATGTGGTTGGAAGCTTCTGAGGCAGGGCGAGACCGTAGCAGACGCGAGAGCAGGTTGTCCGTTAGGATATAGTAGGGTGTGGGGTGGACGGGGACCTGGTGGGAGATAGAAGGGAGTGGAGGGCTAGAACCCGCAGACCCGATCCTGCTACATGTGGGATAAGGGTATGATGATGATATAAGGTTCTAACTTATTTGACATGCATAACCGTCAACAAATTATGCACTTTTTATATAAAAAAAATAATTTATTGTGTGGTTTGAAAAGTGTTCTGAAGGTAAAAATAAAATGTCGAGTACTAGGTTGGTCTCTAAAAGGAGCTCCGACATTTTATTTTCTCCAATCACTTTTATTGAAGTAGTTTTCCCTCAACGTTTAGTCTGAAAAAAAATGGTTGATTGACCTGAATATAGAAATCAAATGTGATCTAAATTAAGGACATCATGGTACTTTAAACTAATTAATTAACATTTATTATATCCATGAATAGCAAATTAATTAAATGTTAATTTTATTGTTGGTTAGGAGAATCATTTGAAACGTCGCTAAGTCAATTTCATGATGAATTTCGTCATGAATATGCAGTGCAACCAACGCGTGATACCGCAGTCTATTTTGGTCTCATTTATAGTATGGCAAGTTATGGTAATTTACGACTAGTAAAATTATTACCTTGGCGAATATTTTAGTATGATCATGTGAATGTGACTCAGAATTAGAGAAACTACACTAAGTTATTTTTAACAAACAAGGGCAGGATATTTTTAGACGCATTGTTCTAAAACGATTGTGATATTTTAAGCCCTTTTGCGATCCGCTGTATTACTTTGGACACACCAGTTCTCGTGTGATCACTGAAGTTAAGCAACGCAACCCCAACTAGTACTAACATGGGTGGCCTCTTGGGAAAACTGGGTACCGCTAATACCCG
>JAAFCE010008833.1:10247117-10267565 GCA_013389805.1 Trigoniulus corallinus
ACTAACATGGGTGGCCTCTTGGGAAAACTGGGTACCGCTAATACCCGAAAATGGTCGCATTAGTGTAGTGTCTGTGCAATCTCTGCATTAGAACTACGCAGTGGACGGGGCTCTAATGACATTGTAGTTTAATGGCCCTAAAACACCATCGAAACAAAAAAAAGTTACCGTATGGGAATACTGGGTACTGTGGTTTAGGGATTCTGCACTAAAACTACGCAGTGAACGGGGCTCTAATGACTATTGTAGCTGAAGGACCCAAAATAATTTGGCCAGGGAAAGCGAGAAAATAAAAAAGTTCAGTGCCCTTGGTGGGTCAGACGAAAGCCGAGTCCATGTTCATGTGCATTCCTTAGGTAGGAGAAACGTGATTGGTGTTAGACTTCCGATGTAGAAATACTGACTAAAACTTCTACCATTGTCACACGGGTACTATACCTTTGGTTGTGCCCTTAGGTCTTCACTGGTTATTAACTTAAGCCTGAGACGCTTCTTGGTCTAGTTGGTTATTCTTTTCGCATAGAATGCCCTGTACATGGCGTGGCACTGCATTGTTGGAGCCCATGCTCCTCAGCAAGGTGACCACAATAGTTTCAGGCGCCAGGTGGCCTAGTTCTCCCTCCAGCAGAACTCTTCTTCGGCAGGCCTAACTGGTACAGGCAAAGTGTATTGGGGACATCATCATCCGTCCTTAGGCAGAATAAGCACTCTGGTGATTCCGCTCTTCCCAATCTGTGCATGGTGGATGTTGAAAATCGTGCGCCCACTTAGGAACTGGATAACGTATTATCCGGTTTCCCCGTGCCTCCTCCCTGCCCACGGCTTAAGATCCTGGTAAACCTTGCACATGACCTGCCTTCGTATCTCTGATAGGTGTTGTTCAGGTTCGATCCCAGTCATGTGGTGTTTACGTGTCATCTGCATGTAAAAAGCCAATACAGAAGTAAAATACCTATTCAGGAGGTATTTAATTCCTGCGTTCAATAGGTGCGAAGTTCGGCAATATTTCTAGGTATATAAGGAGTAGGCCCCCTGGCGTCGATGGAGGAAAAATACCCTAATGAAATAAAATGATAACCACAGAGGTTCCAATCTTTCGGAATATAGGTCTTAATACTTAATTTGGTGAATGATCGCTCCTGGTTTACGAGGTTGTCCCCCCTCCACTAGTCACTGTTATAAATAAATGGGATTCAGAGCGTACAGGTAGGCGTTCAGGAACCAATAAAGCGTTTGAAAAAGGGTTTAAAAATTCAGCACATACATAATCGTGAAAGGTGAAACTGCAATAATTATAATCATAAAAAATATTTTATGTACTATATTTTTTTTTCATATTTAAAATTCTGACTGACTATATTGTCTTGTTTTCTGTTTTACTTCTCTGATGAAGATAATTGGTGTATTTGGGACTCCCTTTAATTATGTTTACCCTAAAATAAAACAAAAAAATTTCACTATTCAGGCGTGTAGGCTTGGAGATGCAGGTAACAGAAACTAAATTTTTCATACATTATCCTACTTTCTCATAAATACAACATGTATCTAATAAATTTCTAAAAGGAAAGAATTTAACAAGTACTGTTATGCGAAACCTACTTTTATTTACCTATTTGAATTTACAAAAGCAGAAAACATGTTTACTGTAATTTTAATCCAGTTCCATTCATGATGTTTGGTTTTAAATGAGGTTTAACATTTAAGGTCATTACTATTAAGGCCTAGGGCTCATATAAAAGTTCAGTGGGTGAAGCAAACGTAAACAGACCAAAAAACAGTCAACCGTATGGGATATGTAATTTCCGATTTTTCAATTTTCCCCTGGAAACTCTCCTGTTTTTGACAGCATGAGTTACATTAGGATAATTTAAGTTATGTTACGAATGGTTAGGCCAGGTCTTCGGGAGCGGCGAGTTGCGTTGGACACACCAGTTCTCGTCTGATCACTGAAGTTAAGCAAGGCAAGCCCAGTTAGTACTGACATGGGTGGTCGCTCGGGAAAGCTGAGTACTGCTAGTACCCAATAATCGTCGCATTGGTGTAGTGTCTGTGCAGTCTATGCATTAAAACTATGCAGTGGGCGGGTCTCTAATGACCTTGTAGTTGACGGGACCTTAAACAAAAAAAAAAAATAGGCCAGGTCTTTCCAGATTTGTTACGCCTGGATAAATGATCAAAACCGCAGGGGAGGAACCACGGGCGAATTAGGGAGGAGCACTTCCAAACAAGTGCCCTCCAAATATTTTTAAATATTCAGAATCCCTTAGTATAAATCTAATTACCAATTACAATAGGTCCTCTACTGCAGGGGTGTCAAACTGGCGGCTCGCCGGCCGCATGCGTGAGGAGGACAGTTGCCTCCGGGTATAGTTAGAATGGGGTGCCATGTGCCATATTTTGATTACAACTATTATTAAATACCACTTCGATAATTGTCACGTCCAATAAAGCTGCCAGGCCGGGTCTCATGGTACTGTGCAGTCAAGTTGCGTTGGACACATCAGTTCTCGTGAGATCACTGAAGTTAAGCAGCGCAAGCCCACGTTAGTACAAACATGGGTGATTGGTAAAGAACGTTGGGTGCTGCAAATTTCCCCTCTACATCTACTTCCTCATCTCCCGCGAGCAGCCTCTTAAGGGTTCGTCCTTGTTATGGCTGGTTGGCTAAATCCCCAACCCACGATATTAATTAATCCAATCTAATCCAAAAACAAATTCCAAAAAAAAAAGTCAACACTGCATGGCCCTCATGACAACGTACATGTTACCGATGTGGCCCTCGGGGAACTCCCAGTTTGACATGCCTGTTCTACTGCCCTTTAGACAACGTCCTATCTTCAGTGGTTTAGCCAACTACAGATTGGACTGGAAGCATAGAAATGGGGATAGCAATGCAAAATGCCTCATCGGTTGTGCCCTGTTGAGGCACTGAGGGGTAGTAATTGTTGCATTGCTCCCCGTCTGGATCCGCCCCTGTAAAACCGATGGTAATCTCGAGGGTCTACATTTCCAACACCTCAGTAAGATTCAATAAAAGCATAATTCCATCTACATTTAAAATATTGAAAGTTATTGATCAATTTTTAAACGCGCAGAGATAGCGTACTCAACTACTGCCCCAGTGATTCCAGGTTCGAGGAGGATTAACTTTCGAGCGAGAGGGAGACTCAGAGAGACGCCTTCCTTTCGTGTGGAGTGTACGATGTCATTTGCAAGTAACAGATCCCGTTCTACTATTCAACGGATAGATGAGACAAAATTTCCAGGTGTAGAACAAAAGCAAATAACTGTTAACCCTCTTCCCGCCTATGGCAGCGTCGGGTACTCATCTTGTCCCTCTAAAGGGACACACTGGACGGTGACGGTGTTTTTCCACAGCCGGCTGCCGACCAAAGCTACAACCGCTATACTTATTTATCGTCGGTATAATGTCGGGGCACTCCGCCGACGCCAGAGGGCGACCTGGAAAACTTGCTTCCCAAATCCGTTGTGCAGTGGAGAACGGGGCTCTAATGACGTTTGTAGTTAAAGGACCCTAAAACACCAACAAAACGAAAAAAATGCATGATAGAAGATGGTTCTTTTACGTGCAAATGCCAAATTGCGCGTGCAGTCAAGTTGCGTGGTGCAGCCAGGGCCGGCCTTCTCTATAAAGGGGCCCGGGTGCAAAAATCCTTTTGGGGGCCACAAAATATTTTTTCAAAAATAAAAATAAAAGGATTCAGAGTAAATGGACTCCTCTTAGATGCCCTTCTATCCCAGTCTGAGATCCTTCCTAATTTTAGAAGGTACAGTAAAACCTGTCTAAAACGGAACCTGATCGTTCCCATATTTTTTTCCCGTTTTCACAGGTTTCCGTTTTACAAAGGTCTGTTTTAATGAAACAAAGTACAAAATATATGATCACCTTTTATTAGGATGATGAAATTTAAAATAAAAGCCCATAAACTAAAAAATTACTCTGCCCCCCCCACAGGGGCTGATCCAGAGGCGGATCAGGGGGGAGCACTTAAAAAAATTGCACCCCAAATATTTTTAGATATTCAGAATCCCTTAGTATAAATCTAGCTAGCAATTACATAGGTCCTCCACTGCCCTTCAGACAATGCCCTATGTTCAGTAGTTTAGCCAACTGCAGATTGGACTGGCGGAATAGAAACGGGAATAGCAAATGCAAAAATGCCTCATCAGTTACAGAGTTGAACCATGCATCAGTTGATGGATGCGCAGTGAGGCACTGACAGGGGAGCATTGGCTCCACTGCCGCCCCCCCCGGATCCGCCCCTGCCACCACATGTCTTTTAAAGTACATTGTCGTTGCTTCACTATTGGGTAGCTCTGTGTTAATCCGTCTTAGTCAGGTTATTGATGCAAACGGTTCCCAAAACTTATTCCGTTTCCGCGTTAGGTAGTTTTCCGGCTTAGGGTAGTATTTTAAATGGGAAATCATTCCGTTCCGAAATTTATTTTCCCTTTGGCCAGGTTTCCGGCTTATGCAAGGTCCAGTTTAGCCAGGTTTTACTGTATTACATTTTTGGATGATGCCATGTGTCCTAATATGTCGCCATTGCATTTATGAGTTGGTCTGAAAGCTTATGTGTACGTCCACACCTTGCAACATTTTCAGTTGGATCTGTGCCATTATATTTTTTATTACACTTCTGATTATTAAAGATATTTTGGTTTCAATAACCCCAAAATAATAGCATTATTAAATTATTGACTCTTAACCTCTAAATCTGGGTTGTCCAACCTGTGCCCATGGTGCATTATTTCTAATTATGCATTATAGCCTACCTGCTATGTAACACCTAACGTTATCTTCACCCGTTTTGGTTTTGACAGCCTGTGGCTGGCAATCAGTTCATGGAGCAACCGAGTGACCCACAACACCAGAAAGGTTGTATAACCCTGGTGTAGTTCAATGGCAGGGTTGTTACATTACGTTTAGGTTTTGTTGCATTGGCAGGGTCGAATGAAGGACGTTGCCCCTACAATGACGTATTAAACTTTTCATATTAGCAATGATCTGGGCCCCGATGGGTACTGATGATGGGACCTCCGTAAATCGTGGGGCCCGGGTGCAATGCACCCTCCGGATTGCCGGCTCTGGGTGCAGCCAAGTTGCGTGTGTGTAGCCAAGTTGCGTTGGACACACCAGTTTTCGTGAGATCACTGAAGTTAAGCAATGCAAACCCACGTTAGTACCAACACGGGTGGTTGGTAATGAACGTTGGGTGCTGCAAATTTCCCCTCTCCTACATCCTCTACACCTACCACCTCCTCATCCGCAAGCAGCCTCCTAAGGGTTCGGCCTGTTATGGCTGCTTGGCTTACTCCCCAACCCATTAACGTGACGTGACACCACATGGGTAGTTGGTTGACAATACTGGGTACTTCTAATTTCCCCACCCCCAACATCCTCCACACCCGCGAAGTTATGGTTGCCTGGCCGACTCCCTTACCCGTTGATATAACACATACAAGAAACGTAGCATAGCGGTTGCAGGATTTGGTCGGCAACCAACTGTACAAAAATGCCGTCCAACAGATCACCCACGTGTCCTAGTGGGATAAAAATGCGTATCCGATCCTGCCATAGGCCGGAAAAGTATTAGGAGTTACTGTACTATTGTACAGCTTTCAACCGTGATTCCTTCTGTAATCAAATGAAGTTGTACAATTTGCCAAAGGACATCACCAATTCGAGGTTTTAAAGTGGAATGTGGACTGATTTTCGCTGTTTTTGTATATTACACTCCCCACCCCTTCGCTGAAGTGGCCCTAAGCCTATCTGTACTGCTTTTGTTGTTTGTTTGCCTTTGACGCGTTAACATATTACTAATAGAATTGCCTCCAACCTACAGGACAATAAAATATATTTCAGGGGTAAATTGAAATATTTCTCTGGGTCAGTGTTACCAGCTATCATTGTTGTGGGATAGGTGTAGGTGTGATATTTCGACACCTCTTGTTTGCTGTTAGTGTTTACGGCTTAATTGTTAGCTGAGCTTAGTTGAGTTGGAAAATGGTGGTGGGGAGAGTAAAAGTGAAGTGAATTCTGCATCTGGAACGATAAAGGTTATCGGCAGGTGGCATTTCAAATCCTTCGGGTAATAGCCATTTCTGAATACAATGAACTTGGTAAACAAAAGTCATACGTAGATACTTTCTTCGTTGTTTATATTTCATCATTTAGGACTGCCCTCTAGAAATTCACATCCATTTCTCAAATATTCATTCTTACAACAACACATTGCATTCCTGGTATTAAGAATTATCATTTGAGATGTTTATTTGCGGAGAAATTGCCCGCAACCCTGGTCAAACTTTTTACGTTGCTTATAGTATAAGCTAGTCATCATCATCATCATCATATCCCTATCCCGCTTGTGGCAGTCCAATGAACATGCTCTGACTGGGGGCACCCCAGCCGGGCGTCTGGAACCCGCAGGAAATACCGTAAAATTTCACGTAAAGTCCGCACCCGTCAATAGTCCGCATTAGCGATGGGTGTGTTTCAAATATAGTCTGCCCTCATGTATAGTCCGCACTTTCAAATTCCTACTGTAGCCAGTGGCTCAACTTGTAGGGGGAATGGGATCAAATCAATTTGAACATGAAATGTGCATTTTTATATTGCATTATCGTTTAAATAAGAACGTACTGTGTAAAATCGTGTTGTTAAGTGTAATAAAATGTTCAGAAAATGGAGAGCAGCTTTCATTGAGAACCCTGGGTTTCATTTATAGTCTGCACTCATATATAGTCCGCACTAAGTGACCCTATGCTTCGCGTATAATCCACGGGCACTACGTGAGATTTTACGGTATTGGCTGGTTTGTCTGTGGGCGGATGCGGGCCTACCCCCTGTTCCAACACCGCATACACAACCAAAATAGAAATTTTTGGCAGATAAATTAATGATTTGTTGGTTATAATATGCACAATAACTACAATGCAACAAGGGTCAGGCTTATGCCCGCTTAGATAACTAGTCAAACAACAGGAATAGTAGGACCTAAGTACAGTATTTAAGTCTATAATTATTAATTTATTTTACACAACTCCCAACCTACGGTACGGGGGATAGTGTCAGTGCCAGTGTTTTTCAACCAGGGTTCCGTGAGGTCCGCCCAAGTGTTCCGCCAATGGCAAGGTAAAATATAAAAATAACAATGAAAACACAAGAAACGAGAACGACTTTTGTCTGTCGAAGATGAACTTCGGGTGTCTCTCTCAAACATTAGGCCACGAATTCAACTGCTTATGCTAACACACACCTTTATCCGCGAAAGTTCTAAATGTCCCAAAGGGCTCCGCGAGAAGTCTCAATGCTCCAAAGGGTTCCGTTTCAATAAAAAGGTTGAAAAACACTGGTCTGTGCAGTCTCTGCATTTGAACAACGGTACGCAGTGGACTTGGCTCTAATGACGATAGCAGATAATGAAGCGAGTGTCTTCTGTGGGTTGGCCCGGGATCCCTCACAGACGACCCGGCCAACATTCCTGCAGGTTCCAGACGCTGTTCATCAAGAATAGGGGCAAGTCTTAGATTAGGAACGTGGAATGCGGGGACCCTTACAGGCAAAACAGGGGTTGGAAGCACCCGGGGCATGGGGAGACCGAAGCAGACGTGAGAGCAAGCTGTCGTTAGGGATATGGTAGAGGGCGGGGTGGACGGGGACCTGGTGTGGGTAGGCGGGCCGAAGGAATAGAACACGCAGGCCCGACCCTACTATAGGCGGGATAACGGCATGATGATGATTTACACCTACTCAGATTTGTCAGTGCTCGTTAGTGGTTTCAGGTTTGAAACTGGATCAAGGTGGTGTTGGCTTCTTGCAGGCGAGAGACAGGCCCCAGCGTGCTTCCCATCGGAAGGGAATCTGTGAGTTGTGCAACCTAAACGTACCCTTTTTACCTAGAACGTGTAGCAACAAAAACAACTACTCCCTATGCAGTGGCCATCTGAATGGACATCGGGAAGATATATTGGACGGTATTCTTCCGCAGCCGCCTGCCGACCAAAGCTGTAACCCCGTAATATTATTTATCATCCGTCTAGAGTTCTTTGGGGCATTCCATAGACACCAGGGGGCGAAATCCTGCACCTGGGAATTTCCCTCGTCTACCCGTTGAATAGTTGAGAGAGTTCTTTTATGAGCAACTGCCATCGTACAGAACACAGGACCTCGGATTAACTTCTCATCCGACGGAAGTCGCACTCGGGGCCTCTCTCGCCCGAAAGAGCCAACCCACCTTGTTCCAGTGTAGTATCTAGAACTTCTGACGCAGTAATCGAGCACACTACCTCTTGCGCCACCGAGGGAGGTCCTACATAGAATGTGAGATCGGTAAAAATTTAAAGGAGTAGGAGCTAGCCCCCTGATATTTTCTCCACAGCCAATATGGCCTATCAGGGCTTCTTGCAGTGTGTTCAATTAGAATTAGAATTGATGGGTGAACAAGTGCCCAAATGAAGATAAAGATACCGATGATAAATAAGCATAGAGGGTACTGCATTAGGTTGGCAGCGAGATGTACCTAGAATTAGTCAAAAAGATCGCCCATGAGTCAATGAGATAGACATTGGGTTTCCGGCCTTGTGATAGGCAGAAAACGGGTTAGTAGGTCTCGTCGGTTTGTTGGATTCGCACTGCACGACCCGCAGATCTCCAGTTATTGTTGTTTGTTGGTGTTTAAGGTCCCGTCAACTACAAGGTCATTAGAGACCCGTCCACTGCATAGACTGCACAGACACTACACCAATGCGACGATTATTGGGTATCAGTACCCAGCTTTCCCGAGAACAGGTGTGTCCAAAGTAACTCGCCGCTCCCCAGATCTCCAGGAATATGCGATGTTCTCACAGGTGGTCTATTTACCGGTGGTGTACCGAGGGGGTGCGAGTAGTGCGGACCTCACCAGGTGATATTGGGACACTAATACAAGGGAGTTGAGACCGGGGGACTTACCGTTTGCAAAAAATGTCAACAAATGCCTCTTCCCACCGGATGACACCAACCCTAGGAAGGCCACTGTTATTGACTCGTACTTTCATGAGTGATTTATCTGTAGTGATCAGTGGCGTAACTTGTAGGGGCAATAGAGTCAAATTGCCCCGGGCGCCGGACAAAGCACCACCTGGCGGGCGCCTTCTTCGCCTACTGGACATCAGCCGCCTGTACACAATGTCTGTACGACGACCATACGGCAAATAAAAAGTGCCTTTATACGTGTACCATGTCTGCTCAGGACAAGCAACAGGGGAAGGGGGCGCTTCGAATGCCTCTTGCCCCGGGCGCCACATCTGAAGTTACACAACTGGTAGTGATTGGTGACTTATCTGAACCAAGAGGACTTCCAGCAGTATCCCAGGACAACTTCATAGAATTAACAACAAATGATACTATGGGCTAGCTCCAACATCTGGGACTTTTCCTTGGAGAGGGTTCTTTCACGCGCAAGTGAATGTCACGTCATGCGAAGGGCACTGCTTTACTTCCCTCCGACGCGACAGGAGGTGTTCCCAAGCGGTCACACATCTAGTACTAGCGATGATAAACGAGCACTCAAGCCAGCGCCGGTTTTACGAAGTGGGAGGCCCCGGGTACGTACAATTTAGGAGACCTAGTGGTCCACCGTCCGGGTAAGGCATAGCATAGTGTATCAAGAGTTGAAGTTCTGTCGATGGAGCGGCTTATTGCATTGGGCACACCAGTTCTCGTCTGACCACTGAAGTTAAGCAACGCAAAACCAACTGGTACTAACATGTGTGGCCGCTTTCGAAAACTGGATATCGCTAATACCCACAAAGAACGTCGCATTAGCGTAGTGTCTGTACAGTCTGCATTTGAACTACGCAGTGGACGGGGCTCTAATGACCTTCTAGTTGAAGAGCCCTAAAACACCAACGATCAATATATTATCCATTGAAGTTCTGTACCTTATTACAAATTATATTCGAAAGAAGTTAAAACTGCCGCTATTAAGTTGGAGGGCACAGGCGGCTACCCGTACTGCCCGTCCCTGTCTCAAGCATAACAGTCAAACAGAATTCATGTAAATACAGTAGAGTTCGGCTATAGCGAACCCGTTAATAACGAACTCTTTGTTATAACGTACTGTTTTTCAGCAATAAAGTTTTCCAGTGAAATCTTTCCCAATAAAATCTTTCACCCGTTATATCGAACTTCGGATATAACGAACCGTTTTTTGGACATTTTCCAGGTTCGTTACAACCAGACTTCACTGTATTACCTGTTTACATGCTAGAGCATTATGCTTTATCAATAATACAGGATTAAATGACGCAATACCCGTGATCACTTCATAAATAAAATATCAATAACAGAACAGTATTGCTTACCAGGAAATTATTAAGTATGCGTGCTGCACTCTTTACTTTCCGCTTTCAACACGCTACTAACTGATTACTGAAATTGAGAGTCCAAAATTTTATTCATAACTACATGCAATATCCCGGTCAATTCATTGATAACTATGAATATTTATATGTACTTGAAGACGACATCTTTTTTATCTGCAACTGATTGCAACTCTATTTTAACAGGACATTTTAAAAAGTTACTTAATAACTCTTCTGTATATCCTATTAAAAAATAGATTTTTCGGGGAAGAATAGTTTGTTGAATAATTCCACCAACAATTATAATGTTATGCCTACGTTTTATAATCACTTCTGAAACGAATAAATTATGCCACGTGCCATACATAAATTTCCGAATGAAGATGTCTTCAGTGGCAGTTTCAGATCCTCGGAGTCCATCCATTAAATTTGCTAGAACAAAAGTGAAATATATTTACTGTAAAATCTGATGCATTGATTCAGTTTTCAAGGTTTTTTTTTTTAAAAAAAACTGTTTATTATTGTGTAGACTATTATACAAGAAGAACAAAATGCATACAGACAGGATTTCTCTTGGGGAATTGAAACGATTCAAAGGAGGGCAGCAAGAATTTGTGCTACATCGCTTAACCCGTAGACTGAGTGTTTCAGACATGATCAGAGAACTAAGGTGGAACAAACCACATCAGAGGCGGGTATCTGACAGCATTACGCTTTTTAACAGACTGCTGAAAATAGGGCACGAGAGTCCTCCAGTTGGCAGTTTATCCCTTGCAGAGAATAGGAGGAGAAATAGTCATTCATTCAAATTGACGGAGATCAGGGCACTCAGACTCGTATTACTGGTCTTCTTTTCTAAGGGTTTTCCCACGTATAGATGGCTAAAGTTGAGACAGGGAAGTGGATTCCTGTGCGCCCGCGAATACCAATAATTTGAAAGGCAAAGTTTACAGAGGGAGCCGCTGTATTGCGTTGAACACACCAGTTCTCGTCTGATCACTGAAGTAACGCAACCCCAGCTAATACTAACGTGGGTAGCTGCTTAGGAAAAATGGGTACTACTAATACCCCTAAATTGTCGCATTAGTGTAGTGTCTGTGCGGTGTCTGCATTAGAACTAAGGAGTGGACAAGTCTCTAATGACCTTGTAGTTGAAGGGCCCTAAAACAACAACGAAACGGGAAAAACAGTCTCTGGATTAGGATTACACAGTGGACGGGGATCTGATGATCTTGTAGTTGAAGGGTCCTAAAATACCAACAAAACAGCAAAGTTTACAGAATTGCCTTTAGGCCAACTATGCTGTATGGTTCACAGTATTGGGCAGTCAGGAAGAAGAATGAAAGGAGAATGCAAGTGGTCGGATGCGAATGCTGCAGTACAACAGTTTTGGACAGCATCCGAAACGATTAGAAATAGCTTGTGGATGGGAAACATCGCATAAAAGATGAGAGAAAACAGGATGAGGTGGTATGGGCATGTGATGAGGACGGACAGGAACTCATTTGGTCCAGTTGGTGGAACTCATTAACCCTCTTCCTCATCCTTTCACCTACCTCCTCATCTCCCGCGGGCAACCTCCTAAGGGGTTGACCTGTTATGGCTGCCTGGCTTACACCCCAACCCACAAACTAATCCAATCCATTATGAGACTGCTGGTGGTTGGTGGCACCATGAGTAGAGGAATACCACAACGGGCGAGATGGTACAACGCGACGTGGAGACGTTCGGGGTGGAGGGGAGTTTGGTGGAGAATAAGAACTTGCCGACCCGACCCTGTCACAGGCGGGATAAGGGTGTGATGATGAGTATTTAAGCGTTTGGATCGCATTATTTTCGGAGCCCTGGATTGGCGGCCTGAGCATAAAATGATAAGCCACGCGAAGCCTATTTTTAGGTGTCGGGAGTGACATATTGGCGAAATACAACTACAGTAGAACTCCAATTTTCCGAACTGCAACTATCTGAATCGCTTTCAGAATTTCAGAGAAAAAAATTAAGAGGCAACGTACTGCGATATGCAAAATAATGCACGACTTGGCTGCCCGAAAACGGATCCTGACAGTCAAACACCTTACTTGACCGAGATGTTCAGCAAGAAATGACTTTCATTTACATTATGGTACACGTACATGCTGTACTAATGTACAGCCTTTTAAGTATGCTTAATATGTAAAAGTATTGTCTTTTCATTTAATTAATTAAAAGCTCTTTTTAAAAAAAAAAATAAAAAAAAATACGTTTTTTTCTCCGATTTTTGACATACAAACAGTAATAAATTAAATTAGACCCCTTTTTTCGGAAAAAATCCAATTATCCGAATTTTTGATTATTCGAATGGGGTTCGGTCCCAATTGATTCGGATAATTGGAGTTCTACTGTAATCCTTTCAAAATTCGTTTCGTCTCAAAATACAACTAATCATTTGTGCGAATTATTTATATTTTAAATATATTTTCAATGTATTTAAATGTTTCGTTTCCATTTATTTATTTATTTTGAAAATAAATTCTAAAAAAATTTTCTTTGGTTGATGGGAGGGGTCAATGTCCCGGATTGGCCCGGCGAAATAATTGTCACCCTACTCTTGTACAAACTTTGTTACCATTTCTTGAAATTTCACCGAATTTGCATGAGACTTTCTTGAAACATCAAGAAGACATTATAGAACAATAGGATAAAGTTTCAAACTTCTAAGTTAATGACACACAAATTTATAAAAACTTAAGTTACAGCTCCAAAAGCCCGGAACACAAGTTCAAATATCTCTTTTTTATTTTAATTAAAGCAGGATAAATTTCCAATACATATTCACACTTCCGTTTCGGGCAACAGCTGGGTCGCTGGAGACGAAACAGAGGGTGGTAAAGATAACAGGCGGAGAGCAGGGCTGTGGATTGTTTAGGGGTCAATTGGAGGATGTCAGACATGTGATACTGGCATGTCCAATGCTGAACCACTGCAGAAGTTGGGGAAGCCGCATTGGAAGAAGTCCTGGGAGTGGTGGGTGTTGGGGTGGAGCGACTAGAATGGGTGGGAAGGGCAAAGATGTTTCTTGGGTGCTGGTGGGGATCTAGACATATGAGTCTAGCACAGGGGTGGGGAACCTCTTCATTCCTTAAGGCTGCATTCATTTTATTATGCATTGCTATTTTTTGGGCAAAAGGCTGCAGGCTCCCCACCCCTGGTCTAGCATGAAAAAATCTCGATAGCAAGGTAACCATCTCAAAAGATTACATAATCATATTATGACAAGAGTCGTTTTATGCAACAAAATAACTGCATATTAATCTATACTGCATACCAACCCTTTCCCCACATATGACAGGGTCGAGTACCCATTTTATTCTTCTGGGGCACATATGGGCGATGTATTGGATGGTATTCTTACTCAGCCAGCTGCAACCTCAATGTTTATTTGTCATTGGTCTACTGTTCTTGGGGGCATTTCATTAACACCAGGTTGATGGCGACCTTCTACAACTGGGAATTTTGCTGATCTACTCTTTGCATAGTAGAGAAGGTTCTTCCAGCTGCAAGCGACATCTTACTGCACATACGGGGTCACCGAATTACTTCGTATCCCACTGAAGGCACACTCGGGGGTCTCTTTTAGAAAACATTTTATAGCAAGACAAGCAGTAAAACGCAAAAAAAAATGTTTTTACAGAATAAGAAAGCGTTAAATGGAGGGTGAATTTTAATAAAACCAACAGACTCCAGGGATGGATTCCTGACTGGAAATGGAGGAAAAAAGGTCCTATGAACATGTGTCCAGAAATGCATTGTTGCCACAGTAGATGGCACTGACAAATGACATATTTTCTCTGACCCCTTGCAGTGTCTTTCTTGTGTGTTGCAGATTGTGTGATTGAAGCAGCATACTGTAAGAAGCAGAATGGTCCAGTATTCATTTCAGGAACAAGCCGAGATGGTGTTTGTGTATGGCCAAGCAGATGGAAACGGTCGAGAGGCAGTATGGGTATACTTAAACAACTACCCTCACAGACACCAACCATGTCTCCCAAATTTTCAAGACATCGTTGGGCGTTTGCATGATCATGGATCCTTTCAGACACACAAACATGCAGGGAGGTGGCATACCCTAGGTGGAGCATCCAATTGAGACGAACCCTAGTATAAGCTCCAGGGAAGTGGCCCACCAACATGGTGTAAACCAAAGTATGATTATGTGTATCCTGCATGACAACCGCTATTATTCCAATCACCTGCAATGAGTGCAACTATTATCACCAGTGGCTTTCCCTCTATGGGAAGGATTGTGTCAATGGTTTTTTGCACCACACCATCACAATTATGGAATTTCTGTCTTCAGTCCTCTTTACTGAAGAAGCAACCTTTGCCAGAAATGCCATCATCAATCTGCATAAATGTCACCTGTGGGCTACAGAAAATCCTCAGGGAATGGTTGAAGCATCTCATCAGCATTGGTTCAGCATCAATGTTTGGGCAGGGATGTTTGGCAACCACATACCAGTTATTCTTCCACAATGCTTCAATGGAGTAAAGTACCTGGACTTCCTGCAGAATACTCTGCCTGGTTTGCTTGACAATGTGCTTTTGGTAATAAGACAGGTTATGTGGTTTCTGTATGATGGATCTGACATCTCATCAACATCCTCCATAGACATTGCATAGGACACAGAGGCCCTGTTGCATGGCCCGCTGGATTACCACACTTTAACCCCCTGGAAGTTTACCTCTGGGGGCATCTGAAAAGCGTTGTATATGCTGAACCAGTTCCTGATGGGCAGACCCTTCAACAGTGTGTTCACGATGCCTGTGATGCTATTCAGAAAGAGGCCAGAACGTGCAAAAGTGAGACAATTCATGATGCAACGTGTGAACGTGTACACTGCATCCCATGGAGGCCACTTTGAGCATCTGTTGTGATGTGGATGCATGCACACAGTCCATTGCATGCACACAGTCCATTTCTGGACACATGTCCATAGGACGTGTTTTCCTCCATTTCCAGTCAGGGATCAGTCCCTGTAGTTTTATTAAAATTCACCCTGTATACTGCTTGACAGTAAAGTATTACTGCAGTATTACAGTACTATGACCTGAAAAACGAATGAATTTCATGTTTCAGTTTGTTTCAGATAGCCCCCAATTGATGGTAAACTGCATTGATCTTCAAATACCGGTATATTGTATAATATCTATTTTGTTACTGCCAGTGAACTGCCAAGGTCATCCAACGTCTATTTCACTTCATTAGCGCAGACCAGTTCTCGATATATTATACATACTTACCAGTATTCCAAGAATTCCATGCTTTTCGGTGAGCAATGAAATGTGGTCCATTTGCCATTTCATATGTTAAAGGTCGATCTCCTTTTGGAGTCACTTTGTAACGACCCGCCTGCACTTTACAGCAGGTGCTGGTGGTATGAAACGATCTACTTAATGTTCTTGTGCTACTACTGAAAGACGCCTGTAAAAGTTCCAAAGGAATCATCGTTATTTCTAAACCTCTTTCCGCTTCTGAAAAGTCGCATACCCATTTGTACCAACGGAACTAGAAACCAACATTACCAACAACTTTACCAACGTTACCAACAACTGTTTATTTAATTTAGGGAAAGCTACCATCCTACTGGTGAGAATTTTGCTGATTTACGTTATATTTTACTTTCATGAAGAAAGGGTTATTCTACGTGCAGGCGACATCGTACACAACACACGGGGCCACATAAAGGTGCACTTGGGACTTCTATCTCGCTCAAAAGAAACCATTCGATGACAGTTAGTATTGTGTGGAGGTACGCCATCTCACCGGCCCATCCACAAAGTGCATAATCACGATTTGGCTATGAATACGAAATGCATATTATAGGAAGTGAACACTTACCTGAAACATTTTATTGAAGCTCATGTTTAAGTTTAATACTGTCAATTATTTTTGTTTTTCCAAATAATGCATAGGGAATATGGTGGCACGTGATTCCTGGAAAATAGAATTACAGTATAATATTAGTGGCATTAAAATAGCACCCCCATTTCTCATTATTCGTAATAACAACAAACTAACTCACCAATTCAGTTTCGAAGCATGAAACAGTACACTATTCATTCATTTTTATTTATAAGTTCAACTTCCTAAATTAATTTAGGTGGCAGCACCAAGCATACGAACTACGGCAACCCGCCATTACTTAAAGAGTCGTTCACATATTACGTGAAATGAAAACGTCTCCAATCTACCCAATCTGTATTTGTTTCTTTGCCCTTCCACTACAAGATCATTTAGAACGCCGTTCACTGCGTAGTTCTAATACAGAGACCGCACAGACACGACAGTTTTTGGATATTCGCGGTACAACTTTTCCCAAGCGGCCCCCCCCCACGATAGTACTAGATGGGGTTGCATTGCTTAACTTCAGCGATCAGACGAGAACAAGTATGCCCAAGGCAATAAGCCGCTCCCCAATCTACCCAATGAAGATGTAAGAATGACGGCTTATCCAGCTACCAGTTTAATGTTCCTTTTCACTTGCAAACACTTCTTTTAGGCAGAGGCGGATCCAGGGGGTTGAACAATGCAGCAATTGCTCCCCATCAGTGTCTCAATGGGGCGCTTATTTCAACTGATGCATGATTCACCTTTTAACTAATGAGGCATTTTTGCATTGCTTTTCCCATTTCTATACCGCCACTGCATCAGTTCAGTGGGGCGTCACCTCTATGGAAGCACCTGATCCCTTATTTGTAGTTGAAATCGGGGTGATCACCCCCCCCCCCCCCCCCCCCCCCCCCCCCCCCGAGCCAGCTTCTGGATCCGCCCATGCGCTGTGGTTATTATCGAATCATATTGAATTATATAGGATCGCTTGTTATTCTCATGACGTATTGGCAAATACGTCATCACGACCGCCAACATTTAAAAAACTTTGCAAGGCATTTAAAATCCACGTGCTATTTTGCTTTTTTGTTCTAAAAAAAATCTCCAAAAATGGCTCCTGGAAGAAAATGTGTTTTAAAAAGTTGCAAGGAACATCAGAGAAGCAATCTATATTTTTGTTTCCAGTAAAGGATGAAGAAAGGTAGGTGTAATTGAATGCATTTGTAATTAAAATAAATTATGAATAGCAGCACTTGTGCAGAATACACCCCATCATATATTAATCATTTGCATGGAAGTAATTAAATTTTAATACAGTTAGTGGAATTCTATTATATTTATTTTTAATTTTGAAGAATTTTTAGTTATTTAGTTTTACCAATAAGCTTAGCCCAGGGATTCCCAACCCTGTGCCCGCGGGTACATATGCACCCATCTGTGGACTGCTTAGTCTTATTTACGACTTTTTGGGTGTGTAGTAGGCTCTGAGTTCCTTTTTATGGATAGCAATGCTTGCCCAAATAGGTTGGGAACCCCTGGCTTAGCACTATACTGGTAACTTTTTGAATGTAAACAAGTAAACACACAGTGGCTAGAAAACATATATGGTGTAACTGCATAAGTGCCAGGGGCAGATCAGG
This sequence comes from Trigoniulus corallinus, assembly GCA_013389805.1. Lineage (NCBI taxonomy): Eukaryota > Metazoa > Arthropoda > Diplopoda > Spirobolida > Trigoniulidae > Trigoniulus > Trigoniulus corallinus. Next base: position 10,264,998 of record JAAFCE010008833.1, read on the forward strand.
GGGAGCACTTAAAAAGTGCACCCCAAATACTGTATGTTTAAATATTTGGAATTCCTTTCAAGTTAGCATTATTAACAGGACCTCTGCTGCCCCTATGACAACGCCCTATCTTCAACAGTTTAGTCAACTGCAGATTGGACTGGCATTATAGAAAAGGGAATAGCAAATGCTAAAATGCCTCATCAGTTGCAAAGATGAAACGTGCACCAGTTAAAATATGTGCCCCATTGATGCACTGAGGGGGGAGCAATTGCTGCATTTCTCCCCCTGGATCCACCCTTGATAAGTGCCTTACTGACATGTGAACCATTTGCTCTATTCAATGACTTAGTAATCACTATGATATGATTTACTAGGTTTTGCATGGTGGCAAAGGCTTGAATTTCACATGCAATGTGTATACATAATGTCTACTTTTAGTTTTATCATACATTGTTTTCATTACAGATGTAAGAAGTGGGTACAGTTTTGCAATTATAGTGCTCTTAATGAGTGTGGCAAAGAGATACTTGCAAAGTCTGCACTTTGCTCACACCATTTTGATCCTCAATATTTGCTAAAGTATCCATACCACACATGTCTAAGCAATTCAGCAGTCCCAATGCTGAATGGCCCCACACCTGCATCACTGCCATCAATTACCACACAGAACCTATCATCAAACAATCTACTATCAAGCAATCCATCAACAACTACAAGTGATCCACCATCACTGACTGAAAGTGATCCACCATCACTGACTGAAAGTGATTTACCTTCAACATCAGCAGCACAACCTGATCAAGAATGTGAACCTCAGAATAGATGTCAACTAGGCATGTCACATAACTTCAGGGTGGGATCCAAAAATCAAGGACATCACTTCTAAGGGAGTATAAATTGAAGAGGGCTGAAGTTACACCATGCAAAGCAAGACTGTTGGCTGGCATATGCAAATGCAGGACAATTGTTCGCCAATTACACACCAAGAACTCCAATGTAAGGAAAAAATTAGCATATTTGAGAAATGTTTTTAGCAACAAAGATCTATTAATACAGCTTATATCTGGGGGTGGACATGATGTTATTTCACAGTTGTTAAGTAGTAAAATATGACATTCTATGAGGAAACCAAGGGGAAGGTGATGGGGACTGGATGACAAGGCATTTGCTCTTTCAATTTATAAGATGAGCCCTAAGAGTTACTGGTTTCTCAGAAAACTGATTGACATGCCATCACCAAGAACTCTGCAAAGAGCACTTGGCAATTTTGACATTCAGTGTGGCTGTAATCCACAGTTATGTTTGATGAAATGGCAACACATGAAGGGCTATTTTACAATTAGCATAAGGACAACATTGAAGGGTATGAGGATTATGGCCATCTGGGTAGGACCAAGCAATGTGTGACAAATGCTCTGGTATTCATGCTAAAAGGAATTAACAGAAAATGGAAACAATCACATGCATTTTATTTCACAAGAAACATAACAGCATGCAAGCTAAGCTGTTTAATAGAGCACATCATATCAGCTGTACAAAACATTGGGTAAATTCCTGTTGCAACAGTTTGCGATCAGTTGGCAACAAATGTGAAAGCTCTACAGATACTACCTGATAAGGTTAGAGACAGGCCAGGGCCCTTCTTTCAAGTTAATGGGAGGCATATAGTTTACTTTTTTGATGCTCCAAACCTGTTGAAAAGTATTAGGAATAGATTTCAGGAAAAAGATATTCATTTTCAAGTCAGCAATGATAGTTGGGGGACAGCAAAATGGTGTCATATAGAAGAATTTTTTCATAAGGATAATGAATTTTTTAAGCAAGCTTATATACTTACAGATAAACATATATCCCTGTGGTAAAATGAAAATGAAAGTTAAGCTGGCAGCCCAAACATTTAGCCACACTGTGCATGCAGGAATCAGGTTCATGGTTGATTCCAAGAGGCTACCACCTGAAGCAGCACACACAGCTGCATTTATTAAGTTAATGGATAGCTATTTTGACTCTTTCAATGGACATACACCAGACATATTAGATGGGAAGGCTTTAAAATGTTGGCTTAGAAAGGGAAGCTCACGTCAACAATTTCAGGATGATGCTTTCCCCATTTTAGGGAAAATGGAGTTTTTAACTAAAAATGATAGAAAAGTGTCCCATCCTCCTTGTCAAAATGGCTGGGTTCACAACATAATGGCTGTTAAGAAATTATGGTTGGAATTACAAAAACAAGGCTTTAATAGTTTAAATATGAGACATTTAAACCAGGACCCTCTTGAAAATTGTTTTGGAACCATTCGACAGTTAGGAGTTATCAGTGTTAGCCCTACTGCATCTCATTTTGTAGCTGCATTTAAAACCACAATTGTCAACAACTTATGTTCAAATTTTGCAGTTAGGAATTTTAATTGTGAGGAGGATGATAACAACATCTTATCAAATTTGAAAACCTTTTTAAAACACAGCACTAAGAGAAGGGAACTCCACAACAATAATTTAATGCAATCACAATGTATTTTACCCTCATTATACAATACTAAGGACATGCAACAATTGACCCTTAACTTTAGTGAGTCAGATGTGTTA